>CM069160.1:551522-964317 GCA_035221665.1 Okamejei kenojei | reverse complement strand
CGCAATGAACAGGCCACAGACTATAAGCGTCCTCAGATCTATTGTAGCCCATATAACAACCCGTAAGAACACTGAATGAGTTTTGCGTGGCCATAACCAATGTTCCATTACTTAAAGTGTCACTATACGACTACATATGTACGTGAACATTTTCTGTTAGATTCCAAAATGATTCCTACTTCTCCGGCCCTCTTGGTAACTGGGAAAAATATTTAACACAATTGATGGACTTTTGAATGGCGTCTTTTCAATTACACCTTTGTTATATAATTTTGTGAATTCAGCTTGAACCTCTAATTATCTCTGTTTGTGAACAAATTAAGTGTTCTAACCAGAACAAGTTGGAAAGGTAAAGTACCATTTGGAATTAAATTCAATCCGAACACCTCGAATTTACACTCCTGATAAATAGATCTGAATAAGCTGCTTCCATTCGTTATAAAAAAGCCCGTTAATCTACCACCATTTTCTCTTGAGTTACATGTAATATGATTTTAAGAGAACCAGTCCACTTACCTCCTTGGTGGACTGGTACAACACCTGCTGACTCCAGCCTCTGCATTAGCCCCAAAGTTGCTTGTGCACCCACCGGGAGGGAGACATCCATGTCCCTGTGCTGAGGACCGGCTTGTCCCTGGAGTCGCCCCAGATGCGTGAGGTCGTTTTTGTAGTGGGGTGGGGAACTTCTCTTCAGCTTTCTGCCTGGCATCATTGGACTCATCAGACTCATTGTTTTTAAGCATCTTCATTAATTCTTTGACCCGTTTGGTTAGATCTCGCTAAACAGCAGATCAGGTGGTTGAAGACCTTGCTGGCATTACAAAGCTCAGCATACAAGGATTAATGGTGGGCCCTTATAGCCCTTTTCCTGAGACCATTGGATCTCAAAATGGGTTGTTGCATAACCAACCCAAGCCTCTTGGTGTGTTCCTGGTCACAAAACCAACCATTCCATTGTTTCTTGCAGAACAGCTGTAATACCAGCAGCCAAATCTTTTTCAACAAAAATAATTGCATTTTTCTTTCTTGCTTCACTGATCACATTGATTCACTGTTCGACTCTTAATACTTCACAGGTGGGCTTGAGGCTCGTGTTTTTTGGCTGTCTCATCCATAATAAGGTCGCCTGAAGCAGATGAGACACCATGTAATTAAAAAAAAAAAATTGTGTAGCCAGCCACTTCACCTAGCGCCACTCCTTCTCCTGATGGGGCAGCTAATGGGAAGTGCCATGGTGGAAACATTTGTAGTCTGTTTTCTCCTGGCTGAACTTCCCCAACGAGAATCGGGCTCAGACTATCTGCCCATGCACCTCTTTCAAATGATAAGGAAGCACTGGCAGCATTGTTGCAGCAGGCCTTCTTTTTTCTAAGTGCTGAACTCCTTCTCCTGAGTGAAGTTCTTTGGAGGACTGATGCAACAGTTCCTCCACTTGGATAGGCGTGTACACACTCTATCCAGGCCCCTGTTGAGACCACCCCTGTCTTCCGGGCCTAGCAACTATTCTGTTTGCCTTGTGCCCTATGGCAACGCTTCTGTGCTGTGTAGCACTAATTCTGGCAGTCGCTGTTTCTGTACTTAGCGACTGAACAGGGGAATGAGGCAGGGCTTGCAAGCCTGAGCTGCCCGCGGCCGTTGCAACGCGCCGCTTTCCTTCCCTGATTTTTTCCATGCTAGCACTCAGTATAGTACACACCGGCCAGCACGGATTCAAGCTACCAGTGGAAAGTTTTAAACTTACCTGGAGGTCCAGCATACTTACCGCTGTGGAGCTCCGTTCCTCGCAGCCCTCTGTGCGTGAAATGCGGGGGGGGCAGAGACCTTACTGGTGCGCATGCGGCCTGGCGGGTCTTCTTCACGGAATCACTAACGTGACTCCGAAGTAAAATCTTTGAAATCGTATGTTCCTTTTCTCGTTTTTTTTAACTGACGTGCCATAAGTTTTATGGGCTTATCCCCAAATTCAAGACTGTTCCTTCTTGTGATTTGAATAATCTTATAACTTTCTCTGAAAGTAATAAATTTAATTTTAATTTTAGTATATAATATTTTATTATGTTTATCCATAGAATGGGTCTTTAGCATGATCTTGCCCAATTGGTCTAATTTGTTCTTCTAACTGCCGTTGTTCGTTCTTATTTTTTTTATTTTGAAAAGCTTGGTATGAGATTATAACACCTCGAATAAATGCTTTGAAAGATTCCCATAATAATGTAGGTGATGAGTCTTGCGTGTCATTTATTTAAAAAAAAAAAGATTTACTGTTTGCTGTTTAGATATATACTTCCTTGCGGGTCTTTTAAAATTTCGAGGGTTGTACCTCCAAAACGGTGTATTCTTAGACATTTCCTTCCATTAAAAAATAAATTTAGTGGGGAATGATCTGAAATTGTATTTGTATGGTATTTTGGATTCAAAGTATACGGAATTAATTTTGTGTCTACCAGGAAATAATCTATATGCGAGTAAGTCTTGTGTACCAATGAATAGAACGAGTATTCCTTACTGTCGATTTGCAATCCTCCAAACGTCTGTATATTTGTATTTTTTATATTGTGTTTAAAAGTTCGCTAGTTTTAGATTTCGTATTACCTCTCTGTTTTTGACTAGATTTATCTAAGTAAGGGTCTAAAACACAATTAGTCTCCACCCATTATAACATTCTGGTAATTATATTCTGTGATTATATTCAAAATTTTATTGAAAAATGCGGATTGTCAAGTTAGGCGCATATATATTTACCAATGTAATTGGAGTGGCATGGATTTACCGGTAACTATCAAATATCTCCCGTCCTTATCTGTTAAGGTATTTTTCTGTTTTAAATGGTATGCCTTTGCGATAATGATAGACGTCCCTCCTGGATTTCGACGTATATGATGAGTGAAAAGTTTGGCCTATCCAGTTCGCCCTCAATCTAGCTTGATCTTGAGTTTAAGATGCGTTTTCTTGAAGAAAGATAACATCTGTGTTGTATGCTTTCAGCTGAGCTAAAATCTTACCCCCTTTTAAGCGTTCGTTATCCCCCCTAATATTCCAGGTGCAGAATGAGATTCTCCCAGTTTATTTTGTTTATTGTCTTGCATTTTGACTAGGTTTAATACCTGTGTATCTTGCGGTGCACCCGTACCTCAGGTCTTTAAGTATTGGGGGAACATTTCCCTACCAAGTTCAATTTGTAGATTCCTTTTGCGATTCTCCTTGAATAAAAAACACACACATGTGACTGATTGTGATAGTAAAAGTGAAAATACAGTGACCGAACTTATCAGCACTGTAACAAGTGGCCCACCTGTTGGTGGGAGAAAACATTATGTCGACTTCCGTTGTCGATATTAGCAAACAAGTAGCTCCGCTCCCTCAGTTAGTCATAACATATCCATACTGGATCGGGGCCGGTTCAAAATCAGATGTATAGTACCCATTTACAGTATATATATCCATTTCATATGTATTCCTCAAATATATCTAACCGTTTTATCTACTAAATGTTGAGCATCTAGTTTTACCTCGGTAATAATCAACTGTGGTTGAAGAGGTTAACTGAGGCAGGCCCCTGGTTCTGAGCCAGGAGCCCGCCTTTCCCCCTCACACCCCAATTATAAATCTACTTGAAACTTATTAAGTTATAAATGTTATTTGTAAATCATCCCCTTATTACCATTCTGATTAACAATTCCATTACTATATCTGGGTTAGTATTCTATGTTTTAAAGTGTTAAAAGTGTTAATTCTATAACATTAGGTTATCATTTAATCTCTTAAACCACAATGATTGCTCTGGTGCGCATTCTGTTGTGGAGCTCTGCGCTCGATATTTATCTTTTTTTCCCGCTTCACTTGGAACCCAGTATGTCCCTTGAGTTAGCATTCCACCGATAAGCAGTCTAGACCAAAGCACAGGGAGAGTTCCATCTTCTGGTAAACACAATATCATTCACGGTGAAATAATAAAGAGAAAGAATATCCATACAGTTCAAACCTTCAAGTTACTGATTCTCTTCCACGATGGTTAAAGCATATTTATATGCATTTCTCCGGGTTTTGTGAACGATTGTTTCCTTGTAAGAGATCCGCAATTTTAGCTGGGTAAAAGCTGTGGTCCTATAAGCAACAACATGACATATGTGTTTTTTATTGTCCACGTGGGCCAGTGCAGAGTGCGAGCCAGTGAGATCGCATCCTCCCGTTGATCTGTTGTGGCGGTAGGCAAACAGTAGTGGGTCGAGGTTCTTGTTGTTCACCTGCCACTGGTCGATAATCATTGTGGCACATCAACATTACTCTTCTTGGATATTATTGATGCCTCTAGAGCAGGTGGGGACCTCAGTAATGATAGATTAAAAATGTCCAAAAAATCTCAAGCCAGTTGGTCTGCACAGGTGTTGAGAACTACAACTGAGTATACCATCTCGTTCAGACACTTTAAAAAAGGTTCACTTACCTGAAGGATATTCTACGTTGGCCTCTGTAACTGTGACTGTCATACCATCAGGCATATGAGGGCTCAGGAAGGCACAACACATTGTTCTCACCATTAAAGCGTGTTGTACAATGCATTGAGTTGTCAGGGAAAACCAGTAAAAAATAGCAGTAGACCATTCGGCCCTTCAAGCCAGCACCGCCATTCAACATGATCATGGCTGATCTTTTAAAATCAGTACCCTGTTCATGCTTTTTCCCCCATATCCCTTGATTTCTGTAAGCTAAATCTCACTCCCTCTTGAAAACATCCAGTGAATTGGCCTCCACTGCAGGGCTCTCACTTAACCTTTTTTCCCGGTTGCCAAATGACAGTTGAGGTGGTCATTGCATGGACTGTTTGCATGACGCGTGCGATAATGTGCTCGGACGAAATAACCATATAACAATTACAGCACGGAAACAGGCCCTCTCGGCCCTTCCAGTCCGTGCAGACCATTTGTTTTCTCCTAGTCCCAACTACCTGCACGCAGACCATACCCCTCCATTCCCTTCCCGTCCATATACCTATCCACTTTACTTTTAAATGTTAAAATCGATCCTGCCTCCACCACTTTTCTGCTGGAAGCTCATTCCACACAGCCACCTGAGGAAAGACGTTTCCCCCTCACATTACCCCTGTCCCTTAATTCTCATGTCATGCCCTTTGGTTGAATCTTCCCTACCCTCAATGGAAAAGCTTATCCACATCAACTCTGTCTATCCCTTTCATCATTTTAAAGACCTCAATCAAGTCCCCCCTTAACCTTCTGCGCTCCAAAGAATAAAGACCTAACTTGTTCAACCTTTCTCTGTAACATAGTTGCTGGAATCCTGGCAACATTCTAGTAAATCTCCTCTGTACTCTCTCTATTTTGTTGACATCCTTCCTATAATTAGGCGACCAAAATTGTACACCATACTCCAGAATTGGTCTTACCAATGCCTTGTACAATTTTAACATTACTTCCCTACTCCTATATTCAATGCTCTGATTTATAAAGGCCAGCACACCAAAGGCTTTCTTTACCACCCTATCTACATGCGATTCCACCTTCAGGGAACTATGCAACAGTTATTCCTAATCTCTCTGTTCCACAGTATTCCTCAATTCCCTATCATTTACCATGTACGTCCTATTTTACTTCGGAGTCACGTGAGTGATACGTGAAGAAGGCCCGCCTGGCGCTGGAACGGCATTACGTCGACGCTGACGGCAGAAGCAGGAGCTGCACAGACAGCTCCTTGACAGCGGTAGGTTCGGAACAGGCAGGTAAGTGCAGGTTGAAAAAAATTTTTTAGGACTGGAAAACTTCGTGCCTGGTGGAAACCAGGATTTTAAAGGATTTTAAAAACAAACTAAAAGTTTAAATTGAACAGAAATACTCTGTTAAAATGACGGAGTTTTGAAAAGAACGTCCCAGGGGAATACCCAGCGATCGGACGAGAGATTAATTACGGGGCCGGTTCCGATACTGGTACCGTTAAAAATACGGTAGAGGTTTAAAATGCTCCACAATCTTTTGGCAGGGAATTTTTTAAAAGTCAGAAAGGCTGTAATTTAAAAAGTTAATAAAATTCGCGATATGGAGAAAGTACTCCAAAATATAAAAAAGAGACAAGGGTCACAGTACCCAAACAGCCAAAAAAAGACCCTGAGGGGCTTGAATATACAAAATATGGCTATGTGCCAAATTGAGAATTGAACCCTGGATTAGGGTGGAGGAAGTCTCTTTGGATATAATTCCAAGTGGATCAGGGCTGCAAAAGACAGACCCTGCAAGTGGTGATGTGAATTATGAATGCACACCACAAATAAAAAAGTGAGGCCAGATGTGCCTGAATAGCAAAAGATTTTTGCTATATCTAAAAGAAGTGGTGAGGCTATGGAAGAAAACCTAGCTGCCAACATTAATTAATGGTATCTCACCAACTTCAAGAATACGATAAAACGTTTATGTTTTATTAAAATATCAACGGTAAATCCGTTTATAAATATCCATGTCTCAAATAATATGAGATATAAGAAATACAATTTCAAAGTATTTCAAAATGGTGCAAATAAGTAATACTTTCAAAGTAAAATAAATTGCCATCAGTTGTGGAGCTCAATAGGAAGAAATATATATAATTACCGAATCTGCACTATAGTTTGCAGATCATACAAATCAGGATATATTAAACTCCTGATTATTATAGAATAAACCTGCCTTACGATAAATCAAAGATATTAATTACAAAAGAACAGACTACTAATCTTTAAACTTTGGGGAGAAAAACTATGATCCAATGAAAAATTTTGATCATGGATCAAAACAAAGGCAAAGATCTTTTTAACTTGCGGTGAAAAAACTATGATCCAATGAAAGATTTGATAATGGATCAAAACAAAGGCAGAAGTGGTATAATCCAAACATAGCCTTATCTAAACCTATATAATTGGGAAAGAAGGCTTGAAGTACGTTGAAAAGGTGCAAACATCTGGTTACAAAATAAGTTCATGAAATCTCCAATTATGGGGGATTACAAGTGTATTAATGATTGTTAACCCAATATAACTAAGGAAGGATTGGTTCACCTGTATAAGGAAACTTTAAAATTGATTTCAGGTTTGCACTCAAAAGTAATTTTAATAAGAAGGGGTACGTACATGTATATTAAAAAATTACCTCAGTGTAAAGATTTCATGGTATAAACCAATACAAAATTCATTATATTTACTTTCAACTTTCACAGTGTAAAAAATGGAAACATCTAGAACATGGAAAAACTGTTGTGATTAACAAAGTGTTAATCAATATTACAGGTGCTTGAAATTAATTAAAGTGGGTCAAGCTGTGCAAGTTTAAAACATTGTCCAAACAATCAATCAGTTCAAGGCTGTTAAACTGAACACTGAAGGAACAATTATACTGATAAAAGATCAGCACTTGCACTAATGAGGTCATGGTCATGGTTATCTCGATTACATTTAAAATGGAAGAGATAAGAGCAGCTGCAAATTAGTGCCTGCCATTACAAACCTGGTGGAAGGGAAGGACCTGACCCATTACATAAAGCATATGCTTAGGCATTAATAAAATATTTATAAATTACTATTCTGAATTCAGAAGTAAATTCAAGCACCATAAGAGGGGGGGGGGGGGGGGGGGGGAATTGTTCCATGATACAAATATGTCTAATTGTTGTTGACATACTTTGTCCCTCCATTAGGTTAGGTAAAAAATAAATAAAGTTCCAAAAGAAGGAATACTGAAGCTTATAAGAATAGTATGCCTTGTGAAGAGGCTTATGCAAAATATCAAATGATACGTTATCATTGTAAAAAAGGTTCATAAGCTGCTTCAACTATAAGATTAACAGCTGTTGCAAACTGAAGCAAGTGTTACAGATGAGTACAGCTTCTGTGAATGTTTGGGTAAAGATAAGAATATTATCTATTCTTATAACAATAATTGATATGTCTCTTGTTCGGACTGCAGACAATAAATACCATGCGAACATAAATGGTTTGTCCTAAGAAATTTTCCAAACATTCGTATTAATTGTTGAAGTATAAGGAGTTATGGATTAAAAAGATCGATTGTTTTATTATGGAACTGTCCATGTCGTATCAAGATGAACAATACCACGGCTGTGGCATATGTTAACAATGGTCAAATTTGGGAGAAAAACATATTGTCATTATTTTGCATTACTTATGATTAATCTGGTTGTAATACAGATAAAATCACTGATCTTTCAAATGTTTCTTGTGGGTCACAAGATAAGTCAAATAACAATCATGGGATTATCTAAGTAAACAGATGTGGCATATTTTAAAGTTTAGTCCACCTGTTTATCTCTAAGGAAGAGACAATGGTATCGGAAGATAACAAATTTGGGAGAAAAAAAAAACAAAAAAAAACATATTGTCATTAATATGGATTACTTACGATTAATCTGATTGCATACAGATTAAATCACCGATCTTTCGAATATTTCTTGTGGGTAAACCAAGACAGTGAAGGTGGATGCTTTCTCCCAATTTACATGAGGAAAAGTTTTTCTTTGTGTTCCTCATTTTTGTTTAATAGGGCAGTGTCTGATGAAAATGTAGCGGGACACTGCCAGAGGCATTTTGGTGGCCTAATACGGGTCCTTTATGGTTTCATAAATATTGTGTGATTTTGAACTGCTAGTGATGATTCATAGTGGCAGCAATTTATTGAAGTCAAAAAAGGGGTCTCGACCTAGGTCGTTGCCTGTCTCCCTTCGCTCTTTGGATACTGCTGCACCCACTGGGATCTCCAGGTTTGAGAAACCCAGCAGTAATTTATTGTTGTACAAAAAAAAAAAAAAAAAAAACCTCCATGACATGAAAATATGAATTTGACTATCTACAGGTTGACCAGACCATCACAACAGCTGATGGTCAAAGAAGTCTATGAATGTTAACCAATATAACAATATATCAATAAAATAATTATGTATAAAGAAGTGTTATACCTGCAATGTCTAAAAAAACAATATTTTGTTATAAGAAATTGGAGGTCTGTATATACAGTAAAGTTATTTTATCATATTAGATATATGTGAATTCCTTGTGGATTGCATTTTCTAAGTATCTAATTGATAGAGCCAATAATAGGGCTCAGAGTGTTACCGTCTTATAAACGGACAATATATTAACCAAGAAGTTATCAATGCATTCATAATATCCCAATATGGAAAGGGATATATGTAAATGTTAATATATATATATATATATATATATAATGTGTGTGTCTCTCCCTCCGTCTCTCCCTCCGTCTCTCCCTCCGTCTCCGTGTGTGTCTGTGTGTGTCTGTGTGTGTGTATATGTATATATATATATATATAATATATATATATATATATATAATATATATATATATAATCTGTCCAAAATTGTAAAAAATATAAAGGCAGGAGATAAATAATCTTGAAATGCCTTAAGAAATGGACTCTAACTCTATCTATGATTCAAAAAACTTAAACATTGAAAATAATAATTCTGATAACTTTAGTATCAATATAAGAGTGCAAACATTGCAAATGTTACGTTATAATTGCATGTGGATACAAATTGCATTATCATATATGTTTATGAATCTACCAAACAAAGCACACCAAGAAGACCTGAAACGAAGGTAAACCTATAAGCATATCCTGCCGGCTTTAAGTTGTGTGTGTGTGTGAACATTGATGAAAATGTTGCAGTAGGTAAGAGTCTCTGTGGCAATGAGACTGCTTATTACACACAAAAACCACATTGGGTTCAGTAAAAACTGATGGTTATAGAGGAATGTATTTCTAGATGGTTAAAAATTGGATACATTCAGTAGGAACTAGACACTGAAAGGTGGAAAATCACTCTGTTAATGAGGAAAATACATTCACAGGAATGGCACGGGATGAGCCACTCGAGCAAAGATGCAAGGCCGCAGGAGGCTGTAGATTACTGTTAAAGTAAAAAGGAACCAGTCATGGTGTCAGATTTAAGTCACGCAATGTTCGGTTCTCTATAATTGTTGCTTTGTCATGCCATAAAAATATATATATCAATTGGTATTTGTGATAAACTTGCCTTTCAATGGAAAGGGCATTTTTCATTTTTTATAATGTGAAATAATTTATCACATAACTTGAGGCAATGTTTGGGAAAATGTGTTATTCGCTCGTTATTGTGTTAAATGAGCCGTACTGTCGTATGGGATAAATTCTACGACACGAAAAACACAGAAAGCCTTCAAACTCTTCACGTAGTCACTCACGTGACTCCGAAGTAAAATAGTAAGATTAAACGAGAACTTACCAGTTCGAAGTTTGATCGTTATTTTATGAGGAGTAACGATGAGGGATTACGTGCCCCCACTCCCCACCCTCATAAAATAAATGATCATCTGGTAGTTCTAAATCTATGATGAGCCTTACTATCTTACTCCGGCTATTTGTGTTCTGTGTTTTTCATGCCGCTGCTTTGAAGTATGCCGTTCCAGCGCCAGGCGGGCCTTCTTCACGTAATCCCTCATCGTTACTCCTCATAAAATAACGATCAAACTTCGAACTGGTAAGTTCTCGTTTAAATCTTACTATTTTGATTTGTCTTGCCAAAAGATGTAGCACTTCACACTTATTAGCATTAAACTCCATCTGCCATCTTTCAGCCCACTTTTCCAAATGCCCAAATCTCGTAGTTACCAGTCGGTATTATGCTCAATGAAGCATTCACATATAATAGTAAGATTAAACGAGAACCTATCAGTTCAAAGTTTGATCGTTATTTTATAGGAATAACGATGAGGATTACGTTAAGAACCCCGCCTGGCGCTGGAAACGGCATACTCAAAGCAGCGGCATGAAAAACAGAACACACAAATAGCCGAAGTAAGATAGTAAGGCTCATCATAGATTTTAGAACTACCAGATGATCATTATTTTATGAGGGTGGGGAGTGGAGGGCACGTAATCCCTCATCGTTACTCCTCATAAAATAACGATCAAACTTCGAACTGGTAAGTTCTCGTTTTAATCTTACTATTTTACTTCGGAGTCACGCGAGTGACTACGTGAAGAGTTTGAAGCTTTCTGTGTTTTTCGTGTCGTAAATTTATTCCATACGACAGTACGGCTCATTTAACACAATAACGAATAACACATTTTCCCCAAACATTGCCTCAAGTTATGTGATAAATTTCACATTATAAAAAATGAAAATAATGCCCTTTCCATTGAAAGGCAAGTTTATCACAAATACCAATTGATATATATATTTTTATGGCATGACAAAGCAACAATTATAGAGAACCGAACATTGCGTGTCTAAATCTGACACCATGACTGGTTCCTTTTTACTTTAACAGTAATCTACAGCCTCCTGCGGCCTTGCATCTTTGCTCGAGTGGCTCATCCTGTGCCATTCCTGTGAATGTATTTTCCTCATTAACAGAGTGATTTTTCCACCTTTCAGTGTCTAGTTCCTACTGAATGTATCCAATTTTTAACCATCTAGAAATACATTCCTCTATAACTAACATTTTTACTGAACCCAATGTGGTTTTTGTGTGTAATAAGCAGTCTCATTGCCACAGAGACTCTTACCTACTGCAACATTTTCATCAATGTTCACAAACACACACACACACAACTTAAAGCCAGCAGGATATGCTTAGAGTTTACCTTCATTTCAGGTCTTCTTGGTGTGCTTTGTTTGGTAGATTCATAAACATATATGATAATGCAATTTGTATCCACATGCAATTATAACGTAACATTTGCAATGTTTGCACTCTTATATTGATACTAAAGTTATCAGAATTATTATTTCCAATGTTCAAGTTTTTTGAATCATAGATAGAATTAGAGTCCATTTCTTAAGGCATTTCAAGATTATTTATCTCCTGCCTTTATATTTTTTACAATTTTGGACAGATTATATATACATATACACACACGTATATATATATATATATATATGTGTGTGTGTGTGTATATGTATATATAATATACATACATATATACATATACACACACACAAATATATATTTATTAACATTTACATATATATCCCTTTCCATATAGGGTTATTATGAATGCATCTGATAACTTCTTGGTTAATATATTGTCCGTTTTATACGACGGTAACACTCTGAGCCCTATTATTGGCTCTATCAATTAGATACTTAGAAAATGCAATCCACAAGGTATTCACATATATCTAATATGATAAAATAACTTTACTGTATATACTGACCTCCAATTTCATATAACAAAATATTGTTTTTTTAGACTTATTTCTGCAAATTGCAGGTATAACACTTCTTTATACATAATTATTTTATTGATATATTGTTATATTGGTTAACATTCATAGACTTCTTTACCATCAGCTGTTGTGATGGTCTGGTCAACCTGTAGATAGTCAAATTCATATTTTCATGTCATGGAGGTTTTTTGTACAACAATAAATTACTGCAGGGTTTCTCAAAACCTGGAGATCCCAGTGGGTGCAGCAGCATCCAAAGAGCGAAGGGAGACAGGCAACGACCTAGGTCGAGACCCCCTTTTTTGACTTCAATAAATTGCTGCCACTATGAATCATCACCAGCATTCAAAATCACACAATATTTATGAAACCATAAAGGACCCGTATTAGGCCACCAAAATGCCTCTGGCAGTGTCCGCTACATTTTCATCAGACACTGCCCTATTAAATAAAAATGAGGAACACAAAGAAAACCTTTCCTCATGTAATTGGAGAAAAGCACCCACCTTCATTGTGCTTGGTTTACCCACAAGAAATATTCGAAAGATCGGTGATTTAATCTGTATGCAATCAGATTAATCGTAAGTAATCCATATTAATGACAATATGTTTTTTTTTGTTTTTTTTTCTCCCAAATTTGTTATCTTCCGATACCATTGTCTCTTCCTTAGAGATAAACAGGTGGACTAAACTTTAAAATATGCCACATCTGTTTACTTAGATAATCCCATGATTGTTATTTGACTTATCTTGTGACCCACAAGAAACATTTGAAAGATCAGTGATTTAATCTGTATACAACCAGATTAATCGTAAGTAATGCAAAATAATGACAATATGTTTTTCTCCCAAATTTGACCATTGTTAACATATGCCACAGCCGTGGTATTGTTCATCTTGATACGACATGGACAGTTCCATAATAAAAACAATTGATCTTTTTAATCCATAACTCCTTATACTTCAACAATTAATACGAATGTTTTTGGAAAATTTCTTAGGACAAACCATTTATAGTTCGCCTGGTATTATTGTCTGCAGTCCGAACAAGAGACATATCAATTATTGTTATAAGAATAGATAATATATTCTTATCTTTACCCAAACATTCACAGAAGCTGTAACATCATCTGTAACACTTGCTTCAGTTTGCAACAGCTGTTAATCTTATAGTTGAAGCAGCTTATGAAACTTTTTTACCATTACGTTAATAATGATAACGAATCATTTGATATTTTGCATAAGCCTCTTCACAAGGCATACATATTCTTATAAGCTTCTGTATTCCTTCTTTTGGAACATTTATTTATTTTTTACCTAATCCTAATGAGGGACAAAGTATGTTGACAACAATTAGACATATTTGTATCATGGAACAATTTTCCCCCTCTCTTATGGTGCTTGAATTACTTCTGAATTCAGAATAGTAATTTATAAATATTTTATTAATGCCTAAGCATATGCCTTTATGTAATGGGTCAGGTCCTTACCCTCCACCAGGTTTGTAATGGCAGACACTAATTTTGCAGCTGCTCTTAATCTCTTCCAAATTTAAATGTAATCGAGATAACCCATGACCATGACCTCATTAGTGCAAGTGCTGATCTTTTATCAGTATAATTGTTCCTTCAGTGTTCAGTTTAACAGCCTTGAACTGATTGAATTGTTTGGACAATGTTTTAACTTGCACAGCTTGACCCACTTTAATTAATTTCAAGCACCTGAATATTGATTAACACTTTTGGTTAATCACAACAGTTTTTCCATGTTCTAGATGTTTCCATTTTCTTACACTGTGAAAGTGTAAATATAATGATGTTTTGTAGGGTTTTATACCATGAAATCTTTACACTGAGGTAATTTTATAATATACATGTACGTACCCTTCTTATTAAATTACTTTTGAGTGCAAACCTGAAATCAATTTTTAAAAGTTTTCTTATACAGGTGAACCAATCCTTCCTTAGATATATTGGTTAATAATCATAATACACCTGTAATCCCCCATAATTGGAGATTTCATGAACTTATTTTGTAACCAGATGTTTGCACCTTTTCAACGTACTTCAAGCCTTCTTTCCCCCAATTATATAGGTTTAGATAAGGCTATGTTTGGATTATACCACTTCTGCCTTTGTTTTGATCCATTATCAAATCTTTCACTGGATCAAAGTTTGTTTTCACCGCAAGTTAAAAAAAAAAAGATCTTTGCCTTTGTTTTGATCCATTATCAAAATTTTTCATTGGATCATAGTTTTTTCTCCCCAAAGTTTAAAGAATATCAGTAGTCTTTTGTAATTAATATCTTTGATTTATCATAAGGCAGGTTTATTCTATAATAATCCAGGAGTTTAATATCCTGATTTGTATTGATCTGCGAACCTATAGTGCAGATTTAGTAAATTATATATATTTCTTCCTATTGAGCTCCACAACTGATGGCAATTTATTTTACTTTGAAAGTATTACTTATTTGCACCATTTTGAAATACTTTGGAAATTGTATTTCTTATATCTCATAGTATTTGAGACATGGATATTTATAAACGGATTTACCGTTGATATTTTAATAAAACACAAAAAGTTTTATCGTATTCTTGAAGTTTGGTGAGATACCATATAATTAATTGTTGGCAGCTAGGTTTTCTTCCAATAGCCTCACCACTTCTTTTAGATATAGCAAAATCTTTTGCTATCTCAGGCACATCTGGCCTCACTTTTTTATTTGTGGTGTGCATTCATAATTCACATCACCACTTTGCAGGGTCTGTCTTTTGCAGCCCTGATCCACTTGGAATTATATCCAAAGAGACTTCCTCCACCCTAATCCAGGGTTCAATTCTCAATTTGGCACATAGCCATATTTTGTATATTTAAGCCCCTCAGGATCTTTTTTTGGGCTGTTGGGTACTGTGACCCTTGTCTCTTTTTATATTTTGGAGTACTTTCTCCATATCGCGATTTTTTATTAACTTTTTTAAAGTACAGCCTTTCTGTCTTTTAAAATTCCCTGCCAAAAGAATTGTGGAGCATTTTTACCTCTCTACCGTAATTTTAACGGTACCAGTATCGGAACCGGCCCCGTAATTAATCTCTCGTCCCGATCGCTGGGTATTCCCCTGGGACCGTTCATTTCAAAACTCCGTTATTTTAACAGAGTATATCTGTTCAATTTAAACTTTCAGTTTGTTTTTAAAATCCTTTAAAATCCTGGTTTCCACCAGGCACGGAGTTTTCCAGTCCTAAAAAAATTTTTCAACTGCACTTACCTGCCGTTCCGAACCTACCGCTTTCGAGGAGCTGTCTGTGCAGCTCCATGCTTCTGCCCGTCAGCGTCGACGTAATGCCGTTTATCCAGCGCCAGGCGGGGTTCTTCACGTAGTCACTCACGTGACTCCGAAGTAAAATTCAACTTCAAATAAAGTCACAAACTAAACGTATTCACCAATCAAGACATGATTTATACCACAATGACATGCAGCAAAATTATAATACACTATTTCAACTCTTTTTACACATTGCAATTAATGCAATTTGTATTAGTTCTTTCCACTTCCAAACAAAAATGGATTATTCAGCGTATGATCAACCTGTGTCAATAAATCCTGGACTATGGTAACATATATGCTTAACCATGCACACTACAGATTGATGCAAACATGTTTTCTGTGAAGGACTGAAAATTACCATAACATGGCCATAGCATGGGTCGTTATTGCTATTGGTACAGAAACACTCTGGCTTCCCACATAATTTATCCATAACAAAGTATATAGGTTGCAAGAACATTTCTAAAGGCATTTTATGATAATAGCTGTTAAAATCAACTACACCCATCTGACAGGTTAAACACTAACTGACAAGAGATGGCCAAAGGACATAACTGCAGCAAATGTTCTTTTGGTAATATGTTTAAATGTGTCAAAACGCCACATTACCGGACATTCAGATTAGATGTACGTGTTGTGAACAGCAATGAAGATACCCAGTTTGTACGCACCAGATTAAAAATAAATTATTGATAAACGCTGTTTCCATCATTCCCACTTCAGAATTAACGATAACATTTCAACTGAAATATCTCCTGACCAAATTTGTGATGTATATGACCGACTGTAGAAATAAAACCTGGATAAATCCAACGTATAGTTGTGAATGTTGCTCATTAAATAACTACAGTACTGATATTCCATATTAGGAGCATTGATTTGCCGTTAAAATGAATTCTGTAATAATGTGTCAACAGCAGCAGTGACAATCGAACACTGCGCATTTAATGTTTCACGTGTTCACAATTTAATGAATCCATCTTTATGGACTAAAACAAATAATAACATTGGGAATGAAAACACATTTGATTGTATTCCGTTATCAAACACAGTCAATGTTCGCTCTGAAGACCTTTCCAGTACAATAGGGTTAGGTAGGGGGTGGGGGGGGGGTTGAGAAGGCAATCGGTGCGGAATAGATGGATTGAGGCAGGTGAATTAGTACGTGTTTGTTGGAGTATGTAAAATTGTGAGGGGAGAGCATGGGGGATGTCAGTTGTGTTGAATGGGGGGTTCAGTACAGGATGAATGAGGGGGATCGGTACAGGATGAATGAGGGGATCATTACAGGATGAATGGGGATAGACAAAAGTGCTGGAGAAACTCAGCGGGTGAGGCAGCATCTATGGGCAACGTTTCTGTTCGAGACCCTTCTTCAGACTGTTCCGCCCATTCTTCTTGAAAGGTGGGAACAGTCCAGAATGCATGGGGGGGTGGGGGGGGAAATCGGCGCAGGATGAATTGGTGGGATCAGTACAGGATGAATGGCGGGGTTCAATAAAAGATGAATGGGGGGGGGTCCAGATCCAGATGGGATCTGCTCGCCTCCCCTCCTCCGCAAACCAACAGCAAGACCCGGGGCCGACCTGTGCAGTTCCAAGATCCTATAGCTATAGGATCTTTGGTGCAGCTGCTTCAGAGGCGTAACGAGGCCTTCCCCCTCCCTCCCTCCTCCTGGCCTCGACGTGCGAGAGGGTTTATTTTGAAAGCGCCGTTAGCGGATTTGCAAGCAGCGGCCACTATCAGGGCGGGCGGGAGGAGGAGGAGATGGAGCCGAGGTCGTGGCCGCTGCTGCCGCTGTGCGGGGCCTGTCATTTGCTCTGACCCTTCGTCACCCCGCACTTAATATCTTTGCCCTGCAAGACAGCCGTCGCCGACACGAAACGTCACGTTCCTTTTCTCCAGATATGCTGCCTGACCCGCAGAGTTATTCCAGTTTTTTTGTGTCTATCTTCGGTATAAACCACTATCTGCAGTGCAAAGCCGGGCAAAATAACTCAGCATTTAGCTTGCCTGGCAGCACTTTGGGTGGTCGTTGGCACCCGGGCAACCGTTAATTTTCAGCCCTGCCAAAACGAGGAATTTGTAGAATGCCTACCTGATAGCTTCTTAGATCAGCTTTAGTCGAGACCACTTGGGAATAGGCAATTCTGAATTTGGTTTGCAATGAACCACACTAGATAGGGAGCTCTAAGTGAAGAAACATCTAGGAGGTAGACACAAAAAGCTGGAGTAATTCAGTGGGACAGGCAGCATCTCTGGAGAGACAGAATGGGTGACGTTTTGGGTCCTGAAGTAGGGTCTCGAACCGTAACGTCACCCATTCCTTCTCTCCAGAGATGCTGCCTGTCGCGCTAAGTTACTCCAGCTTTTTGTGTCTTTGTCTTCTTGCGTATGGTGTGCACAGCCTAAAGTTGGAGGACAACTTGTTCTATTTGATCTTATTTGATTGTGCATGCCAAGTTGATTGCATTCGTTGAAACAAGGCAGAGCATGTGAAGGTTGCAACTCCCACCCCAGCTTTTTGTGTCGATATTTGGTTTAAACCAGCATCTGCAGTTCTATCATATGATATAATTTAAACTGCAGTTTGAGAGGGAGGGGCTGAAATTGGACTTTACTTTAGAGATACAGTGTAGAATAGGATCTTTGGTATCCACCGAGTCCATGGCGACCTGCGAACACCGTATCAGGTGTATCAGTATTACTGTTGAGCAGAGGTAACTACAGAGACATGAGGAAAGAACTGGCTAAAATTGATTGGAAGAGGACCAAGGAATGATGCTGTAGCAGCAATGGCAGAAGTTCCTGACAATATTGAAAATGCAGGTTCTTTTCATTCCAAAAAGAAGGGAGCATATCAAGGGAGAGTAAGCCCTCCATGGCTGACAAAGGTGACTATCAACCCAGTGGCATTAACGTTTGTGGTGATAAAGTGCGGGAGAGGTTGGTTGTGGTGCATATCAACTCCAACCTCAACAATTTGCCTACTGCCACAACTGGTCAAGAGACGATCTCACTGGCTCTCCATTCTGCACTGGAGCACTTGGACAATAAAATAACATGCATCATGCTGTTATTCATAGATGACAGCTCGGTGTTCAACACCATACTCTCCAATCTGGTTACCAAGCTGACAGAACTGGTATCTGCTCTTCACTTGGCAACTTGGTCTCCTAATCTGAGGAAAGACATTATTGCCATAGAGGGAGTACAGAGAAGGTTCACCAGACTGATTCCTGGGATGGCAGGACTTCCATATGAAGAAAGACTGGATAGACTCGGCTTGTACTCGCTTGAATTTAGGAGATTGAGGGGGGATCTTATAGAGACTTACAAAATTCATAAGGGGTTGGACAGGCTAGATGCAGGAAGATTGTTCCCGATGCTGGGAGAACTCCAGACAAGGGGTCACAGTTTAAGGAGGGAGAAGGGGGAATCTTTTAGGACCGAGATGAGAAGATCACATTTTTTCACACAGAGAGTGGTGAGTCTGTGGAATTCCCAGTCACATATGGTGGTTGAGGCCAGTTCATTGGCTATATTTAAGAGGGAGTTAGCTGTGGCCCTTGTGGCTAAAGGGATCAGGGGGTATGGAGAGAAGGCAGGTACAGGATACTGAGTTGATGAGCCATAGATCATATGAATGGCGGTGCAGGCTCGAAGGGCCGAATGGCCTACTCCTGCACCTATTTTCTATGATTCTACCTCCTGATCAACAGACCACGTAGACAAGGGGTCGGCAACCTACGGTCCCCGGGCCGAATGCGGCCCGTAACCCGAAGTCATCCGGCCCGCAGGTGTATTGTTTTTTTGCCATAATTGTCTGGCCCGCAGACTTCCTTCATCTCTGGTACCTCTCAGGATGGAGGCCATGGTGCCCAGGTGCGATGACGCACGAAGGCCTGCGCTGGTGGCTGCAATGGTGAAAGCGCCGAGCTCTGGCTGTTCCACCCAAAGCCGCCGGCACTGCCGCGAACCTTCTGTGCCTGGACTTCACTGTTGGGATCGGGGTTGTCAATAGGTCGGGGATGAGCAAGTGTGAGTATTTGAGCCACTGCCTTCAGGACAGAGCCAAGGCAATGGTATGCAAGTATGCCATGTTGGTGAGCTCCCGTAACTAGGGACCAGAGTTCCAGGTGGCGTCCTCGAAGGGACGGGATCTATGTGAATACATGATTTAATGCCTGCCATCGGGTGGGTTGGGGCCGGGATCCATGTGTACACGTGATAGATGTGGCCCACCATCCGCTCACAGACGTGCGTCCTGGCCCATATGCAGAGCAAGGTTCCCGAATCCTGACGTAGTCCAATGTGGACTGAGCGAAACAATCGCTGTCTACGCTTCCTCTTTCTAGTATGCTGGTGTACAGGAGCCCACAGAGGGAACAACGAATACAGTAGATGAGATTGGAGGAGGTGCAAGTTAATCTGTGCCTTACCTGAAACGACTGTCGGGGTCCCTATATGGAGTTGAATGAGGAGGTATAAGGACAGCTGTTGCCTCTCCTGCAGTTGCAGGGCAAGTACTTGGGGAGTGGATGGGTAGAGATGAGTGAACCAGGGAGAGTTGAGGAGGGAATCATCTCTTAAAGAACGCAGAATGGGCTGGAGTTGTGAAGATGTTGGCTATCACACCTCCAGATTTAGGGACAGTTTCTTCCCAGCTCTTATGAGGCCCCTGAATCATGCTACCACAACGAGAGAGTAGTGCTGAACTACTATCTACCTATTGGGTGGCACTCGAACTATTATTTATTGGACTTTGCTGGCTTTACCTTGCACTAAACGTTATTCCCATATCATGTATCTATACACTGTAAATGGCTTGATTGTAATCATGTATTGTCTTCTGCTGACTGGATAGCACACCATAAAAGCTTTTCACTGTACCACAGTAATAATAAACAAAACCAAACCAGTGCACAAAATTAATGGTTGCCCGGGTGCCAATGACCACCCAAAGTGCCACCGGGCAAGCTCAACGCCGAGTCATTTTGCCCGGCTATGCACTGTAGATACTGGTTTATACCAAAGATAGACACAATAAACTGGAGTAACTCCACAGGTCAGGCAGCATCTCTGGAGAAAAGGAACGTGACATTTCTTGTCGGCGATGGCTGTATTGCGGGGCAAAGATATTAGGTGCGGGGTGATGAAGGGTCGGAGCGAATGTCGGGCCCCTCACAGCAGCAGCAGCTTACGCGACAATGGCTCCACCTCATCCCGCCCGCGCTGATAGCGGCCGCAGCTTGCAAATCCGCTAATGGCGCTTTCAAAACAAACTCTCTCGAGGCCGGGAGGAGGGAGGGTGGGGGAGGCCTCCTTCTGCCGTCTGAAGCAGCTGCACCAAAGATCCTATAGCTATAGGATCTTTGAGCTGCACAGATCGGCCCCGGACCTTGCTGTTGGCTGGTGGAGGAGGGGAGGCAGTGGCGAGAGAGAGAGAGCTTAATTGACGCAAGACAGATTACAATTCTCTCTCTCTCTCACTCTCTCTCTCTCTCTCTCTCTCTCATCCCCTGTTCATTCTCTCATCCTCTCTCCTTCATCCCCTGTTCATTGACATCCCCCGTGCTCCCTTCCCCCGTGCTCCCTTCCCCATCTACCCCCCCCCCCCCCCATCTATTCACCCTGCGCTGATCACCCTATCCACCTCGCATTGATTCTCCTGCCACCCCCCCCCCCCCCCCCCCATCCATCCTACACTGGTCCTCCAATTCATCCTGTACTGACCAAACTTCACATGCATCCTGCACTGCCCCCCACATTCATCCTGCATTGAACCCCCCCCATCCTGTGCTGACCCACCCTCCATTTACCCTGCACCGATCCCCCCATCCATCCTGTAGTGATCTCCCCATTCATCTTTTACTGATCCTCCATTCATCTTTTACTGAACCTCCCATTCATCCTGTACTGATCCCCTCATTCATCCTTTAGTGATCCCTCATTCACCCAGCACAGACCCTCCGATCCACACTGTACTGACCCCCCCCCATTCATCCTGCACTGTATCCACCCATTCATCCTGCGCTGAAACCCCCCAACCATCCTGTACTGATCCCCTCCATTCAAGAAGAATAGGGGGAAGAGTCTGAAGAAGGGTCTCGACCCAAATCCTTGCCTATTTCCTTCGCTCCATAGATGCTGCCTCACCCACTGAGTTTCTCCAGCATTTTTGCTAACTCCATTCATCCTGTACTGAACCCCCTATTTATCCTGTGCTGAACCCCCCCCCCCCCCCCCACCATCCTTCCCGTACTGATCCCCCCCATTCAACACGACTATCATCCCCTGTGCTCTCCCCTCACAATTTTATAGAATGTAGAGTCTAGAAGTTGGGATGTAATGTTAGAATATAGAGTTTAGAAGTTGGGATGTAATGTTAAAATTGTACAAGGCATTGGTGAGGCCAATTCTGGAGTATGGTGTACAATTTTGGTTGCCAAACTATAGGAAATACTAGACTAAGTGGGACCCGTTGCGTCCCAGCATCACACGGGAGGGCTGGTCACCCAACGCAATATTCCACCTCTCCACCAATTCCAATATTGCTGGCCAATGGTGTGGGGGGGGGGCTTTCTGTTGCGCTAGTATGGGCGTTGTGGGCCGAAGGGTCTGGTTTCCAGTGGGCTAGTATGGACATTGTGGGCCGAATGGATTCTTGGGCTGGCAGCTCAGTCACTCAGACCTGTCCGCCTGGCAGCTGAGAAACTGCCAGAAATTGTGCCCAAAACAGATGACAGACTGAGAAAGAAGGGGGAGAGGGGGACTGAATGGATTTTTGCGCCGGCAGTTCAGTGCGTCATGGCTGGATGGCTGGCAGTTCACTTACTCACGGCTGGTGGGCTGGCAGTGCAGTCATTCACGGCTGCTGGGCTGTCAGTTCATTCAGTCACCCCTCCTCCCCCCACTCTGCTCCTTGCCATTTCCCCTCCCCCCACACATTCAGTCCATCTCCCCAAAACCTTCCCCCATGCACTCCTAGCGGCTCTCCCACAGAGCCGCCATTCCTGCCTATTAGGTTCCCAATGTGCTGAAGAACACGCAGTCATGAAAAGTGGAAAAAGGATTTATTAAAGTTTAAAATGTGAATGACTCTGAAAATATAAGAACAATTTAAATTTTAAAGATGAGAATTATTACGTTCTTTCTTGTGTCTCTTATTGTGTTCTGCTGCTCACTCTCCCTTGATGGCTATTTGCTGTTGATAAAAAAGGAGACAATTTCAATATATAGAGATTGAGCGGTTGTAATTTGTTGTAATTCTCAATTCTCTGTACTCACTGAAGAATTGGTGCAAAATATTTTTTGAGGCGGGGGCTTTCGGGGTGGGGTGGAGGGTGGCAAACGTGCTGCAGGCGAGGGAGGGGGATGGCTTCAGGCGGGGACTCTCGTGGACTGATAAGGGTTGTCCTGCAGCGGGTGATGGGGGCGGCTTCAGTAGGGGGAGCATCCCATAGCCAGGCGGAGGGCAGCGTCTTGAAGTGGGGTTGCCAGTGGGGGGGGGACTCACTGCCTTGGGTCTAAATCATGGTCTCTGGACTGACTCACTCACTCACGGCCTCAGGATTGACAGACTGAATCACGGCTTGTGGACTGACTGACTTATGCCTGACTTCTGGAGTCACATCCGACTTTTGTAAACTGAAAACTGTAACATCCACATTGAGGAACAGCTTCTTCCTGACAGCCATCAGGCTATTAAACATAACGAATAAGCTCTGAACTACAAAATACTATATTAATTGTACTATTTGTTATTTGTTGATCACACACACTCCACCTCAGCCACTCACACACAGACACAGACTCACACAGCCACACACACACTGACACTCACATATACACACACACACTGACACTCACATATACACACACTGACACTCACATATATACACACACACACACACACTCAAACCAATACTAAAATGCCAAGTAACTTCAGAACGTGGTAAACATACAGTGTGTAAACTGAATGATTCAAACGTTTAAAGCCTCCTGTAGAGGTTGCTGCTACTGAAGCAAAAACATGCTTTAAAAAACGTCCAACAAATACACGCACCAAATAACGTAATCGGCGCCATCTGGCAACTAAGCGGAAGTCACGGAATGAGCGCCAATTTTGCAATTAAACAGCCTTGACCTGGTAAAGTGCTTATTCATACTTTATCCATCCGAAAACTGTTGCAACGATTTTAAAAACCAAGCAAAGGCAATTTGGCAGCCGCCACTTTACAACCAATCCATTTCCTGAACACAGACTTTTTAAAAAGCCAAGGCAATTTGGCAGCCGCCACATTACAACCAATCCATTCCCTGACCACAAATGTGTTTTAAAAGGCAAGGCAATCAATTTGGCAACACACACTTCACAAACATACACACTTTCTGAACATAAACTTTTTTTTAAAAAGGTAAAAGCAAACAATTTGGCAGCAGCCACTTCACAACCAACCCACCTTGTGAACACAAACGTTTTTTTAAAAAGGCAAGGCAATCAAGTTGGCAGCAACAACTTCACAACCAACCCACTCTGTCAACACAAACGTTTTTTAAAAGGCAAGGCAAACAATTTGGCAGCAGCCACTTCACATGCAACCCACTTTGTGAAGAAACATTTTTTTTAAAGGCAAGGCAAACAATTTGGCAGCAGCCACTTCACAACCAACCCACTTTGTGAACACAAACGTTTATTAAAAGGCAAGGCAATCAATTTGGCAGCACCCACTACACGACCGACCCACTCCCTGAACACAAACGTTTTTTAAAAGGTAAGGGAAACAATTTGGCAGCAGCCACTTCACATCCAACTCATTCCCTGAACACAAAGGATTATTAAAAGGCAAGGAAATCAATATGGCAGCAGCCACTTCACAACCAACCCACCATTCCCTGAACACAAACGTTTTTTGAAGGCAAGGCAAACAATTTGGCAGCAGCCACTATACAGTCAACCCACGTTATGAACGAACACAAACGTTTTTTTTAAAAAGTAAGGCAAACAATTTGGCAGGAGCCACTTCACAACCAACCCACGTTCTGAATACAAACGTTTTTTTAACAGTTATGGCAAACTATTTGGCAGCAGCCACTTCACAACCAACCCACGTTCTGAACACAAACGTTTATTAAAAGGCAAGGCAATCAATTTGGCAGCAGCCACTTCACAACCAACGCAAGTTCTGAACACATTTTTTTTTTAAAAGGCAAGGCAAACAATTTGGCGGCAGCCACTACACAGTCAACCCACGTTCCGAACACAAACGTTTTTTTGAAAGGCAAGGCAAACAAGTTGGCAGCAGCCACTTTACAACCAACCCACTCCGTCAACACAAACGTTTTTTTAAAAGGCAAAGGCAAACAATTTGGCAGCAGCCACTTCGCATGCAACCCACTTTGTGAAGACACATTTATTTTACAGGCAAGGCAAACAATTCGGCAGCAGCCACTTCACAACCAACCCAGTTTGTGAACACAAACGTTTTTTAAAAGGCATGGCAAACAATATGGCAGCAGCCACTACACAACCAACCCACTTCGTGAACACAAACGTTTACTTAAAAGGCAAGGCACACAATTTGGGCGGAGCCACTTCACAACCTACCCACTCCCTGAATACAAACGTTTTATAAAAAGCAAGGCAAACAATTTGGCAGCAGCCACTTCACAACCAACTCCTTTCTGAACATAAACGTTTTTATAAGGCAAGGCAAACAATTTGGCAGCAGCCACTTCACATCCAATCCACTTTGAGAACACAAACGTTTTTTAAAAGGCAAGGTAAACAAGTTGGCAGCAACCACTTCACAACCAACCCACTCCGTGAACGCAAATGTTTTTTTGAAAGGCAAGGCAAACAATATGGCAGCAGTCACTTCACAACCAACCCACTTTGTGAACACAAACATTTTTTAATAGGCAAGACAAACAATTTGGTAGCAGCCACTTCACAACCAACCTATGTTCTGAACACAAACGTTTTTTAAAAAGCAAGGCAAACAATGTGGCAGCAGCCACTTCACAACCAACCCACTCCCTGAACAAAAAGGATTTTTTTAAATGCCAGGCAAACAATGTGGCAGCAGCCACTTCACAAATAAACACACTTTCTGAACACAAACGTTTTTTTTAAAAAAGGTAAAAGCAAACAATTTGGCAGCAGCCACTTCACAACCAACCCATCTTGTGAACACAAACGTTTTTTTTTAAAAGGCAAGGCAAACAATTTGGCAGCAGCCAATTCACAACCAACCCACTTAGTGAATACAAACTTTTTTTTAAAAGGCAAGGCAAACAATTTGGCAGCAGCCACTACACGACCGACCCACTCCCTGAACATAAACTTTTTTTAAAAGGCAAGGCAATCAATTTGGCGGCAGCCACTTCACAACTAACGCAAGTTCTGAACACACATTTTTTTAAAAGGCAAGGCAATCAATTTGGCAGCAGCCACTTCACAACCAACCCACGTTCTGAACACAAAAGTTTTTTGAAAGGCAAGGCAAACAATTTGGCGGCAGCCACTTCACAACCAACCCATTCCCTGAACACAAACGTTTTTTGAAGGCAAGGCAAACAATTTGGCAGCAGTCACTTCACAACCAACCTAAGGTCTGAACACACACATTTTTTAAAAGGCAAGTCAAACAAGTTGGCGGCAGCCACTATACAGTCAACCCACGTTCTGAACACAAACGTTTTTTTGAAAGGTAAGGCAAATAATTTGGCAGCAGCCGCTTCACAACTAACGCAAGTTCTGAACACACACATTTTTTTAAAAGGCAAGTCAAACAAGTTGGCGGCAGCCACTACACAGTCAACCCATGTTCTGAACACAAACGTTTTTTTGAAAGACAAGGCAAACAATTTGGCAGCAGCCACTTCACATCCAACCCATCTTGTGAACACAAACTTTTTTAAAAGGCAAGGCAATCAAGTTGGCAGCAACTACTTCACAACCAACCCACTCCGTCAACACAAACGTTTTTTAAAAAGCGAAGGCAAACGATTTGGCAGCAGCCACTTCACAACCAACCTACGTTCTGAAAGCAAACGTTTTTTTAAAAGGCAAGGCAAACAATTTGGCAGCAGTCACTTCACAACCAACCCACTTTGTGAACACAAACTTTTTTAAAAGGCAAGGCAATCAATTTGGCAGCAGCCACTTCACAACAACCTAAGTTCTGGACACACATTTTTTTAAAAGGCAAGTCAAACAAGTTGGCGGCAGCCACTATACAGTCAACCCACGTTTTGAACACAAACGTTTTTTTGAAAGGTAAGGCAAATAATTTGGCAGCAGCCACTTCACAACCAACCCACTTTGTGAACGAACACAAACGTTTTTTTTTTAAAAGTAAGGCAAACAATTTGGCAGGAGCCACTTCACAACCAACCCACGTTCTGAACACAAACGTTTTTTAACAGTTATGGCAAACTATTTGGCAACAGCCGCTTCACAACCAACCCACGGTATGAACACAAACGTTTATTAAAAGGCAAGGCAATCAATTTGGCAGCAGCCACTTCACAACCAACGCAAGTTCTGAACACGCATTTTTTTAAAAGGCAAGGAAACAATTTGGCGGCAGCCACTACACAGTCAACCCACGTTCTGAACACAAACGTTTTTTTGAAAGGCAAGGCAAACAATATGGCAGCAGTCACTTCACAACCAACTCACTTTGTGAACACAGACGTTTACTTAAAAGGCAAGGCAAACAATTTGCCAATGGCCACTTCACAACCAACCCACTTTGTGAACACGAACGTTTATTTAAAAGGCAAGGCAAACAATTTGGCAATGGCCAATTCACAACCAACCCACTTTGTGAACACAAACGTTTACTTAAAAGGCAAGGCAAACAATTTGGGAGGAGCCACTTCACAACCTACCCACTTTCTGAACACAAACGTTTTTTAAAAGGCAAGGCAAACAATTTGGCAGCAGCCACTTCACAACCAACCCACTTTGAGAACACAAACATTATTTAAAAGGCAAGGCAAACAATTTGGGAAGAGCCACTTCACAACCATCCCATCCCCTGACCACAAACGTTTTTTAAAAGCCCGGCAAACAATTTGGTAGCAGCCGCTTCACAACCAACCCACCTTCTGAACAAAAATGTTTTTTAAAAAGTAAGGCAAACAATTTGGCAGGATACACTTCACAACCAACCCACTTTGAGACAGGCACATGCCGTGAGTAATCAGCCAGGGTAGGCAGTGGCTATTAAAAATCTTGAAAACCACGCACGCGCACATTGTTCCCTCCCCGGTGAACTCTCATTCGGCTTTTTTTTTTAAATCATGGAAACCGCGCATTCGCAGATTGTTCTCTCGACTTTTATCAAGTAATTTGTCTTCAATAGGTCCTCTCTTAATAAAGAATTTTTTAAAAAAAGCTCAAATAAATTTACTTACAATATTATTTGTACACAAAATCCATTCTTCTCTCTTTGTTTGCAGCTAAAATATCCGTAAGTTTGCTTCGAGAAACTCTTCAGGTAATCACCATCCATCTTTGAAAATCCCGCTAAGAAACTTGCGCATGTGCAGTAGGCTAGTGCGCATGCGCAGTCCACAACGCAGCACATGCACGCAGTTGGTTCACAGTGTAAAGGTTGGTTCACAGAGTTTCAGCTGCCTTTACGGACCCTTCGAACTGATGGCTTGAAGCAGCGTCGACGGCACTTGAGTAGCACATACCTCCGTATTTAAAACGTACTGTGGATGAAAGGCAGGGGAGAATTATGCCTCCCTAAGAGATCGATCTCTTAGGGAAGCATAATTCTCCCGTGCCTTTCCTATTTATGACCATTATATATATATGTTTTATATATATTTTATGTATATTATACATATAAAATAATTACTATTTTATAATTTTAGTCAGGGTAGGCACTGCCTACCTTGCCTACCCTAACGGCACCTGCCTGCTTTGTGAACACAAACGTTTTTTAAAAGGCAAGGCAAACAATTTGGCAGCAGCCACTTCACGACCAACTCCGTTCTGAACATAAACGTTTTTAAAAGACAAGGCAAACAATTTGGCAGCAGCCACTTCACAACCAACCCATCTTGTGAACACAAACGTTTTTTTTAAAAAGGCAAGGCAATCAAGTTGGCGGCAATTACTTCACAACCAACCCACTCTGTCAACACAAACGTTTTTTAAAAAGCAACGGCAAACAATTTGGCAGCAGCCACTTCACAACCAACCCATTCCCTGAACACAAAAGTTTATTAAAGGCAAGGCAAACAATTTGGCAGCAGCCACTTCACAACCAACCCATTCCCTGAACACAAAAGTTTATTAAAGGCAAGGCAAACAATTTGGCAGCAGCCACTATAGTCAACCCACGTTCTGAACAAACATTTTTTTTGAAAGGTAAGGCAAACAATTTGGCAGGAGCCACTTCACAACCAACCCACGTTCTGAACACAAACGTTTATTAAAAGGCAAGACAATCAATTTGGCAGGAGCCACTTCACAACCAACGCAAGTTCTGAACACACACACTTTTTTAAAAGACAAGGCAAACAATTTGGCGGCAGCCGCTACACAGTCAACCCACGTTTAGAACACAGACGTTTTTTTGAAAGGCAATCCAAACAATTTGGCAATGGCCACTTCACAACCAACCCACTTTGTGAATACAAACGTTTTTTAAAAAGCATAGCAAACAATTTGTCCGCAGCCACTTCACAACCAACTCCTTTCTGAACATAAACGTTTTTATAAGGCAAGACAAACAAGTTGGCAGCAACCACTTCACAACCAACCCAATCCGTGAATGCAAACTTTTCTTCAAAGGCAAGGCAAACAATTTGGCAGCAGTCACTTCACAACCAACCCACTTTGTGAACACAAACGTTTTTTAAAAGGCAAGGCAAACTATTTGACAGCAGCCACTTCACAACCAACTTTCTGAACACAAACGTCTTTTAAAGGGCAAGGCAAACAATTTGGCAGCAGAAACTTCACAACCAACCTATTCCCTGAACACAAAGGTTTTTTAAAAGGCAAGGCAAACAATGTGGCAGCAGCCACTTCACAACCAACCCACTCTCTGAAGAAAAAGTATTTTTTAAAAGGCAAGGCAAACAAATTGGCAGCAACCACTTCACAACCAACTCACTATGTGAACGGAATCGTTTTTTAAAAGGCAAGGCAAACTACTTGACAGCAGCCACTTCACAACCAACCCACTTTGTCTTACCCTTTCAAAAACGTTTCTGTTCAGAAAGTGGGTTGGTTGTGAAGTGGCTGCTGCCAAATTGTTTGTCTTGCCTTTTCAAAAGCGTTTCTGTTCACAAACAATTTGGCAGCAGCCACTTCACAACCAACCCACATTCTGAACACAAACTTTTTCTAAAGGGCAACACAAACAATTTGGGAGCAGCCACTACACAACCAACCCACCTTGTGAGCACAAAGTTTTTTTTTAAAAAGGGAAGGCAAACAAGTTGGCAGCAACTACTTCACAACCAAAAAGTGAAGGCAAAGAATTTGGCAGCAGGCACTTCACATCCAACCCACTTTGAGAACACAAACGTTTTATAAAAGGCAAGGCAAACAAGTTGGCAGCAACCACTTCGCAACCAACCCATTCCAATCTAGTTGGCAGCAACTACTTCACAACCAACCCACTCCGTCAACACAAACGTTTTTTTAAAAGGCAAGGCAAACAACTTGGTAGCAGCCACTTTACAACCAACCTACGTTCTGAACACAAACTGTTTTTAAAAGGCAAGACAAACAATTTGCTAGCAGCCACTACACAACCAACCAACGTTGTGAACAGAAACGTTTTTGAAAAGGTAAGACAAACAATTTGGCAGCAGCCACTTCACAACCAACCCACCTACTGAACACAAAGGTTGTTTAAAAGTGATGGCAAACAATTTTGCTGCAACCACTTCACAACCAACCCACTCCATGGACGCAAACGTTTTTTTAAAGGCAAGGCAAACAATTTCTCAGCAGCCACTTCACAACCAACCCATTCCAATCAAGTTGGCAGCAACTACTTCACAACCAAAATGTGAAGGCAAAGAATTTGGCAGCAGGCACTTCACATCCAACCCACTTTGAGAACACAAACGTTTTATAAAAGGCAAGGCAAACAAGTTGGCAGCAACCACTTCACAACCAACCCATTCCGATCAAGTTGGCAGCAACTACTTCACAACCAACCCACTCTGTCAACAGAAACGTTTTTTAAAAGGCAAGGCAAACAACTTGGTAGCAGCCACTTCACAACCAACCTACGTTCTGAACACAAACGTTTTTTTATAAGGCAAGGCAAACAATTTGGCAGCAGCCACTTCACAACCAACCCACTTTGTGAACAGAAACGTTTTTGAAAAGGTAAGACAAACAATTTGGCAGCAGCCTCTTCACAACCAACCAACTTTGAGAACACCAACGTTTTTTAAAATTCCACTTTTTGAACAAAACATTTTTTAAAAGGCAAGGCAAACTATTTGACAGCAGCCACTTCACAACCAACCCACTTTGTGAACACAAATGTTTTTGAAATGGCAAGGCAAACAATTTGGCAGTAGCCAATTCACAACCAAACGCTCCATGAACACAAACGTTTTTTTAAAAGGCACGGGAAACAATTTAGCAGCAGCCACTTCACAACCAACCCACTTTGTGAACACAAACGTTTTTTAGAAAGCAAGGCAAACAATTTGGCAGCAGCCACTTCTCTACCAACACATTTTCTGAACATACACGTTTTCAAAAGGCAAGGCAAAAAATTTGGCAGCAGTCACTTCACAACCAACCCACTTTCTGAACACAAACGTGTTTTAAAAGGCAAGGCAAACAGTTTGGTAGAATCCACTTCACATCCAACCCACTTTGTGAGCACAAACGTTCATTTAAAGGCAATGCAAACAATATGACAGCAGCCACTTCACATACAACCCACTTTGTGAACACAAACGTTTTTTAGAAGGCAAGGCAAACAATGTGGCAGCAGCCACTTCACAACTAACCCACGTTCTGAACACAAACGTTTTTTAAAAGACAAGGCAAACAATTTTGAAGCAGCCACTTCACAACCAACCCACTTTTTGAACACAAACATTTTTTTTAAATGCAGGGCAAACAATTTAACAGCAGCCACTTCTCATCCAACCCACTTTCTGAACACACACGTTTTTTTTAAAGGCAAGGCAAACAATTTGGCAGCAGCCACTTCACAACCAACCAGCTTTGTGAACACAAACGTTATTTCAGTTCGGAGTCACGTGAGTGACTTCATGAAGACCCCGCCAGGCATGCATGTGCGACATATGGTCGACCGCATGTGAGCGACAGGCAGTGAGGAGCATTGCTCCTCTACTGCAGGGATCTGCAGGTAAGAAAAAGCGGACCTGCTGTTCTTTTTTCATTTTAGGGACTCTGTGTACAGAGTACTCAAGGCCGCTTCGGCACTGACTGCGGACCACGGGATGTGGGCAGTCAGTGGTGGCAGCAAAGATTGGAGTCGGGCAAGCCCGTTGACCCTGGAGGGACCGGGCTCACAAACTCGCCGGATATCAGCTACGTACCTTCTGGTTAAGCTCAATACAGTGGCGGACACCAGGTCACAAGTATTTAATAACGACATCAAGTGGATGTTGAACCTCCAAATATTTGCTAAAATTATAGCCTAATATGGAACACCAGATCCTCCTTGCATCCAGGTTGAACCATTAGATACCAACATATGTCTCTTGAGAACCAGATCCTGGGGCAGTGGCGATGGACGAGTTCTCGCTACATTGGGGGAAATGGGTCTTTACTATGCTTTCCCCATTCTGCTTCATCAGTCAGGTGTTGCAGAAAACACAACCAGATTCTGCAACATAAAGGACCATGGACGTCATACAGCATCGTGCAGAGAGAATCCACTAGGAAGCAGTACCTCACCTATATAAGGATATGGGAGGTTTCTGTAGTCGGACCAAGACCACCTACATATCTGCTACCATCTTCAATGTGCTGGAATACTCATGGGTCTTCATTATGATGAGTCCCTCAGTTACAATGCCGTATACAGTGCCGCTCCCGCAACGTTTGTGGAGTCAGTTTTATGTGCTGTTCCCTAAATGTTTGTCCCCGAGTTCAGGGGTTTATTGTTGTATTAACAAAAATGTACTTATTTTTCAGCTTGTTCAAGTCTGAAATACGTTAACATACTTCCTCCATCAGTATTACGGCAGTGTGCGTGCATGGACCTGATCCAGGGCACGTAATCACAGAGCTTTGAAATCTTAACGAAGTCACTCACGTGACTCCGAAATGAAATAGTAAGATTAAACGAGAACTTACCAGTTTGAAGTTAGATCTTTATTTGATGAGGAGTTGTGATGAGGGATTTTGTGCCCTCCGCTCCGAACCCTCTACTATAAGGTCAGCTGGTAAATAGAGTCTCTTCAATCTTACTATATTAGTTCATTTCTGGGTAGTTCTGCGATTCCACATCGCTGCTTTGAAGAATGTCATGCATGCATGCATGCCTGGCGGGGTCTTCACAAAATCCCTCATCGCAACTCCTCATAAAATAAAGATCAAACTTCAAACTGGTAAGTTCTCGTTTAATCTTACTATTTTAAAGGCAATGCAAACAATTTGGCAACAGACACTTCACAACCAATCCACTTTCTGAACACAAACGTTTTTTAAAAGGCAAGGCAAACAATTTGGCAGCAGCCACTTCACAACCAACCCACTTTATGAACACAAACGTTTTTTAAAAGGCATTGCAAATAATTTGACAGCAGACACTTCACATCCAACCCACTTTGGAAACACAAACGTGTTTCAAAAGGCAAGGCAAACAATCTGGCAGCAGTCACTTCAAACCAACCCACGTTCTGAACAAAAACGTTTTTTAAAGGCAAGGCAAACAATTTGGTAGCAGCCACATCACAACCAACCCATTCCCTGAACACCAACATTTTTTAAAAGGCAAGGTGAACAATCTGGCCACAGCCACTTCACAACCAACCCACGTTCTGAACGCAAACGTTTTTTAAGAGGCAAGGCAAACAATTTGGCAGCAGCCACTGCACAACCAATCAACTAGTTGAACAAAAACGTATTTTAGAAGGCAATGCAAACAATTTGGCAGCAGCCAGTTCACAACCAACCCACTCCCTGAACACAAACATTTTTGAAAAGGCAAGGCAAACAACTTGGCAGCAGCTACTTCACATCCAACCCACTTTGTGAACACAAAAGTTTTTGAAAAAGCAAGGGAAACAATTTAGTCTCAATACCAGCTGGTCCAGATCCACAATCATCCTTTAATTCATTAATAGCATGTTGAATGTCAACAGGTTTTATTTTTTGAAAAGAAAGAGCTTCTACGTGTAGAAGTAGCTGGAAAGTCACATATAATAGATAAGTCAAATACAGTAGAGCTACATACAGTGGAGAAGTGATGGTTGAAAGCATTGGATATAACAGCAGGGTCCTGAACGATGTCTTTGTTGACCCGAATCTGAGTGCTGATATTTTGATTTGATTTATTAAGAACATTATTTAGTCTTTTCCAGAACTTTTTTGGATTATGAATGTCTTCAGAAAGATGTTTTTTAAAATGACTTCAAAGCAGCGGCGTGAAAACACAGAAAACAAATAGCCGAAGTAACATAGTAAGGCTCGTGGAAGACTAGAACTACCAGATGATCTCTTAGATTATGAAGGTGGGAGCGGAGGGCGCGTAATCCCTCAACGTCACTCCTCATAAAATAAGGATCAAACTTCGAACTGGTAAGTTCTCGTTTAATCTTACTATTTTACTTCGGAGTCACATGAGTGACTACGTGAAGATTTCAAAGCTCTGTATTTTCATGCCATAGATGCACACCATACGACAATCTGCTTAGGTTGACACAGTAGGGAATAAATAATTATAATTGAACATTGCTTTGAATTATTCAATAACTATTGTTAATAATAACAAACCCAGGAATAACCCCTCTGTCTCAGGGGAAATACAACAATGATAGAAAACAAAGCAAATGAATTAAATGGAACCAAAACAGCATGCCCAACCCGTGGCACGGTCTGTACAGGTTCGTCGACAGAAAATTGAGAAAATGTTCTTTCTCGAGACCATCTGCTGCGCCTCGAGGATTTGAGTCTAGCGGCACGTCCTGAGCCTTCGCCGCGGAGGTTGATGCCACCCTGGTGTGTGAGTGAGGTAAAGACATGATTGTCGACTCCAGCATAATTGAGAACCTGTTTCAACCATCTAGAAATAGTTTGTGCTGACACTTTTATATGGCTTTTTGTGACTAATGAGCAGGTCCTGTCTCAGTACCTCTGAGACTCCTTGTTACCTTTAATATATTGGCTTAAGTGTTTAACTACATATAACATTTGGTCAACAGGATAGGCTTTAAAACGTCAGCTTGGTTCCAGCCAGACCTGGCCTGCTTTGTTTGATTAAATCAAAACATAGAAGGTTAATGTCATTGACAGACAAATGCATACAAGGTATTCGTAACAATTGTAATGTTTGTACAACGTTCTGCTGAAAACCAGCGCCATTAGCATAACCACAGCAAGAGTTAATTCTCTGCATAGATAATGAAGTAATTGGAGCCCATTGCTGAAGCAGTGTGAGAACAAGACTGATATCCCAGATTTCTGTATATCGAGGTTTCAGAGGGTTTTTAATTAAAAAAATTCCTCATTAAATCGGGATACTAACGGATGAGATCCGATAGGATGTTGTTCTGAAGACTGCCCTAAATAAGAGGACAACGCACTCCGAGCACTGGTAATGGCACTATAACTCAGGTGCTCATCAAAATGCAACTTAGCAAGGAACTCCAACACATCACATATGGTTGCATTATGATAAGACATATTGGATTGTACACAGAAACAGCTCCCATTTCTTTATGTGAACCATATATTGTTTTTTGAGTGCTATTTCGCCAGCCTGCAGTGAGAACCTCCATGGCCCTGTTCGACAATCCTAGTCCTTGGAAATGTCTGGTCAGAACCTGCAGACCAACAATTAATACGGTCATGTAAAGGGTGACTTTCTCCTGTAACCGGATACACCAACAAATTACTGCAGCTGGGTATCAACATGAATGGCTGAACCATCATTGGAAACACTAATGGGAACCATGGTTGTGTTGGCCAATCTGGGACCACCAAAACACCTGTGGCAGAGTCACACTCTATTGTGGTGAGGCATTTTGGGATGAAAAAAATGGAGGAATTGCATAAAAGTTTAGTGCCCCCAATGTAACGAGACTGCATTCACAGCAACTGCACCATGGATGGATTAGTTTTCTTTGGCTCCATGAAAGGGGGGGGTTGTGGTTTTGGGGGTCAGTTGGAGTGTTGTTGGTATTTATTTTTTTTGTTTTTTTTTTTGTGTTTGTGTTTTTTTTTTTTTTTGTTGTTGGTTTTTTTTTCAACTTTAGGTTTGTTTGTTTTTTTTTTTGTTTTTATGGTGATCGTCGTGTGTTTGTTTTTTTGGGTTTTTTGTTGGCGTTTTTGTATTTGTTGTTTTTCTGTGGTTTTTTCGTTTTTTATCTGAGTTTTATATGGGGGTTTAATTAGGATGCAACAGATCAATGTCTGGCAACCCAAATCGAGTGACAATTGGTGACAAGTTTAGAATTCAACATCCATTCTATAGATTGGCACGAAACGTACGCGACCTATGGTCGGCCTCCACATTGTCTATAGGTGGTAAATAAATGGCTGAAACGCAAATATGCCTTGACATACACCAATGCCACATGACGGTAGCCAAGTTAACACATGATACTGATCGTGCTCCTCCCATATGATTAATATATGCCACTGCTGTGGTGTTATGAATCTGGAGTTGAACATGTAAATCCTTCATTGAGGAGCAATATGCCTTTACCCATAAAATGCCCCCAATAAAGCGAAATAATTTATCACGTGTGTGTGGCGAATCAACCCTTCGTTTTCAAGCCAGCTACCCCCACAGATAGACTCGGTGTCCGTAGCCCCCCCCCCCCTCCCCCCCCCCCCCCCCCCCCCCCCCCCCCCCCCCCCCCCCCCCCCCCCCCCCCATCCGAGAGCACTGACATCAGTCTGGAAGATTAGTGAAGGGTCTATTACCCAAAATGTTATTTGTAGCTTGATTAACATTAACAATCCACCACTGCAATTCTGCGAGAGCTGTGGTTGGTAACTGCATAACCCGATCAAAATGGCCTGCATTTGATTTTAGTGCTAGTTCTCGTGCTCTCTGCAAATGTTAATAATGGAAAACCTGCTACCCACTTCCCAATGACCTTAGCGACTTCTCGGATGGAGGGATAAAGTTTTTGTGGGAGGCAAGTACAGACATCAACATCATCGACAACCTTGGCTGTTGGTAATGTTACTGTTATAACAACGGAATTAATAAGAAACCCCAAATACTCAATATTTTCGGTTGGCTGTAACTTGGACTTAGTTGGATGGAGCAACCCCTAATGACTCAAGCACATTTTTTGGTTGCTGCAACCAATTCTTCAGCTGACTCTTTAGTATTACTGATAATTAAGATACCAGCTAAATAAGCCATTACAATGTGATGATGGCCCTCAATAGCACCAGCACAGGTTTTAACAATTTAATAAGTAGCCTGGGTGCTGAACTTAATCCATGAGTCAATGCTTTGTATTGCCACAGCTGTCCCATCCAATTAAATTTCAAGTACCTGCGATAATGAGCATGAATTGGCAGTGGATAATACACATCTTGCAAATCAATAGTTGCCACATAACAGCCCTGTGATAGCAGCTGTTTAGCAGTAACGAAGGTGCCCAGTTTAAATTCCTATAGAGAACTGAACTAAAGAATTTAAGTGATTGAGGATGAGAATTACTCTACAACACCCATCTTTTTGAGATCTGGGGAAATATCAGACACAATTGTGGAGGATGATTAAAGGCTTTATCAACCACCATTGTTTACCTGTTCAGGCTCTCGAGCAGAAAACACCCACATTTTATTAGGCTTGTGCTGTTGAGGTGGATCTATCCCTGAGATAAACTCAATGGTAGACGTGAGACAGTATTTAGTATAAACATATCATACGTTATACAGCACCATTCATTAGAAAACATTTGTAATCAACCTCCAATAGGAGATTGGCCACCAGAACTTTATTGTTAACAAAAGTCCCGTACCTCTACAGTTGACCTGTAAATCTGTTGTCTGCTCATATTGGGGTTGTAGCCGGTCTGTCTCGGTGGGTACCCTCGTTGCCCCACTGGCCTCCCCCTGCTGAGCCCAGCACCTGGATCTGACCTTCAGTACATTAACCCAGGGTTGCGAATAGGTGACTTCGAAATGCTTGACTACATTAAGCCAATTGTTTTGGCCTCATCATTAATTTCACGAATTTTCATGACAAGGCCGTTCCAAACAGGAATTCAGCATTTGTACATTAGTCGCCTTACATAGAGCAGCAAATTTTTGGTTTAGTGGTGGCCTGATGGCGATATTCCCTGATGCAATTTCCTAAAAAATGCATTGCATAAAATACCCAACATATATGTTGTGAGTTTGAGGAATGATTGTCCCTTGGACCATAGTGCCAAATGCAGTAATTGCTGCAGCCAGCAGTTGGAGGACGTGTTGACACCGAACCTCCTGTCCCCTCAAAGAAGGACTCATGGGTGCCCAGATAGCTGGGTTCACCGTGGGCACTTTCAGTGATGCACATTAAACAGGTGTCTCATATTTGTTTTCAGTCACTTGCATCATATCTAGCTGGAGCTGGTGAGGTACTAAATAATTGATACTGCTCGCAAGGGATTGTTCCATTGCCTCACCAGTCCCCTCCGGAAAAGCAAAACTCATTGCCATTTCTGAGACACCCGGAGCGTGGCTCTTGTGTGTGCTGGTGTTTGCACATAAGCAGGGACACCAGTATCAGGGTCAGCTGCATCCTGCCCTGCCTCTCCCAAATCATATTGTAGGGAGGCATCCTCCAGTCCTAAACAAGGCGCTGGAAGGAACCCCAATATATGGAAACCCTCCATATGTTGTTCTTGGTATGTGCCCTCTTGGACAGCTATGGCCCTTGGACCCTTATGTAATCAAAGGTTAGAGCATCAGCTCCATGTTCCCATCCTCCCCCACATTGTTATATGATCAGGGGAAGAGTCACCATTGTCGACAGAGAACCCAGGTCTGTGACTTTATATTTGGCTTTTCATGGCTAGCAGCAGCCTCAGTCTGCTTAGTACCCTTGGAAAATAAATAGATGGACTAGGCTCATTCTGAATCAATATTCCAGTTGGCCTGCCTTTTGTAAATGGAGCTAGTGGTGCAGATTAGCGTGCTATCGTAACTGCTGCCAGTAAAACGGCACCCGGCATCGAAACAGGCGTTGCCGTGCTTATCTCCCGACCCGATCAAATTCGTGAATCCCTGGACCCATGCCAAGACGGACCTTCGGAAGTGACAGCTCCAACTCACTGCTCAAGCCAGCTTTACGGAGTGGAAATACTTCTTGGTACAGGTTGTAAAAACACTTACCTTAGAAGTTCCTACTTACCGTTGGTGGAGCTGTGCCCTCCAGCCCGTTCAGTGCGACATGCGCGGACGTAATGACGCGCATGCGCCTGACGGGGCTTCTTCATGTAGTCACTCACGTGACTCCGAAGTAAAATCAATTTGGCAGCAGACACTTCACAACCAACCCACTTTGTGAACACAAACTTTTTTTTAAAAGACAAGGCAAACAATATGGCAGCAGCCACTTCACATCCAACCCATTTTGTGAATCCAAATGTTTTTTAAAAGGCAAGGCAAAACAATTTGGCAGTAGCTACTTCACAACCAACCCACTTTCTGAACACAAACGTTTTTCAAAAGGCAAGGCAAACAATTTGGCAGAACCAACCCACTTTGTGACAACAAACATTTTTTTCAAAAGGCAAGGCAAACAATTTGACAGCAGCCACTTCACAACCAACCCACTTTGGGAACACAAAATATTTTTAAAAGGCAATGCAAACAATTTGGCAGCAGACTCTTCACAACCAACCCACTTTCTGAATACAAACGTTTTTTAAAAGGCAAGGCAAACATTTTGGCAGCATCCACATCACAACCAACCCACTTTGTGAACACAAACGTTTTATAAAAAGCAAGGCAAACAACTTGGCAGCAGCCATTTGACAACCAACCCATTCCCTGAACACAAACGTTTTTTAAAAAGCAAGGCAAACTACTTGGCAGCAGCCATTTGACAACCAACCCATTCCCTGAACACAAACATTTCTTAAAAGGCAAGGCAAAAAAATTTGCAGCAGCCACTTCGCAACCAACCCACTTTGTGAACACAAACGTTTTTTAAAAGGCAAGGCAAACAATTTGGCAGCAGCCACTTCACAACCAACCCATTCCCTTAACACAAACGTTTTTAAAAGGCAAGGCAACAATTTGGCAGCATCCACTTAACATCCAACCCACTTTGTGAACACAAAATATTTTTAAAAGGCAAGGCAAACAACTTGTCAGCAGCCACTTCACAACCAACCCACTTTCTAACCACAAACGTATTTGTGGCAAGGCAAACAATTTGGTAGCAGCCAGTTCACAACCAACCAACTCCCTGAACAAAAACGTTTTTTAAAAGCAAGGCAAACAATTTGGCAGCAGCCACTTCACAACCAACCCAGTTTGTGAACACAAACGTTTATTAAAGGCAAGGCAAACAATATGACAGCGGCCACTTCACATCCAACCCAATTTGTGAACACAAACGTTATTTAAAAGGCAAGGCAAACAATTCGGCAGCAGCCGCTTCACAACCAACACACTTTGTGAACACCAACATTTTTTATATGGCAGCAGCCACTTCACATCCAACCCACTTTGTGAAACCTAATGTTCGTTAAAAGGCAAGGCAAACAATTTGGCAGCAGCCACTTCACAACAACCCACTTTGTGAACACACACGTTTTTTTAAAAGGCAAGGCAATCAATTTGGCAGCGGCCACTTCTCAACGAACCCACTTTGGGAAAACAAAATATTTTTAAAAGGCAATACAAACAATTTGGCAGCAGCCACTTCACAGCCAACCCACTTTGTGAACACAAGCGTTTTTTAAAATGCATAGCGAACAATTTGGCAGCAGATACTTCACAACCAACCCACTTTGTGAACACAAACGTTTTTTAAAAAGGCAAACACTTTGGCGGCATCCACTTCACAAGCAACCCACTTTGTGACAAAAAACGTTTTTTAAAAGGCAAGGCAATCAATTTTGCAGCAGCCACGTCACAACCAACCCATTCCCTGAACACAATCATTTCTTAAAAGGCAAGGCACACTATTTGGCAGCAGCCACTTCACAACCAACCCACTTTCTGAACACAAACGTTTTTAAAAGGCAATGCAAACAATCTGGCAGCAGATACTTCAAAATTAACCCACTTAGTAAACATAAATATTTTTTATATGGCAAGGCAAACAATATGCCAGCAGCCACTTCACTTCCAACCCACTTTGTGAAACCTAATGTTTTTTAAAAGGCAAGGTAAACAATTTGGCAGCAGCCACTTCACAACAACCCACTTTGTGAGCACAAACGTTTTTTAAAAAGCAATGCATAAATTTGGCAGCAGCCCCTTCAAAACAAACCCATTCCCTGAACACAAATATTTTTTTAGAAGGCATGGCAAATAATTTGGCAGCAGCCACTTCATAACCAACCCATGTTCTGAACACAAACGTTCTTAAAAAGGCAAGGCAAACAATTTGGCAGCAGCCACTTCACTTCCAACCCACTTTGTGAACGCAAACGTTTTTTAAAAGGCAAGGCAAACAATTTGGCAGCAGCCACTTCACAACCAACCCACTTTCTGAACACAAACGTGTTTTAAAAGGCAAGGTAAGGCAAACAATTTGGCAGCAGCCACTTCACAACCAACCCTTACCCTGAACACAAACATTTGTTGATAGGCAAGGTGAACAGTTTGTCAGCAGCCACTTCAAAACAAACCCATTCCCTGAACTCAAACACTTTTTAAAAGGCAAGGCAAACAATTTGGCAGCAGCCACTTCACAATCAACCCACTTTGTGAAGAAAAACGTTTTTACTAAAGGCAATTTGGCGGCAGCCACTTCACAAATAAATCCACTTCACAACCAAGCAACTTTCTGAACACAAACGTTTTTCAAAAGGCAAGGGAAGCAATTTGGCAGCAGCCACTTCACAACCAACCCAATTTGTGAACACAATCGTGTTTGAAAAGGCAAGGCACACAATTTAACAGCAGTCACTTCAGAACGAACCCACACCCTAAACACAATCGCTTTTTTAAAAGGCAAGGCAAACAATTTGGCAGCAGCCACTTCACAACCAACCCACGTTGTGAACACAAACGTTTTTTCAAAAAAGGCAAACAATTTGGCAGCAGCCACTTCACAACCAACCCACTTTGTGGACACACACGGTTTTCAAAAGGCAAGGCAAACAATTTGGCAGCAGCCACTTCACAACCAGAAAGTGGTTGTGTGTCACCAGAAAGAGGAATCCAGGCGTGTCACCAGAAAGAGGAATCCAAGCATCACATCTTACAACATACTTGGTGTCACCCTTGATGAATCCAAACAAACCAAGTATCTTGGCATCAAATAGCAGAACGATCTACGATGGAATGGTCAGACTCATCATGCAACAGTGAAAGCAACAGGTGTCCTAAACTTCCTGAGGCGCAACTTCCATCATTGTTCAGCTTTTGTCAAGGAGAAGCTGTATTTCACCCTCGTTAGACCTCATCTGGACTAGGCAGTTGCAGCTTGGGACCCATACACAGATAAAAACATTTCATCCATCGAACGTGTCCAAAGACAGGCCACTCGATTTGTTACTAACACCTACGAGAGAGAAGCGAGTGTCACCAAACTTCTGAATTCACTGGGGTGGAACCCTCTCCAAGACAGAGGTGAAGTTCACCGTTTGACCTGTTTTTACAAAATGTTAAATGGTCAGCTAGACATTGGTCACAAGACCTACACCAACCCCAAACCAATTAGGAGCAGACGAGGGCATTCGATCCAATTTGTGGTCCCAGCCACAAAGAGAGATGTGTACAGCAATTCGTTCTTCCCACGCTCTATTAAAGCATGGAATAATCTCCACCAAACCACGGTTGCCCAGCCAGATGCAACTAAATTTAAAGTGGCACTTTCTTCCCAATAACTCTCTCTAGCTAAACCCCTCCCTTCACCACCTCCAGTTTAAATTCCAGTTGGAATATTTTGGAGGACCAAGTAACCAAGAATCAAGAAACCAACCCACTTTGTGAACACAAACGTTTTTTCAAATGATAAGGCAAACAATTTGGCAGCAGCCACTTCACATCCAACCCACCTTCTGAACACTGAACATAAACGTTTTTTAAAAGGCAAGGCAAACAATTTGTGAGCAGCCACTGCACAACCAACCCACGTTCTGAACACAAACGTCTTTTAAAAAGGCAAGGAAATCAATTTGGCAGGAGCCACTTCACATCCAACCCACTTTGTGAACACAAACGTTTTGTTTGTTTTTTTAATATCTTTATTTATTAGAGGTACCGTACGTTACATCAGTGTACATCCCATGTATATTATTTCAATCATTGTACCCCTTAATTTGTTGAGGCTTTAGAAAAAAAGAGTTAGAGTTAGAGAAAGGAGATTAAGAGATAGACCCTGGAGAGGAGAAAATAAAGGGGAAGAAAGAGAAGGAAAAAAGAAAAGCCAGTTACTTTATTATAAACATCACGCAAAAGGAATCTACCTACTCGACAGTTTTCCTTCCCCCTTTACAAAGACCCGACACCGGTACTTTTTTGAGGTATTCTTGCACCTTATCCTTATAGTAGATTTATAAATGCAGACCACATCTTATAGAAACAGTCTGATTTTCCTGCCAGTCGGAGTCTCATATCTTCCAAATGTAGTGTTTCAAACATAGTTGAAATCCAGATATTAACTGTTGGCATAGGAGTATTTTTCCAGAATTTTAAGATGAGCTTGTTTCCAGTTATTAAGCCGTATTCAAATAGATTATTTTGAAACACATTTAATTCAGGGCTATCTTCCGTTGTTCCAAAGATAATCCAGTCTGCTTTTGCAGTCAGTTTTATTTTAAATACTTTTGTGAAAATTTCAATAGTTTCAGTCCAACATTTTTGAATGTTTGTACAAAAGATAGATGAGTGCACTATATTAGCTACTTGACATTGACATGTATCACAAATAGGCGAGACATTGGGAAAAAGTTTACTTATTTTAGTTTTTGTATAGTATAATCTATGTAAGATATTAAATTGTATTAAGATGTGTCTTACATTAATTGAACATTTATGCACATTTAATAGTAAGATTAAATGAGAACTTACCAGTTTGAAGTTTGATCTTTATTTTATGAGGAGTTACGATGAGGGATTACGTGAAGACCCCGCCAGGACGCATGCGCGACATTCTTCAAAGCAGTGGTGTGAAATCACAGATACCAGAGTAGACTAATATAGTAAGATAAGAGAGAACTTCCATACCAGTTGAACTTTATAATAGAGGGTTTTGGGAGCGGAGGGCACGTAATCCCTCATCGTAACTCCTCATAATATAAAGATCAAACTTCAAACTGGTAAGTTCTCATTTAATCTTACTATTTTACTTCGGAGTCACGTGAGTGACTACGTGAAGATTTCAAAGCTCTGTGATTTCATGCCCTGGAACGAGACCATGCTCACACACTGCCATTCTGGGACAGAGGATGAACGTATTTCACACACGACACTGTGCTGAAAAACAATAAAGGTATTATTCATACCTAAAATAATATGCCCCACATTGGGTAATTTATTTTACAGAACTTAATTTTTCCCTGCAAACGTCTCAGGATCGGCCACGGGTTTATTATAAAGCATTGAATGCGTTCATTGCTCCACCCCGCTGTGGCAAGGATGTGGTCCATAGGAACTCCCATCATCCTAGCGTCCGATGTAGATGCAGCCCTGTTGGAGTGAGATTTGAAACATTAGCATTCACCACTGCACGTAATACCACCCGAACCATCTGGATATGGTTTGCACTGTGACCTTAGGTGAGGGCATTTATGGCCAATGAGAAAGCTCTCTCCGTGCCCATAAGTGTCTTGGTGACTATATATTGGAAAATATGTGTCACTATGCAGGGCCGACTATCTGCAGGATAGGCCAGAACTCTAATATTGGCCAAAGGAACCGGGTCAGTCTAGTTTAAGTACCCCTGTATGTAGCAGGTTATCTGCCATTTGTGACAGACATGACGTCCTATTCTAGCTTGTGTAAGGACTGGACCCGTTGCTGATCCAAGTGCCATAATCATTCCCATCTAGGATATTAGTTTGTCCAGAGTGAGCCCCGATATTGGTGTCCATCCTCGTAACATGGTGTACTACCTATGTCCCATATATGGGTGTATCTGGGCCCTGGGGGGAATAGAGTACAAATACCCCTCATTCGTTTAGGTACTAGTGGGTGTGATCCTATAGCCAGGTGATCACTCCCTCTGCCCAGATATTAGATAGGGCACTCCTTGCACAATAATGGCACTGTAACTCAATCCTTCATCGAAATGAAGGGTGGCCAGAACTCCAGCACTTCAGTGTTGGTGGCTGAGTCATATGTAGTGTTCGTCCTGGTGCAGAACACTTCCCATTTCCTGACATATGTCAGGTACTGTCTTCTCGTGGACTCCCTGCACGACGCTGAGATGGCATTGATCGTCCTGTCGGAGAGTCCGTATCCCAGAAATGGCCTGTTCAGAAACTGCAAATCAACAAGTTCATACAGTCATGGCACGGATACTTTCCCGCACGGGGTGTGCCAACCTCCTTGGCCGTTGTTGATCCAGATGCAGGGTTCTGAGACCATCTTTGTACTGTTGGGAACCATGGTACCCGTTGCGGCGTCTTGTTTAATTATTGTAAGACTCGCCTGATGAGGCAGAAGGGGAAAATGCATAGCAAAACAAATCCCCCCCCCCAATGCAGCGAGAAATCGTCCATCGCTGCTGCCCCTGGGTCTGGTTCCCAAGCAACATATGTTGGTAGTTGGTGAATTAGTCCGGATGGAAAAAAGGTCGATATCTGGTGTCCCATACCGGTCTATAATATCTGTAAACACTTTCCGATCCAACATCCATTTAATGTTGTCGTTGAATTTACGTGACCTGATGTCTGCCACTGTATTTAGCTTGCCTGGAAGGTAAGTGGTTGAGATCCAAATCTCTCTCCCAGACACCAGTGCCAGATATTATTAGGCAATTCATCACATGATATCGACTTTATTTCACCCATATGATTATATATAGGCCCCCAGTGTGGTATCAATCTGTACCGTACATGCAACTGGTGCTCATCTGAGCAGTAGGCCCTGAGTCCATGAAACGCTCCCAGCATTTCTAGATAATTAATTCCTAGTGCTTTAAACAGAATAATTTTTGTGCACTCATCTGCCACCACAACTTGCGGTGGTATTAGTTGCTCCCCAACCTTTAGCACTGGCATCAGTCTGTAATGTACCCTAGGGATATAGAATGGGGTGATGGGGTTAGGATAATATGGAACATTTCTATCCACCAGTTAAATTCTAATTTACTTTCCCTGGTAGTTGCATAGGCCTATTGAAATGGCCTGTATGATTTTTGAGAGCTAAAATTTCCCTCTTCCAGGTTTTAATAATGGAGTGGTCCAATTGTGCTGCTGGGAACGCAGCCACCAATTCCCAATCACTCTTGCTCCTTGCCGAATGGATGGTTCCCTGATGCCAGTGAGGCTTTTGCATACTCCCATCAAGTCTGTCACTTTGTTTGGTGGCAAGGTGATAGACATATGAACAGAGTCAATAGTGAACCCCAAATAATCGATGGTAGTGGAGGGTTTCCAATTTTGATTTATCTGGATGTACGTTAAACCTCTCTGTTGTGGCTGATACCACCAATGTAGCCAGCTCCAATTTTCACCTACAATGAGAATATCATCAAGGTAAGCCATGACGATATGGTTATGTTGCTTTAAGTATGCTAAAGCTGGTTTTAATAAATTTGTAATAGCCTGGGTGCTGATGACAACCCATTGGATAAGGCATACTGCCATTGCTGTCCCATCCAGATAAATTTCAGGTATTTACGATGACCCTGTGTGTGACAAACATGTCTATTTTGAAATGGGCATACTGAACGGAAGTATTTAGTTCGGTCAAATCTGTAATGATACGGCAACCACCATCTTTTTAGTTTTTTATAAATATATTTGATACGAACTCTTGAAATTCTCTGATTGTTTTCTCAATCCTTTTTGTGTTTAGTCTTAACAGTTCAGCATGGCCTGCTGTTCTCTCTTTTTGTGAAGTATGAACTTCCTGCTAGGCGTATGCTGAACTGGGACGGTAGTTCGTATACAAATTCAATTTTGTAATTCTGAATACTTCCGAGTATGTAAAAGTTCAGAGGTAAAAGTGCAGCACACATGATGAAACAAGTGCAACCGTCCCCCAACTTTAATGAATCGGATATGCAATGTTTTTTAAGACAACCAGACCCACCTACCTCCATGGTTACCGGTGTTGTGTGGGTTGTCTCCGCACTTGTTTCTTCTGGTATTGTGTTGCTGCGTTGTGGGGTTGGCGCATTTTCCATGAAGGCCGGGCTGGGCCATGGTCTGAAAGACCGCTGTGCAGGTGGGCCGGCCTTCGAGCTTTCACCACCAGATGGTCTTCCATAGCACCGATGTCTGGTGGGTGTGTAGGGGTGCTGCCGCTGTTGATAGTGGGTTTTAGAGGTGCTTGGCACCTTGATCAGGCCTATAGCCTTGGCTTCCTCATGCAGGTCTTTCACCTGCTTCGGGAGGTCCCCCAACAGCAATTTTGGCGCCTGTGTGCTACTTGTCTTGCATAATTCCGCACTTCTTGATGATGCTCTTCCTGTAACTGTAAATCTCCACTGAGTATTACACAGTCTGCTAGAGCATCACGTAACTCTTCAGGCAAATCAACCCCATCAGTTTGTCCTGGTACTGCTGTGATTTTAGCAGCCAGCAGTTTCCTCTGGAGCTTCACCTCCTGGCTCCTTATAGATGGGCTCCTGTTGCCCCAGATGGGGTCATGGACTGCTGGTACTTTAAGAGAAATGGAGTTCTCTGGAGCAATGTGCTTCCCAGCCATAAAGTTAATGGCTTGCTCCTGTAGCTGGTTTGTAGCCATGTATTTTTTACTGGCTTGCAGCTTTGTATAGGCAGTCCTTCTTGAGTTGATACAGCATGTGTCCCACAATCTTCTGCTGCTCTCTCTTCTGGCACCCCTCACAGTTGACTGTTCAGCCATTGCCCCTTCTTCAGGGTCAGCCCAGCTCTGACCCCTAATGCTCCCCTGCGAAGAGGGTGAGACATTTGGCAGTCCTTGAAAGGATGCTGCCGTGGGTCTGCGAGGAGACCCACTGTGACTCTGCCCCTGCATAAGCAGGTCACGCTGGAGCACTGCTCCCCACCCGCTCCCGCGGGAAAGACGCCCGCCGTCGCTATCTGTGAACGGGGTGTCTTCAGGTCCGGACCCAGCCGAGTCAACGGACCTGTCCGACTTCTGGGTGGTTTTGCCGCCGACCGCGGCGCACCTGCGGTCTGTAGCGGCGAGAAGCCGACAGCTGCTGGCAGCACCTGCAGCTCTGGAGAGACGGCACGCTGCTGGCTGCTTCCACAGCAGCGGTATCAGCTGCTGCTCTCCCCTGCGCGACTCCATGGTGCTTCCTCCGTTCTGCAAAAGAAACACACCGAGTCGCCACGCTCACCAGAAAAGGTAAGACTTACCTTCAGTAAGTTTTCAAAATTCGCGCTGGAGGAGCGGCGCTCCTCCCGACTGTCGCTTCCGCAATGCGTTCGACGATATGTCGCGCATGCGTCCTGGCGGGGTCTTCACGTAGTCACTCACGTGACTCCGAAGTAAAATAAATATTCTTCCCACCTTTCTTTGGAAATTTTTATACTTAATTATTTTTCCCAGTCTCTCCTGATACCTTCTGTTGTCGCTATTTCTGCGTCTAGAATAATATTATATATATATGATATTAGGTTTGCTGATTCAGCCTTTGTATTCATTACTTTTTCCAGTAAGTCTGGAGGCATATTATGATAATCTTGTACGTATTTTTTCAGATAGTCACAAATTTTTTCCGGTGGCGCTATGGAGGGCTAAAGAGCAAGGCCAGCCAGCTCCTTGAAAAAAACGCTGAAAAATCGGGGAGAAAACGACCTACCTTTTGCCTGCTGCTTCTGTACCCACTGCCGTGAGTGACGTCATCAGGCGCGCGACTTATTATGTCTATGCAGCGCAGCCCTCCCGGATAAACCAAAAAGTCGTGTTACTAGGCAGAAAACGGTGGAACAAGAAAAAGACCCGACTGAGGCATCGGGCTCAGGTAGGACGCTATCCCAAGAAGATGTGTCGAAAAAAACAATGAACAAATCGGAAGGTGAAGATCTTAAAACTTTTATTACAAGTGAAATTGCAGACTTAAAGGAGGAAATAAAGCTGGAACTAAAGAGTGAACTTGCAAAAACGAACGAAGAATTAAAGAAAATGAATTTTAAGGAAGAAATTAAAAAAATCAAAGAGGAGATGATGGAGTTAAAGCTTGAAATTAATTCCACGGTTACGAATATATCGGACAAACTGAGGAAAGAAATTGCTGAAATACTGACTGAACAAGCTACAAGTATGACAAACGAGACAAATGTTAAAATCATAAAAGTGGCAACTGTTCTTGAAGAAAGGCTGAATCCTGTGGAGGAAGCAATGAATCAACAGACGACAGCCATAAAGGACCTTGAAGAACGAGCCGAAACAAGTGCTCGGACTACGGAAAAACTTATCAGAGAAAACCAACGTCTAACTGATCTACTGGGCAAAATAACTGAAAAATATACTGAATTGGAACGTCGCCAGAGAAGAAAGAACCTAAGAATTGCGGGTATTCCAGAAGGGAAGGAGGCGGATCAAGATTCCCGAGAATTCACTGCAAATCTACTGCAAAAAGTTTTATCTCTGGATCAAAAGCCTTTACTTGCTCGAGCACACAGAGTGATGAGACGTCAGACAAGACATGGCGCTCCCCCAAGACAAATGATAATAAAAGTCCAGTATGACCATGTCCTGGAGGAGATAATGCAAAAAATTGCAAGAAACAGAAATCTTACTTTTTTTTTTTTTTTTTTTTTTAATTTATTTTTATTATAGAAACAAAGTAATTACAAAGTACACTCTTATACGACGATAAAAATTATATAATATTAAAAAATTGTATAATATTAATTATAAATTGATACTGTTTATATTATTTGTAATATTATCAATTATACATATCAGGGTTGTTTATTTTGTATAATTGGGAGTGTATATAGTATATTCCTAATATAAGCAATATACTCATACTTCTCATACCATACATATTTCCTCTGATTACCAAATACAAGTCCCCCATATTATAATTACATAATACACAATATTAACCGAACTTCTATGATATTCATGATATTTTCATAATATTAAGAGTGTTTGTATGATTATTAACTTTATATTTCAAAATTATTATATAGTTGAAAATACACCATTTTATATAATTAAAAATACAAGACATTAATAATATTTTCATACAACTAATAATATCTAAATTCATACTAATATTAAGAATTTAATATAATGTGTTTCTAAACTTTTTTTCCTACTTAAGGATAGAAAAATAGAGAATAGAAAATAGAAAAGAGAGTGTGGAAAGTTTGATGGAGATTGGAATATTACTCATTAATCCGTTCTTGGAGATATATTCATGATTTATTATATATATTTCTTCATCCATTCAGATATTCAGGCCTCAGTCAAGTCTTCGCGCCGAACCATTATGACCCTGTAAATATTTAATATATGGAGACCAAATCCCTTTGAAGAGATCTAACCTATCCATAAGGACAAGCCTCAATCTCTCCAAGTGAAGTGTCTCCGACATTTCTAAATTCCACATTTTAATTGTTGGGGATACAGGGCCTTTCCAAAATTTTAGTATTAATTTTTTCCCAATTATTAGACAATAGTCGATAAAAATTCTTTGGTTCCTTGTAATTAGTTGGTCCGTTTCAAGTATTCCAAGTATTATTAACTTTGGATCAGGAATCATAGTAATATTAACAACATTCGAAATTATCTTAAATATTTCGTTCCAATATTCTACAATCTTCATACAATTAGTGAATGAGTGTGACAGATTCGCTTCTGAAATTTGACATTTATCACATATAGGCGCTAATTTTGGAAATATATTATGTAATTTAGATTTGGAGTAATGTAGTCTATGTAAAATTTTAAACTGTATAAGAGCATGTTTAGCATTTAACGAGCAATGATGTATGTGTTGTAAGCTTTCGTCCCATATTTCTGGGCTTATTATTTGACCTAATTCATTTTCCCAAAGCTGTCTATGTGTTTCCGTTGGTGGGATATCACTTTCCAATAAAATATTATAAATATATGATATCATTTTTTCTGTATTTGGATGTTTATTCAAGCATTCATCTAAAATTTCGGTCTTTCTATTTCTGAGTTCTTGTGTATTTGCAGAGATATAGTTTCTGATTTGTAAATATCTAAAATATTCATTGTTATGTAGCCCATAAGTTTGTTGTAACTCTTGAAATGAAAGAAAAGAGCTTTCCTTATAAAGATCCCCTATGTTTAAAATTCCTTTATTTTTCCATTGTAAAAAAGCCTTATCCATCGTTGAAGGTTTAAACGTAAAATTGTTGGCAATGGTAAGACCTAACGGTATAGATTTTAATTTTAATGTTTTCTTTATTTGTTTCCAAATGCGAATTCCGTTTTCTATTATCGGGTTTTCACTATAAATTTTCTTAGCTACGTTAGTGTTAGCAAATATTATAGAACTAATTTCAAATGGAGAACAGTCTTCTCTTTCCATTTTTAACCAGTTTGGTTTATTATCTATTTCTTCTAGCCAAAAGTTCATATTTTTGATATTAACTGCCCAGTAATAAAACATAAGATTTGGTAATGCTAATCCCCCATTTAATTTAGCTTTACATAAGTGTTTTTTATTTATTCTATGGTTCTTATAATCCCAGATAAAGTTAGTAACTAGGGAGTCTACTTTTTTGAAAAAATTTTTAGGGAGATATATCGGGATTAATTGAAATAAATATAATAATTGTGGGAGAAAAATCATTTTTATCGCGTTTATTTTACCTAACATTGAGATAGGTAAACTTTTCCAGTATAAAATATTCTTATTTAATTTATTCAATAATAACGGAAAATTAGATTTAAATAAAGAATCAAATCTTTTTGTAACAAAAATGCCAAGATATTTAATATTATCATTTGTTATCTTGAAAGGAAATTGTTGTAATATCTGTAAATTATTCATGGTTATTGGCATAAGTTCACTTTTGTTCCAATTGATACTGTATCCTGAAATTAATCCAAAATCCGTTATTAGTTTTAACAAATTTCGGATACTTATTTCCGGTTCAGTGATATAAAGTAATACATCGTCCGCATATAACGAGATTTTATTCTTAGTATCTTTAGTATCATATCCATATATTTCCGGGTGTAGTCTCATCCTTTGGGCGAGAGGTTCTATTGCTAACGCAAACAATAAAGGTGATAGAGGACAGCCTTGTCTACAACCTCGAGATAAACTAAATTTAGTTGATAACATACGGTTTGTTGTTATTCTAGCTGTTGGGTTTGCATATAACAATTTGATCCAAGTAGTAAACTTCTCACCAAGCTTAAGAGCTTCCATCACCGAAAATAAATAAGGCCAATCCACTTGGTCAAAAGCTTTTTCTGCAACCAGCGAGATAACTACTAAGTCTTTTTTATCACTTCTTTTCGAATATATGATATTAAATAACCGTCTTAGATTATATGAGGAATATCTTTTAGGTATAAATCCTGTTTGATCAGGATGAATTAATTCGTTAACAACTGTACTTAATCTTTGTGCTAATATTTTTGTTAGAATCTTTTGATCCGTATTTAATAGAGCAATTGCTCTATATGATCCTGGTTCATCCAAATCTTTATTTATTTTGGGTATAAGTGTTATAATAGACTCGTTCAGCGTATCTGGTAATTTCTGTTGTGTATATATCTGTTCATATAATGATTTTAAATATGGGACCATTTGATCATGAAAAATTTTATAAAATTCCGAACCTATACCATCCGGTCCTGGTGTTTTACCATTTTTTAATGATCTAATAGATTCTTGGATTTCTTTTATTGAAATATCAGCATTTAATAGTGCTCTATTTTGTAAATCCAATTATTTTAAGTTACATATTTTTAAAAAAGCATCTATTTCTGCTTTATTTACTGTCACTTTAGCAGTATGTAGATTTTTATAATATTGCATAAACCTTTCATTAATATCTTTGGGTTGTATTAATAATTCACCATTTTGTGATTTAATCCTATGTATAATTTTTTAAGCTTCAATTTTCCTTAATTGTCGAGCCAATAATTTTTGGGGTTTGTCTCCAAATTCAAACTGTAATTGTTTAGTATGTTGATAAAATTTTAAAACTTGATCAGTATATATTTTATTTAATTTATATTTCAATGCTACAATTTTATTATGTATTATTATATCTAGTTTTGTTGCATTCTGTATATCTAATTGTTTAATCTCCCTTTCCAAGTCCTGTTGTTCCTTCCGAATCTTTTTATTATGGAATGCTTGTGAAGAAATCATGATTCCTCGAAGATATGCTTTAAATGTTTCCCATAATAAAGAGCGAGATATTTCAGGTTGATCATTTATGTCAAAAAAAATCTTAATCTGAGTTATAATATATTCCTGAGTGGTTTTATTTTTTAAAATTTGTGGATTAAGTTTCCATTGTCCTAAATTTTCTGTTTTACCATTTATTTTAATTCTAAATGTTAATGGTGCATGATCTGAGATTATAATATTATGATATTTAGATTCGTAAGTAAGTGAGATAAGCTTTGCATCTACCAGAAAATAATCTATTCTTGAATAAGTTTTATGTACTGGTGAGTAAAAAGAGTATTCTCGACCAGTAGGGTTTTCTGTTCTCCAAACATCTTTAATATTAGTCGTTTGGATATATGCATTTAATAAATCACTAGAATGTGATTTAGTTTTTCTTTGTTTTGAAGATCTATCTAGGTAAGGGTCTAATGTACAATTAAAATCTCCTCCAATTATCAAATTATAATGTGTTAATTCCGGAATATTGTTAAGTACTTTCTTAAAAAATAAAGGGCTATCAAAATTTGGTCCATAAATATTAACGAAAATCATTTTTTCTGTGTTTATTTCTCCTATCACAATAATGTATCTGCCATCTTTATCAGATATAGTAGATGTATGCTTAAATAAAGTACCTTTACGAAATAATATTGCTACGCCTCTTGATTTACGCGTAAAAGAAGAATGATATATTTTGTCTATCCATTTAGCTTTCAACCTGTTTTCAGCGTCTTTTTTTAAGTGGGTTTCTTGAATATAAATTACATCAGCTTTAATAGCCTTTAAATGTGTCAATATTTTTCCTCTCATTATTGGTTCATTGATACCTTTAACATTCCAACTGCAAAACGTTAATCCCTCATTCCCCGTGTTTCTTTTTAAGTCTTGCATTTTAAGTTTGTGGGAATCTACAATAGAGTCTAAGGGTCAGCGCAGTAGACCTAACCTTACACCCGAACACCGAATAGATGAATTTTAAATCTCTTTTATGTACTTCACGAATATATCTCCATTGGTCCAATGTGTAACTCCATTCAAACTGAAAAATACAATAGATATAAAAGAATAGTAAAGAATAGTTAAAGAAGTTAATAGTATGTGTAAAGGGAGAAAGAACTACAAATAAAGTATTTGTAGTTTGTGTTAGCCATACTAACTTGGCTATCCATCTAAGGACTTCCGGCATTGATGTTGTTAACTTGGCCAGCTCCTAGATTTAAGGAATTATTATTCCATAATAATATTTTAACGGGGGTATAATATTAAAGGAATGAAAAAAGTGGTAGTGATCGTCATATAAGGGTATCTATATCTAAAATTAACTTAGAGATCTAAGCACTATTAAACATAAAAAATTATAGAAACTATATATAATAAAAAAAGGAGGGAAGAAAAAAAGAAATTGGAAAATACAAAAATACTATAGAACAAGAAATAAAAATTTAAAGTACAAAATAAAAAATTATTATTAGAGAAAGAAAAAAAAGGGGGGATCTCCAAATGAGATTTTTTGCTAAATTTAACTCTATTCATTAACGAGACATTAGATATTAATTATTAGTAATATTAATTAGCAATAGTGAACAATCTTGATTAGTAATAATCATAGTGATAATAAAACCGCGTTGTGATTTTAGTATGTGTGTTATTTGTTTATATTAGTTATATGTTAAGACTAATTGTCAGTATCCAGAAAACATCTTCCAATCCAGTTTTTTCCTCTTCATTCCATACGGCGTTGTCCATAGAAATCTTACATTTGAAGGAGACGGGATCAGTAAATATCGAGACTACCCAGCAGAGGTTTCCAGGAAACGAAAAGCGTTTAATGAGACCAAAAGAATCTTGAGGGAGGTGAAGAACTTGAGATATGGTCTGAGGTATCCAGCTACCCTAAGAGTCACCTACAATCAGAATGAACAGTTTTTCACCAACCCTGTGGAGACACTGGACTTTGCCCAGAAGACTAAGGATCGAGAGGAAGCTTGAATAATATTTTTAAAACTGAACTTCATCATTGAATAAACTGACTTTGCAGGACTGGATGGAACTAAAGACGTGTCTAAGGAAGCTGGAGAAAGATGTGGATCAGAAACTCTCCCATGGATACTAATAATTAGAATAACTGCACTACTAATACAAACAACTAATAAATACTAAAACTATAGCATGGTATCATTACTAATCAGAGTTAATAATTATCACTAATGACTAATACTTACCCATAACTGAATATTTAGAATCAGATAATTAGTAATTATAATTGCGTCAAATATAGAGTTTGATTTCATTTGCCCTCCTTGGAAACCTTTTTTTAATTAATTTTTATTTTTATTTTCTTTCTTCCTTTTTTTCGTTTTTTATTATATTCTTAAATATGTTTTAAATACATGTATCCTCACATTCCCGACTATTGGAACCCGAATATTTTAAAATCTAATATCCCCGGTAAAATACTGTTATGGAATAATAATTCCAAGAAACCAGGGAGCTGGTTAAGTTGGTAACATCAACTATGGAAGTCGGTAGATGGTTAGCCATGCTAGCATGGCTAGCACTAATTACACTAATACTAGATGTAGTTTTTTCCTTCTTTGTGCACATTACTAACTTCTTAACCTATCCTCTTTTCTCTTATATTATAATCTATCATTATTATTTTCAGTTTGAATGGTTATAAATTGGATCAAAGGAAATATATACGTGAGAGACATTCAAGGGTCTTGAAATTCGTCTATTTGGAGTTCGGGTGTAAGGTCGGGTCTGTCGAACTGAACCATTGGCTCTATTATAGACCGCCATAGACAAAAGATGCAAGATTTAAAAATGAATACGGGGAATGAAGGAATAACGTTTTGTAGCTGGAACGTTAACGGTATTAATGAACCAATTAAGAGAGGTAAAGTACTAGCAAATTTAAAAGCACTTAAAGCTGATGTAATTTTCATCCAAGAAACACACTTAAAAAAAGATGCCGAGCATAGGCTGAAAGCTAAATGGATAGATAAAACGTATCATTCTTCTTTTACACACAAATCCAGAGGCGTAGCAATATTATTTCGTAAAGGCACTTTATTTAAACACACATCAACTATAACTGACAGTGATGGTAGATACATTATTGTAATAGGAGAATTAAATGCACAAAAAATGATTTTTGTTAATGTTTATGGACCAAACTTTGATAGTCCACTGTTCTTTAAGAAAATATTTAATACCATCCCGGAAATAGCACAACATGACTTAATAATTGGAGGAGATTTAAATTGTACACTAGACTCTTATTTAGATAGATCCACAAGACAAAGGAAAATCAAATCCCATTCCAGTGACTTATTAAATGCATATGTGGATACTAGTAATATTAAAGATGTTTGGAGAGTAGAAAATCCAACTGGACGAGAATATTCATTTTATTCACCTGTACATAAAACGTATTCAAGAATAGATTATTTTTTGGTAGACTCTAAACTTATCTCACTTACTTACAATTCAAAATACCATAATATTACAATCTCAGATCACGCACCTTTAACATGTATGATTAAAATAAATGGTAAAACGGAAAAAACAGGGACAATGGAGATTTAACCCACAAATTTTAAAAGACAAAGTAACTCAGGAATACATTATAGAACAGATCAAGATTTTCTTTGAAATAAATGATAAAGCGGAAATATCTTCTTCCCTATTATGGGAAACTTTTAAAGCATATGCCCGTGGAATTATGATTTATTCTCAAGCATTTTATAATAAAGAGAATTGGAGGGAACAACAGGAATTGGAAAAGGAGATTAAATAATTAGGCACAGAGAATGCTGCTAATCCATCCATGACAAAACCTAACAAAATCGCTGCACTGAAATATAAATTAAATAAAATATACTCAGATCAAGTTGTAAAACTCTATCAATATACTAAACAATTACAATTTGAATTCGGAGATAAACCCCAAAAATTATTGGCTCGTCAACGGAAAATGGAGGGAGAAAAAAATAATCCATAGGATTAAATCATACAATGGCGAACCATTAGTACAACCCAAGGATATTAATGAGAGATTTTTGCAATATTATAAAAATATATATTCAGCCAAAATGACAGAAAACCGGGTAGGAATCGAAGCATTTAAAAAAAAATGTAATCTAAAAGGGTTGGATTCAGAAAATAGAGAATCACTAAGTGCTGAAATATCAGTAAAAGAAATCAAAGAATCTATCAGATCATTTAAAAATCGTAAAACTCCAGGACCAGATGGTATTGGTTCGGAATTTTATAAAACATTTTATGATCTGTTTGCACCACGTTTGAAGATACTCTATGAATACATCTATACCCACCAGAAACTACCAGAAACGTTAAATGAATCTATTATAACACTTATACCTAAAATAGACAAAGATCTGGATGACCCAGGATCATATAGAGCTATAGCTCTTTTAAACACTGATCAAAAGATACTAACCAAAATATTAGCACAAAGACTAAGCACAGTTATCAATAAATTAATTCACCCGGATCAAACAGGATTTATACCAAAACGATATTCCTCATATAACTTGAGACGATTATTCAATATTATATATTCGAAAAGAGGTATTAATAAAGACCTAGTAATTATATGCGGAGAAAGCCTTTGACCAGGTGGAATGATCTTACTTGTTTTCGGTCATGGAAACTTTTAAGTTGGGAGAGAAGTTTATTACATGGGTTAAATGATTATACACTAATCCAATAGCCAGAATACTAACAAATCAAATGCTATCAATAAAATTTAATTTATTCCGAGGCTGTAGACAAGGTTGTCCCTTATCCCCGCTATTGTTTGCACTTGCAATTGAACCATTAGCTCAACGTGTGAGATTACATCCTGAAATATATAGGTATGAAACCAGAGATAGTGAAAATAAAATCTCCTTATATGCGGATGATGTATTACTTTATATTACAAAGCCGGAAATTAGTATTCCAAATTTATTAAATTTAATAACTGAATTTGGCTTATTTTCAGGATATAGTATTAATTGGAATAAAAGTGAACTTATGTCAATAATGGTAAATAACTTACATACATTACAACAATTTCCTTTTAAGATAGCAAACGAAAAAATCAAATATCTTGGAATTTGTGTAACAAATAGATTCGATTCTTTATTTAAATCTAATTTTCCACTCTTACGGAATAAATTAAATAAGAATATTTTATATTGGAAAACATTGCCTATTTCAATGCTAGGTAGAATTAATGCAATAAAAATGATTTTTCTCCCGCAATTACTATATCTCTTCCAATTGATTCCGATATATCTTCCTAAAAAATTTTTTTAAGAAGGTTGATTCTATAGTCACCAACTTTATCTGGGATTATAAGAGTCATAGAATAAATAAAAAACATTTATGTAAATCAAAAATAAATGGAGGTCTAGCACTGCCAAACTTTATTTTTTATTACTGGGCAGTTAATATTAAAAATATGAATTTTTGGTTAGAAGAGTCAGATAAACAACTAATCTGGTTAAAAATTGAAAAAGATTGTTCGCCTTTTGAAATTAGCTCGATTTTATTCGGCAATATTAAACTAGGTAAGAAAACCTATAGAGAAAATCCTATAATAGAAAGTGGGATACGTATCTGGAAACAAATAAAGAAAACATTAAAATTGGAATGTATACCACTAGCCCTTACCATTGTAAATAATGTTACATTTAAACCCTCAATGATGGACAAAGGTTTTTTACAATGGAAAAACTATGGAATTAATAAGATGGGCGATCTCTACAGGGAAAACTCCTTCCTTTCATTTCAAGTATTACAACAAATTTATGGATTACATTCAAAAGATTACTTTAGATATTTACAAATTAGAGACTATGTAAAAGCAAACACACAGGAAATTAGAAATAGAAAGACAAAAATTTTAGATGAATGTCTAAATAAACACCTGAACACAGAAACATTGATATCATATATTTATAACATTTTATTGGCAAACGATGTCCCAATGACAGAAATATATAGGCAATCATGGGAAAACGAATTAGGTCAAATAATCAGACCAGAAGTATGGGATGAAAGTTTACAACATATACACCACTGCTCGTTAAATGCTAGACACTCCCTTATACAATTTAAAATATTACATAGATTACATTATTCAAAATCCAAATTATATATCCAAATATTATTTTTTCAAATGTATCTGCCATATGTGATAAATGTCAGCACTTAGAAGCTAACTTAACGCACTCATTTACAAATTGTATAAAAATGACTAAATTTTGGACAGAAATATTTAAGATAATTTCGAAAGTTGTTAATACGAATCTGATTCCGGATTCAAAATTAATAATATTGGGAATATTAGAAACAGATCAATTAATAACAACAAATCAAAGAATTTTTATTGATTAAGTTTAATAATTGGGAAAAAAATAATATTGAAATTCTGGAAAGGTCCTACATCCCCCACAACCAAAATGTGGATTACAGGAATATCAGAGACACTTCATCTGAAAAGATTAAGGCTTGTCCTACTGGACAAGTTGGATCTTTTCAGAGGGATATGGTCTCCATTTATTGAATATTTAAAGGGTCAAAATGGCTCGGTGCGAGAGCCTGACTGAAGCCTGAATGAAGGAATAGATGAAGAATCATACATAACAAACCATGGATATATCTCCAACGATGGATAACCTGTTTAACACTCCATTCATCTTTTTGATTTTCTATTTTTACTTTATTTCTCTCTATTTTTTCCTATCTGCGTTAAAAACTAAAAAATGCATAGAAGTACAAACAAGACATAATTGTTAATATTAATAATATTAAGAATGTATGTGACAAGTATATTCTTATTTTAATATGTACTTACTTCTAATAAAAATATTTAACAAAGATAGTCACAAATTTGGAAATATTTAAAAAACTGATTGGATGCAGAGAAAGCATTCGATCAGGTCGATTGGGATTATATGGTCAGTGTATTGCAAACATTTCAACTGGGAGAGAATTTCATTCTATGGATTAAATTATTATATAATAAGTCAACAGGCAGAATATTAACTGACAATAATTTATCTACGAAATTTCATTTGTCAAGCGGTGATAGACAAGGATCTTCACTATCACCGCTGTTATTTGCTCTCATAACTGAACCCCTAGCAGAAAGATACTCATCCGAATATCCATGGATATAAAACAAACTATTCCAACAATAAAATATCATTATACGCTGATGATGTACTATTGTACATCACAAAACCTCATATTACAATACCAAATATTTTAAACTTAATAGAGGACTTTGGATCGTTTTCAGGATACAGAATAAATTGGAATAAAAGTGAAATCATGTCAATAAAACCGAAAGATCCTACACATCTTTTACAGTTTCCTTTTAAAATAGCTATGGAAAAATGTAAATACCTGGGTATCGAAATCACTAGAAGATATCAAGACATGTTTGATGCAAATTATAACCCTCTACTTAAGAAACTATATAACTTGATTACATTTTGGAAAACGCTTCCGATGTCCTTAATAGGCCGAATAAATGCCATAAAAATGATTTTTTTCCCACAAATTTTATACCTGTTCCAATCAATTCTAATATACTTATCGAAAAAGGTCTTTTTTAAAACTAGACTTAGATATCACAAACTTTATTTGGGATTATAGATCCCACAGAATACAAAGAGCTCATCTGAATAAACCCAAAGTAGTAGGGGGATTAGCACTCCCCAATTTCATGTATTACTACTGGTCTGTAAATATTAGAAATATGATCCAATTGCTGGATAACTCTCCCCAGCAATCGGATTGGATTATTATGGAGAAAGAGGACTGCTCTCCTTGCAATATTGGAGCTATCCTTCTTTCACCAATGATGATGAATAATACAAATTACAACAAAAATCCAATTATACATAGTACAATTAGAATTTGGAAACAAATAAAACTCAACATAAAATTAAGAAATGTATCTCTCTTATCTCCTATCGGTAAAAACCCTTCGTTTAAACCTTCAATTATAGGTAACGCATTTAGACAATGGGAAAGAGCCGGAATTAAAACCTTCGGAGATTTGTATGAAACGGGAAAACTATTATCTTTTAAACAATTACAACTAAAATAGTAAGATTAAACGAGAACAGTTTGAAGTTTGATCCTTATTTTATGAGGAGTTACGATGAGGGATTTCGTGAAGACCCCACCAGCATGCATGCGCGACATTCTTCAAAGCAGCGGTGTGAAATCACAGATAGCAGAACTGACTGGAGATAGTAAGATTAAGAGAAACAATATACCAGTTGACCTTATGATAGAAGGTTGGGAGCGGAGGGCACAAAATCCCTTATCGTAACTCCTCATAAAATAAGGATCAAACTTCAAACTGGTAAGTTCTCGTTTAATCTTACTATTTTACTTCGGAGTCATGTGAGTGAGTTCATGAAGATTTCAAAGCTCTGTGATTTCATGCCCTGGACCACGTCCATGCTCACACACAGCCGTAATAACTGATGGAGGAAGTGTGTTAACGTATTTCAGACTTGTAACAGAGCTGAAAAACAATAATGTATTCATTAATACAAACAAAAAAATCCCTGAGTTCGGGAACCGTTCAGGGAACAGAACTTAAAACAGTATCTGCAAACGTCGCAGGAGTGGCCACAGGTTTGTTATAAAACCATTGAGATGCGTCTCCGTTGGCCAAGCCCGCTGTTGCGAGGACATGGTCCATGGTCCTCGCTGATGTGGATGCAGCCCTGGTAGAATGAGATCTGAATATCAGTGTCTACCCCTGCTGCATCCAACACCACGCTGAGCCACCTGGAATTGTCTGCACAGTTACCCTGTGATGTGGGCTTTAAAAACTGATGAATAGACCTCTTTCCATTCTCCTTATATTTTGTGTCACATTAATATAATGTCGGAGATAAGTGGCTATACAGAGGCGTACATCAATATGCATGGAATTCCAATTTAAGACCAGTTGTACCAGGTCTATGGTGCTTAAGTATTTCATCAATGAAAAAGGTTACCTTGGTAGGGGTCGAGACCATCCTGTCCAGTTTAGTTTGTGGAGGGTCTGGACCCGCTGAACTGTATAAGTGCCATTAGCATCACCACTTTGTAGGTGAGTTTGGCCAGTGGGAGTTCCGAAACTGGTGACCAACTCCTGAGTAGGGACAACATTACCCCAATATCACAGGTCATATTGTATCGTGGTCTACGAGGGTAAGAATTGAAATACCCCTCATGAGTTTTGACACCAACTGATGGGATCCTACTCCAATAGTGAGGTAGGATGACAATGCGCTTCTGGCATTATAGATGGCACTATAGCTGAGGCCCTCATCATAGTGAAGGCCCGCGAGGAATTCCAGCACATTTGTGATTGTGATGGTGGCAGAGTCGTAGGTGATATTAGTCCTGGAAGAGAAGGCCTCCCATTTCCTTACATGGGTAAGGAAATGCTCTGCACAATGCCATGACAATATCCATGGTCCTGTTCGACAGCCCGAATTCCAGCAAAGGTCTCTTCAGAACCTGCAAGCCAACAGGTTCAGATGATCACGGCACAGATGATTCTCCCCTGATATGGGATGTATCAGTAGGTTCGGGCATTTAGGACCCTGCACCCATGGTTTCTTTACCATGTTGAGGACCACCGGGAACCATGGCTGTGTGGGGCAGACGGGTATTATCAGAATCCCTGATGCAGAATCTAGCTGGATTACCGCAATACCCGACTGATGAGGCAGAAATGGGGGAAATGCATAGAAGAACAATTTCCCCCAATGTAGTGAGAACACATCCATCGCTACTGCCCCAGGATCTAGCTCCCACGAGACATATGTTGGTATCTGATGGTTCAACCTGGACGCAAAGAGGTTGATATCTGGTGTTCCATACTTAGCTATAATATTAGCAAATATTTGGGGGTTCAACATCCACTTGGTGTTGTCATTGAATACTCGTGGCCTGGTGTCAGCCACTGTATAACCTTACCTGGAAGGTATGTAGCTGATATCCAAATATTTCAATGCACCAGTGCCAAGTTATATTTGCCAATTCATCCTAATATATCGACTTAATACCACCCATATCGTTTAATATGCCAACACTGTGGTATTGTCTATCTGTAGACGGACATGTTTCTGTCCTTTCTTGGGTTGCTGTGGTGCTGGGGTGTAGGGTTGACGCATTTTTCAGGCTGGTCACTGTGGGCCTTGGCTTAAACAGGCCTCTGATGATAAGGCGCGACCTTTGGGTTTGTTCCCGTCACTCTATCGGGTTGAACCCGGGCCTGTTAGATGTTGCATATGGATGCTGCCGACGATACACTGGAGGTCTGCCAGAGGAAGGTGGTTTTATCAAACCTACCGCTTTAACTTCCTCGTCTAGGTCTTTCCCCAGATTGGGCACGTCATCACCAAACAACTGTCTTGGTGGTGGCGTAGTGGTGGCCTTACACAAACCCGCAATTTTTGGGGTTGAGTGTAGGACGGGTAGAGCTTTTCGGAAGCAATTGAACTCATATTGCGTATTGCAGAGCATACGCTTCATAGATTCATCCTGCTGCTATTCCGTCATGTCCATACCGTCGACTGACCTGGCAAACGCAGTGATGCCTGAGGTCAGTAGTTTCAGGATTTTTAAAATTTTTCCCTCTGCCCTTATCCCAGGGCTGATGTTTCCCCATATGGGTGTGTTCACTGTCATGATCCCTGCCGTTGATGTTCGGGATCCTAGGGACGCACGCTCCTGATGGAGTAGGTCCCTTTCGAGCAGCTGCTCGACCATGCGCTCCATTCGAGCTATGCGACCGCCGCCGCTATCTGCGGACGGCAAGTCGTCTTCCCCAAGTTCTGATGAACAAATGGGGCCTCTACCGACAGTCCACACCTCGTCGAGGTGATGTCTATGGGTCTGAGGTAGGTAGTCGGTGCCAACCGCTCCTACGGGGCTACGTGACTCCCGTGCGGATTTGCCGCTTGTCCGCGGTCTTCCGGACTGAAGCGGTGGAGAGCTGGTGCCAGCCGCTCCTGCGGGGCTACACAACCTCCTGTTGGTTTTTCCGCCAGTCTATTGCGACTGCGACCGTGAGGAGTCGGTGCCAGCCACTCCAGCGGGGCTACACGATATCCGCGCGGGCTTGCCACCAATCCCGTGTCTTCGGGACTGATGCGACGCAAAGTCGGTGCCAGCCGCACCTGCGAGGCTACTCGACTTGTGTTTAGTTTTGCCACCGCAATCTAGCAGACTGAAGTGGTGGTGAGTCGGTGCCAACCGCTCCAACGGGGCTACTCGACTTTTGTGCTTCACAACCAACCCACTTTCTGAACACCAACGTTTTTTAAAAGGCAAGGCAAACAATTTGGCAGCAGCCACTTCACAACCAACCCACTTTCTGAACACATACGTTTTTTAAAAGCCAAGGCAAACAATTTTGCAGCATCTATTTCACAACCAACCCACGTTCTGAACACAAACGTTTTTTAAAAGGCAAGGCAAACAATTTGGCAGCAGCCACTTCACAACCAACCCACTTTCTGAACACAAACATTTTTTAAAAGGCAAGGCAAACAATTTGGCAGCAGCCACTTCACAACCAACCCACTTTCTGAACACAAACGTTTTTTAAAAGGCAAGGCAATCAACCCACTTTGTGAACACAAACGTTTTTATTTTTATTTTTTATTTTTTTTAAGTTAAAATTTATTAGAGGCATGTACATATCATAGTCCGAACCACTACAAACTTTGTTACATGTTAAATATCCAGGATTCCAGGGACTCCGCTACCAATGTAGCTGGGGTCTTCATTTATTGGTTACATATTAACGTTGACTCTAATTATTATTTTTTTTTAATAGATAGAAAAAATAGAGAAAAAGAAAAGAAAATTAGAAAAACAGAATAATCTATCCATAATACAACTTTGGAGATAGGTCCATAGGTAAGAGAGCATAACTATTCATCTAGTCCTGGGTTCAAGCTTCCGTCAGGTCTCAGCGCTGGCCCGTTCTACCCCTTCAAATAATCTATAAACGGAGACCATGTTCTAGTAAATAATTCTGGTTTGTCAATTAAGACAAATCTAATTTTTTCCAGATTTAACATCTCCAACATCTCCATAATCCACATTTTCATTGTGGGGGTTGCAGGGTTTTTCCAAAATTTTAATATTAATTTTTTTTCCCAGTTATTATACTGTAATCAAGGAAATTTCTTTGTTTTTTGTAAGTTTTAGGTATTGTTTAGATATGCCCAATATTATTAATTTAGGATCGGGCTCCAGTTGAGTATTAACCACTACGGAAATAATTTTAAAAATATCCACCCAAAATGTTTTAATTTTTATTCAACTTACAAAGGTTAAATTAGCCTCAGAATATTGACATTTATCACAGATAGGAGAAATATTAGGAAAAATTCAATTTAATTTTGTTTTAGAATAATGCAATCTATGTAATATTTTAAATTGTATTAAAGAATGTCTGGCATTTAACGAACATTGATGTATATGTTGTAGACTTTCATCCCAAATATCTTTCGTTATGGGCTGAACTAATTCGTTTTCCCATGCTTGTCTATGTAATTCCGTCGATGGAATCTCACTATCTAAAAGAATATTATAAATGTAAGATATTAATTTGACTGTGTTGGGGTGTTTATTCAAACATTCTTCTAGAATCTCTGGCTCTCTAGTTCTGTATTCTTGTGTATGTGATTTAACATAATCTTTCAGTTGTAAATATCTAAAAAAAATTGAATGTAATCCATAATTCTGTTGTACCTCCTGAAACACACCTTTTCTATAAAGATGTCCCATCTTTTTAATTCCATAATTTTAATGTGCAAAACCTTTATCCAATACTGAAGGCTTAAATGAAGGGTTATTTGCAATAGGGAGCAAAAGTGATAAATTATCCAATTTTAATGTCTTTTTTATTTGTTTCCAAATACGAATACCACTATGTATTATTGGATTTTCACTATAGATTTTTTCATTCAATTTTGTAGGAGTTAACAGAATCGGGCCACTTTCAAAAGGCAGACAATCCTCCGTTTCCATCTTTAACCAGTCTGGTTGTTGAACCATATCTTCCAACCAGAAATTTAAGTTTTTGACATTGACTGCCCAGAAATAAAATAAGAAATTTGGTAAGACTAATCCTTCATTCGTCTTGGGTTTACACAAGTGTTTTTTACTTATTCTGTGATTCTTATAATCCCAAATAAAACTTGTTACAATAGAGTCGACTTTTTTAAATACGTTTTTAGGGCGATATATTGGAATTGATTGAAAGAGGTATAGAAGTTGAGGAAGGAAAATCATTTTAATAGCATTAATTTTACCGAGCATTGTAATTGGAAGTGTTTTCCAATATTGAATATTCTTATGCAATTAATTAGTAAAGGTACGAAATTTGATTTAAATAAAGAAGTATATTTCTTGCTCACATAAATTCCTAAGTATTTAAATTTTCATTCACTGTTTTAAAAGGTGATTGTTGCAATATATATAAATTAGGTTCCATTATTGGCATAATCTCACTCTTATTCCAATTGATTCTGTATCCCGAGAATAGGGATGCTAATTTCTGGATTTGTAATATATAATAATACATCATCTGCATATAGAGAAATTTTATTAACTGTATTTTTAGTGTTATACCCATATATTTCTGGATGTGCTCTAACTCTTTCTGCTAGTGGTTTAATAGCAAGGGCGAATAGTAACGGGGATAGCGGGCATCCTTGTCTACAACCCTTAGATAAATCAATTTTTTAATAACATTTGATTTGTCATTATTCTGGCTGTTGGGTTGGTATATAGAAGCTTAACCCAAGTACAAAACTTATCACCTAATTGAAAATTTTCCATCACCGAAAATAAATAGGGCCAATCCACTTGATAGAATGCTTTCTCAGCATCTAGCGAGATGACTGCTAAATCTACATTAGCTTTTCGATTTGAGTATATAATGTTAAATAATCGTCTCAGATTATAATATGAATAACGTTTTGGAATAAAGCCTGTTTGATCGGGGTGTATTAATTTATGAATCACTAAGCTTAATCTATGTGCTAAAATTTTGGTTAATATTTTCTGATCGGTGTTTAAGAGAGCAATTGCTCTATATGAACCTGGGTCTTCAAGGTCCTTATCCGTTTTTGGTATAAGTATTATTGTTGATTCATTTAAAGTTCCTGGAAGTTTCTGTTGCATGAATGCTTGAGTATATAATGTCTGTAGGCATGGCCTCATTTGAGATCAAATCATGAAATGTTTTATAAAATCACTATTTAAACCATCTGGGCCAGCGGCCTTTCCATTTTTTAAAGAACTAATAGATTCTTCAATATCTTTTACTGATATTTCGGCCCTTAATAATTCCCTCTCTTTCAAGTCTAAACCAGTAAGGTTACAATTCTCTAAAAATAATTCAATTCCTGCAGAACCCACTGCCGTTTTGGTTGAGTAAAGTGTTTGATAGTAATGAGAGAATCTATCATTAATATCCTTGGGTAGTGTTAATATTTCTCCCATATCTGATTTAATTTTATATATTGTTTTTTTCCCCTTCCTGTTTCTGGAGTTGGCGTGCTAGTAATTTTCATGGTTTGTCACCAAATTCAAAGTGTAACTGTTTAGTCTTTTGATAAAATTTTATGATTTGGTCTGAGTATATTTGGTTTAACTTATATTTGAGTGCAGCAATTTTATTATGTATTATCATAGAAGCGCGATTGCATTTTCCATATCTAATTGCCTTATTTCCATTTCCAATACCAGTTGTTTGGCGTGGTTCTCTTTATTACGAAAGGCTTGTGTGGAGATTAACGCTCCTCGTATAAATGCTTTAAATGTTTCCCAAAGAAGGGAGGCAGATATTTCAGGACAGTCATGTGTCTCAAAAAACATATTTATCTGTTTGATAAGATATTCGTAACATGCTTTATCATTTAAAATTTGAGGATTATGTCTCCATTGTGTCTGCTTATCAGTCATTTCACTTAGTTTGATCATAAATGTTAAAGGAGCATGGTCCAAAATTATAATATTATGATATTTCGAATTATAAGTAAATGGGATAAGTTTGGAATCTACTAAAAAGTAGTCTATCCTTGAATAGGTTTTATGTACTGATGAGTAAAATGAGTATTCCCTTCCAAATGGCTTTTCAATTCTCCAAACATCCTTGATATTGCTAGTATTGATGTATGAGTTTAATAATTCGCTTGTCTTGGATTTTGCTTTTCTTTGTCTTGATGATCTATCGAGATAGGAATCTAGTGTATAATTTAAATCTCCACCGATTATCAAATTATGTTGTGTGAGCTCCGGGATAGTATTAAGTATATTCTTAAAAAACATAGGAGTATCAAAATTTGGTCCACAGACATTGAGAAAAATCACTCTTTTTATGATATATTCACCCACTAGTATAATATATCTACCATTGGTGTCCGCAATAGTTGATATGTGTTTAAAAGGTATACCTTTACGAATTAGAATTGCGACACCTCTGGCCTTATGAGAGAATGAAGAGTGATATGTTTCAGCGATCCATTTTGCTTTCAATCTATGTTGTGCGTCGTTTTTAAGGTGGGTTTCTTGAAGAAATGTTATGTCTGCTTTGAGTGATTTTAAGTGTGCTAATACCTTACCTCTCTTGATTGACTCATTACTTCCCTTAACATTCCAACTACAAAAAGTAATTCCTTGACCCCCGTTTTTTCTATTAACGTCTTGCATCTTGTGGTTAGGGTGGTCTATAAAAGAGCAGCTAGCTCAGCACCGTAAACCCAACATTCCACCCGAACACACGGCAGATGAGTTGTAAATCTAATTCAAATAAATCTTCCAAACAGACATATCTCCACAAATAATATTTGTAAATTAATTCAAGTTTAAAATAGTAATTAAGTAAAAAATACAAAAAGTAAAAAAATAAAAAATTAATAAAGTATAAGAAGAAAAAAGAAACTACATCTAAATTTAGTGTAGTTAGTGCTAGCCACACTAACATGGCTGACCATCTAAGGACTTCAGTAGATTTAAAAAAAAATTATTCCTAGCTCCACGCTTTAAAAAAAAAATTTGAATGCGAGTAGTTTACGGGATTAAATTAAAACTATTTTGGTCCAGAGTGTTAGTAATCATATAGTGAGAGACTATTACTCTCTTAGTTAGTTATTAGTCAAGTGTTAGTCTGATGTAAATAAAGGAAGAACATAAATTAATAAGATATCTAAATTATACCTTTTTTACATTTCATGTTTTTAACTAATTATTCCAATAATAACATGTTCTTAATGATTAGTAATTGTTAGTAAAAATTAGTACTAAAATATTAGAATAATATGTCCATAACAGGAGGGACTGCTCAGTTGTCGTTATCAGCTTTCTTGAATAAAGCGAATTAAAGTTCCATTTATTCTCAGCAAGATGATGATATTATATGAATGTTATTCAGTCCTCACTCGAATCCACAATCTTCCGAGCATATGCCAATGCTTTCTTGTGATCAGTGAAAACCTGCTCCTTCTCCAGATAAGTGCCTCTCAGTCTTGCAGGGTACAGCAATCCATATTTCAAGTTGTCTATCTTCTTTAGAATCCCTCTTGTCTCGTTGAATAATGCTCTCCTTCTGACCACCTCTGCAGGGTAATCTCGAAATATGCTTATTTTGTCTCCATCAAGCATAAGATTTCTTGTGCCAGCAATTTTTTTCATGATATCCTCCAAAACGTGATCGTATTGCACCTTCACTATCAGCTGCCTTGGGGGGGCGTTCGGGTCTGAGCGACGTCCAAGAACTCTGTGTTACCCGCCTTAATAAGGGCTTTTGATCTAAATTCAAGACTTTTTTTAATAAGTCTGCGGCAAAGTCACGGAGATCTTTATTTCCTTCTTTACCCTCATGAACGCCCACAATTCTTAAATTCTGTCGTCTGACGGCCCTCTAAGTCAATACATTTTTCAGTTACTTTATACAGTTTCTTCCAAGTGAGTTATGGCGTCAGCTTGCTGCCCCAGTTGTTGATTCATTGTAGTGAAGGTCGACTCCAGCTTATCATTAAAGTTGGTTTCATTCCACTTAATTTTCTCGTTTACTTCATTGATTTGTAAGTCGAAATTTAGTGACATTTCCTTCTTCATATTAGTCAGTTTCATACGAACAAGATTAGTCATTTTATTTTCAAAATCTAAGAAGTCTTCTTTAATCTCTTTTTTAAGACTTTTCAGTATTTCTTTAATATTCAATTCTTTTTTAAAGCTTAACAATTCTTCTTTTATACTTGCAATTTCCCTTGGGATTAAGTTGCGAAGTTCCTCCATTTCACTTCTCTTTATCTTTGTCTTCTGGGCCTTTGAGACGTCCTCCTGGGACGACGTTAAAACTGAGCCTACTAAAGTAGGCCCAACGTTAAAACAGTCGGGCTTACTTCCTCCTTCGGTTGTTTTCCTCTTGTAATTTTTTGAAATCGGTTCCTTTGTGGGGGAGCGAGTTACCGACATTAGGTCTCCAGAGTCGCGGTCTGATGACGTCACGCAGGCTGCCGGAGCGATTTCTGCAGGTCAGTTCGTTATTTAATTCCCGTTTTTTTTTCAGTTTTTTCGCGTAGAGCTAGCTGGCACTCACCCTACTCCACCACTAGCGCCACCGGAAGTCACAAACGTTTTTTAAAAGGCAAGGCAAACAATTTGGCAGGAGCCACTTCACAACCAACCCACTTTGTGAACACAAAAGATTTTTCAAGGCTAGGGAAACAATTTGGCAGCAGCCATTTCACAACCAACCCACTTTCTGAACACAAATGTGAGATACACTTTGTGCTCACAATCACTGCTCAAAGACCAAATCGTGGAAGCAAGATTCTTTTATTTTCGAGTCTGCAGAACCGGGTGCCTCTCCAAGTCGAGACACACCAAAGTCAGAGAAGTCATCCCCCTTTATACACATGATTTTACATTCATCCTCCCCTCCGGACCCTTCTCCAATCAGGGTCTGAGGTGCACAATCTGTAGGTACATCCCCCAGTACCTCCCATATCATACATCGCATGTCCAGACATGTTCATGGTAATGAGCAGTTTCTTGACCAGGGGTGTGTTGTAATATTCATTTATCCTATTAAGCATGCTCAGTTGCTCATGACCTACCCTAGTTTTACTCACCTCCAAGTGAACCCTCTCGGTTCTCCTATATCAGTACTAAAGCTAAGCTATAGTGACAAGGGTTCCATCTATCACTCCATTCCACTGATAGGGATCTCTCTACATCACTCCCTTCTACCGCTATACAATGCTATTACTTCTTACTCAAGGATGGGTCTGGTAACTTTCATAACAGCTGTGTCAGAACCCTCTCCCTGGCCCCTATCAGTTTGAATCCTCTTTAAAGCTCCTTACTATAATGGGGTTTAATCACTTTATCCCTCACAATCCTCCCTTTTTCTTTTGCTACGCATCTACTGATTAAACCTCAATTTCAAGTTCCCTCAACTCGAATTGACGTAACATTGTCCTTATCTTCTTTTCCTGTAGATCATGGACCTTCCCTGGCCGCATTATCATTATTTTCTGTATTTCCCCTTTCTCTCCCATAGGCATGACTACAGCCTGCATCTGACTTATACTTCTTGTAATAAGTTCCCTAAAACAAGGGATGCAACAGGGGATAAAGATCAGTCCAGCCACTGCACATAGAAACACGAGTCCCACCGTTCTCCACCATGTTCCTCCGAAGATGGAATCCCACCATTGGGTTCCCATAATCGAATTCCACTTTTGTATTGGAACATGTGCCAACTTCCGGATCCCTTCTGATATGTCCATCACTGTCTGTCCATTATCATCGATGTTTAAACAGCAATTAGAGAGGTTGAATTTCCCGCATACCCCTCCTTCTTCTGCCAGGAGGTAATCTAGGGCCAACCGGTTCTGGTATATCGCTGCTCACATCTGCGTCTGCTGCTTTGCCAGCATTTCCAGCGCCCCCGCAGTTTGGTTGGTAATTACCTCCAATACTGCCTGAAGTCTTATGATCCAGTTTAACATGTATACCGGGGTTCGGTAGCCCCAGGATCCATCTTGTGCCCAAGTGGCTGGTCCGTAGTATGAGATGATTCTTGCTGGTGGCCATTCATCATCTTCCCATTCTCCAATGTCTATTTTCCTCTTCTTCCGATATAGGTCACCAAATACAGGTGTTCCTAATGACCGGCCTTCTTCGGTGTTTAACAGAAAAAATCCTGGTTGTACCAGTCCAATAAAACAAGTTCCGCTCCAATTTATCGGTAACACCGAGTATGCCTTGTATCCGCATATCCATAACAGTCCTTCAGGGGCATGTCCACTAGAGGCAACCTTGTTCCATATGTCTCGCAACACTGGGATTCCTTGATAAGGGTTGTTCCCGGTGCAGTTCCATAGTCCAGTCGATTCCATTCCATCGGTCTTCATCCAGATAGCGCAGTTTCTCCCGTATTTCTTAGTTGGATACCATTTAGGCTCCTCTGGCCACCACACTCGGGACTGATTTGGCCACTGGCTGACGATGCGCTGGCAGGGGCTGCTGCCTACTAGGACGGCATCCTTTGCCCAGGGCCTAGCGATACACTCAGTCCCAACCGGAGCGTCTGTCAGGACCCATGCCTGGGGATCTCGGTCTTGTCCAACTGTCAGGTTCCACTCCATCAGGTCCCATACTTCAATAATGGATCCTCTCCACGGCCAACGTGAGCTCATCAGTGGTCCGCCACAGACCCAGCAGTTAGTCACATTCAGGATTCCAGCTATCCGGAGGGCCAAGTCCACAAACAGGTTTTTTTCTCCTTCAGGGATCTCAATCTGCTTCTTTATTTCTTCGTACAGTGTCTGGTGCAATTGAGGCTGAGTAGGTGGGGGAGGGGGAGGCTTAGTGACTACTACTTCTGTAAACTCTTTTATTACTTCCTCTTTCATCTTATCTATTGTCCATCTTAAGACCTGGAAAGGGAAACCTAACTGCCCTGCCCTGGTTACACAAACCCATCTCTCTCCCTTTGGACAGGTAACGCACCCAAACCTCCCTATATACCCCCTATTCCCTATCATCAAATACTTCTTTCCCCCCTCTTCACAAATTGTTCTAGTCCTCACGTTATAGCATGCATCGTTCACATGGGAATGATAGGTAAATTATCTGGTTGTCCGCCCTCCATATCTGATAGGATGATAACATTTATCACAATTATTAATACTTTTTACCATAATTACATGCAAAGCAAACAATACCATGACTGCTCCTTTCATACTGTCAGTTATGCATTCAATTCTTTTTTTTTTAAAGTTAATGTTAGGGGTTTGTTTCCTGGCTTCACCATCCACCTCATCAGGGGCGGGTGGATCAACGGGTCCTTTAACCCGGATTGCGTGGGTCCACCCTTTTTCTTTTGTTCGTACTGCTGTCTCGGTTGTCAGTAATACTAGGTATGGGCCGGTCCACCGGGGCTGGAGTTTCTCCTCCTTCCAATTCTTGACCAGTACCCAGTCGCCGGCCTTTACAGCATGTATTGGAAAGTCGAGTGGTGGGCTTTGAGCCAATAGTCCTTTAGATTTTAATTCTGTAAGGGAACGAGATACTGCCAGTAAATAGTTCCTTAAGAATACATCACTGCCCTCTATGGTGGGTATTCCTTCTATCTTTCCCAAATAAGGTAACCCAAACAACATTTCATAGGGGGACACTGCTAACTTTGCATGGGGTCTCCGTTGCTTTTCTCAAAGCCTTTCTGTTTCCCTATTGCTCCAAACATGTGCCAGACTCCATGTACATATGCTGCTCTTAAAGCCTTAATTTCTGCCAATTGAGCTAAGCAAGATTGCAGGCAAGCTTCCAATTTGATCCTGCGCTATAGCTTTTTACTTCTTTAGATTATTACTCGTCCAAAAATATTCTACCTGCTGCTGACAAAACAAAAACTTCTTCCTTGATACATCATGACCTCCTATGCCATCTTTTCCAAGATAATTACAATGTCTCTCTCTCACATTGCTCCTCACTTGTGGAACAAACCAACAAATCATCCACATACTATATCAACACCTTCCAAATCTGCCTACAACATCTGATTAAAAACACGGCGCTAGTATTTAAAACGCTGCCGCATCCTAGCCTAGGTGTATTTAATACCTCTTCTTAATGTTCTTACCATAGCTATGTTCACCATTATCTTAATATTATTATTATTATTATTTCCTGATTATCGTACCTGTTCACATCCCCAACACACCTTATCCATTACCTATCTTCTTACTAGCCTTGTCTGGGCTTATATCCAGATTTATTTCACTCCTGATAGGGCATTTGAGAAAACACTCTCCCAAATACATTTATTATTGGCATGGAATCTCTGGCCCCTGTTTGGCTCTGTCATAGGACTCACTGTGTGTCGGTGCATCACTTATTTCAGACTTTTCAACCAGGTCTGTTGTTACTGACAACATTGTCTTTCCTTTTTCACGCTCTTTCTTTCTAAAGCAGTCTCATCAATTTATCCCTCTGCTTCCCACTTTAATCCTTTCTGATCTGCCTTCTTTCTCATTCTAAACTCAATGTCTTACTTCTCAGATAGTTTATCCTCCTTTACAAATGTATTCATCTTCCTTTTAAAATCTTCCACTGACTTCTCGATCCTCATATTTTACCACCACCCCTTCTACCTTGGGGGCAGTCATCACTTTCCCCCTACCCCCGAGATTCTGACTTGTTTTTCACCTAATCCAATTTCTTCTGGTACCTTAGTTCCACTTGATCTCTCCACTCCCAAATTACCATAAATACCATATCCTCTCCCTGGGGTCCTAATTTCAAGTTTACCAGAGGTTCCCGTGTGTATCCCATACACCCCAGGGAGCAGGACCCCCGACTTCCCTATTCTTCCTCCATGAGTGTGTACGACTGCACCTCCCGTCGTAGCCTGGGACATTCCCTTTCCCAGATCTTTATTCCTGCTTGTCTGACCATCTGTCTTTCTTCTAAAGTAAATAAACTTCCCATTATTGACATCATTGTCTGCCAACTCCCCTTTTTTTTTTGTTTCCCCTGGGCCCCATTAATTTATTACCCTTCTCCAACCAGAATGTTTATCTAAACAAACCATAAAAGCTGCTTGTTGTTCAGCAATTAACTTATTTCTAATTTTGTTCAAACAATTCTCCCTACAATTCCCAAATTCCAATTCCTAGTTTAAATACATACGACTAACAATTTTCCAAATTAACTTTACTGAAAAGAAATCAACAAAGCCAAGCAACCTACATTTTCCAACTTTCCCCTTTTAAGTTGCGATGATACAAAGCGTCGTCCGTTACCTTACAACTGTTCGTAACCTCCCCCATTGCTTACAATTTCTTAAAGGAACACACACACATACCCTTACAGCATGTGGCCCACAGCAAACAAACCTATCACATATACGAACTTCCTCATTCATACAAAACCGGTTTTTACACACACATCACATTAGTTCCATTCTTACTTCAATGAGATTGTTTGAAACAACTCAATATTTTTCATAGAAACATAGAAACATAGAAATTAGGTGCAGGAGCAGGCCATTCGGCCCTTCGAACCTGCACCGCCATTCAATATGATCATGGCTGATCATCCAATTCAGTATCCTGTACCTGCCTTCTCTCCATACCCCTGATCCCTTCAGCCACAAGGGCCACATCGAACTCCCTCTTAAATATGGCCAACGAACTGGCCTCAACTACTTTCTGTGGCAGAGAATTCCACAGATTCACCACTATGTGAATTTTTCCTCATCTCTGTCCTAAAAGACTTCCCCCTTATCCTTAAACTGTGACCCCCTTGCTCTGGATTTCCCCAACATCGGGAACAATATTCCTGCATTTAGCCTGTCCAACCCCTTAAGAATTTTTTTTTAAGTCTCTATGAGATCACTCCTCAATCTTCTAAATTCCAGCAAGTACAAGCCGAGTCTATCCAGTCTTTCTTCATATGGAAGTCGTGCCATCCCAGGAATCAGTCTGGTAAACCTTCTCTGTACTCCCTCTATGGGAAGAATGTCTTTCCTCAGATTAGGAGACCAAAACTGTACGCAATACTCCAGGTGTGGCCTCACCAAGACCCTGTACAACTGCAGTAGAACCTCCCTGCTCTTGTACTCAAATCCTTTTGCTATGAATGCCAACATACCATTCGCTTTCTTCACAGCCTGCTGCACCTGCATGCCTACTTTCAATGACTGGTGTACCATGACACCCAGGTCTTCATTTGAGCCCAGCCTTGACCACCACTCTGCGCTCCCTCGGATAGGCTCCTTTGGCCATTCAAAGTAACAAAACTTTATCATAGTTTCCTTACTCTTACCCCGGGTGTTCCCTTCACCCCATCCATGCAACATTCGCCCCAACGGACTATCGGGCGGAATGTGCGGCTCTATACCAGTGTGAGCCTTATCCTGTTTCCCCGGACCCTTTTCCCGTTCCGGTTTCCATTGTCTCGTCGTACTATTCCCGTCCGACAGACCCCGGTCGCCCAGGCAATACTTAATAGTCAGTTTTCTTACCTGGGTCTTGTGCACAAGAATCGTTCGACCGTTCCTTATTTATTCACCTTACACCCCCTCTTGCTTCCCGAGTCTTTTTACCCGAATATCACTCGCTCAAACTGCTGATGGCAAGCAAGGAGATCAGAGACTGCTGAAATCAGCAGGGTGCACCTTCCCTTCCTTCTTTGCCTCCACCAAGCAGCCGGAGTGGCGATCGCGGACGAGCCCCCAGTTTGTGAGATACGCTTTGTGCTCACAATCACTGCTCAAAGACCAAATCGTGGAAGCAAGATTCTTTTATTTTCGAGTCTGCAGAACCGGGTGCCTCTCCAAGTCGAGACACACCGAAGTCAGAGAAGTCATCCCCCTTTATACACATGATTTTACATTCAACCTCCCCTCCGGACCCTTCTCCAATCAGGGTCTGAGGTGCACAATCTGTAGGTACATCCCCCCAGTACCTCCCATATCATACATCGCATGTCCAGACATGTGCATGGTAATGAGCAGTTTCTTGACCAGGCGTGTGTTGTAATATTCATTTATCCTATTAAGCATGCTCAGTTGCTCATGACCTACCCTAGTTTTACTCACCTCCAAGTGAACCCTCTCAGTTCTCCTATATCAGTACTAAAGCTAAGCTATAGTGACAAGGGTCCCATCTATCACTCCATTCCACTGATAGGGATCTCTCTACATCACTCCCTTCTACCCCTATACAATGCTATTACTTCTTACTCAAGGATGGGTCTGGTAACTTTTATACACAGCTGTGTCAGAACCCTCTCCCTGGCCCCTATCAGTTTGAATCCTCTTTAAAGCTCTTTACTATAATGGGGTTTAATCACTTTATCCCTCACACAAACATGTGTTAAAAGGCAAGGCAAACAATTTGGCAGCAGCCACTTCACAACCAACCCACATTTTGAACACAAATGTTTTTTACAAGGCAGGGCAAATAATTTGGTAGCAGCTACCACACAACCAACCCATTCCCTGAACACAAACGTTTTTTAAAAGGCAAGGCAAACAATTTGGCAGCAGCCACTTCACAACCAACCCACTCTCTGAACACAAATGTCGACAAGGTCCCACATAAGAGATTAGTATACAAATTTAAAGCACACAGTATTGGGGGCTTCACTATTGATGTGGATAGAGAACTGGCTGGCAGACAGGAAGCAAAGGGTAGGAGTAAACAAGTCCTTTTCAGAATGGCAGGCAGTGACTAGTGGGGTACCGCAAGGCTCAGTGCTGGGACCCCAGCTATTTACAATATATATTAATGATTTGGACGAGGGAATTGAATGCAACATCTCCAAGTTTGCGGATGACACTAAGCTGGGGGGTAGTGTTAGGTGTGAGGAGGATGCTATGAGGCTGCAAGGTGACTTGGATAGGCTGGGTGAGTGGGCATGGCAGATGCAGTATAATGTGGATAAATGTGAGGTTATACCCTTTGGTGGCAAAAACAGGTGGGTAGAATATTATCTTAATGGTGGCAAATTAGGAAAAGGGGAAATGCAACGAGACCTGGGTGTCATGGTACACCAATCATTGAAAGTAGGCATGCAGGTGCAGCAGGCAGTGAAGAATGCATATGGTATGTTAGCATTCATAGCTAAAGGATTTGAGTATAGGAGCAGGGAGGTTCTACTGCAGTTGTACAGGGTTTTGGTGAGACCACACCTGGAGTATTGCATACAGTTTTGGTCTCCAAATCAGAGAAAAGACAATCTTGCCATAGAGAGGGTACAGAGAAGGTTCACCAGACTGATTCCTGGGATGTCAGGACTTTCATATGAGGAAAGACTGGATAGACTTGGCTTGTACTCGCAAGAATTTAGAAGATTGAGGGGGGATCTTATAGAAACTTACAAAATTCTTAAGGGGTTGGACAGGCTAGATGCAGGAAGATTGTTCCCGATGTTGGGGAGGTCCAGAACAAGGGGTCACAGTCTAAGGATAAGGGGAGTTCCTTTGGGACCGAGATGAGGAGGAAATTTTTCACGCAGAGAGTGGCGAGTCTCTGGAATTATCTGCCACAGAAGGTAGTTGAGGCCAGTTCATTGGCTATATTTAAGAGGGAGTTAGATGTGGCCCTTGTGGCTAAAGGGATCAGGGGGTATGGAGAGAAGGCAGGTACAGGATACTGAGTTGGATGATCAGCCATGATCATATTGAATGGCAGTACAGGCTCGAAGGGCAGAATGGCCTGCTCCTGCACCTATATTCTATGTTTCTATTTTTCTATGTTTTTTAAAACGCAAGGCAAACAATTTCGCACCAGCCACTTCACAACTAACCCACTTTGTGAAAACAAACGTTTTTATAAAGGCAGAGCAAACAATTTGGCAGGAAACAATTCACAATAAACCCACTTTGAGAATACAAACGATTTTTTTTAAAAGGCAAGGCAAACAAATTGGCAGCAGCCACTTCACAACCAACCCATTCCCAGAAAACAAACGTTTTTTTCAAAAGGCAAGGAAAACAATTTGACAGCAGACACTTCACAACCAACCCATTTTGTGAACACAAACGTTTTTTTTAAAGCAAGGCAAACAAGTTGGCAGCAGCCACTTCACATCTAACCCAAGTTGTGAACACATACGTGTTTTAATAGGCAAGGCAAACAATTTGGTAGCAGCCACTTCACAACCAACCCACCTTCTGAACACAAACTTTTTTTTAAGTGAAGGCAAACAATTTGGCAGCAGCCACTTCACAACCAACCAACTTTCTGAACACAAACGTTTTTTAAAAGGCAAGGCAAACAATTTGGCAGCAGCCACTTCACAACCAACCCACTCCCTGAACACATAGGTTTTTTTTAAGGCAAGGCAAACAATTTGGCAACAGCCACTTTACAACCACATCGAGGGGACTCACCGTGGAGTAGACCTGCATTCAGTGTTATACGCAGCTCAGAGTGCAGTGAAGTTCTCGCTTCCTCCATCTGGCAGAAACTGAGTGAGGCACGACACTTCCGGATTTTATAGTCCCTCCCCGCCGCCGCCAGCGGGGGCAGCAGAGAGAATGGAGAATTTTTTCAAAACATTAATATCTCTCTGATTTTTAATCGGTGGGAAAAAACCTCCTGCCCAGTCTGGCGGAGAGGGGTTCTGCGCGAGGTGGCCAAAAATGACGGCAGTAGTTGGCGGCGGCCTCTCGGAAATCACAACACAGCGAGTCAAAAGCGGTCAAGATCTTACTTTTAGTAATATAGATGTCAACAAAATAGAGAGAGTACAGCGGAGATTTACTAGAATGTTGAACAAGTTAGGTCTTTATTCTTTGGAGTGCAGGAGGTTAAGGGGGGACTTGATAGTGGTCTTTAAAATGATGAGGGATAGACAGAGTTGACGTGGATAAGCTTTTTCCATTGAGTGTACGGAAGATGCAAACAAGAGGACATGATTTGAGAATTAAGGGACAAAAGTTTAGGGGTAACATGAGGGGGAACTTCTTTACTCAGAGAGTGGTAGCTGTGTGGAATGAACGTCCAGTGGAAGTGGTGGAGGCAGGTTCGATTTTATCATTTAAAAATAAATTGGATAGGTATATGGATGGGAAAGGAATGGAGGGTTATGGTCTGAGTGCAGGTAGATGGGACTAGGCGAGAGTAAGTGTTCAGCATGGAGTTGAAGGGCCGAGAGGGCCTGTTTCCGTGCTGTAATTGTTATATGGTTATATGGTTTACATGCTCCAACCAACACGTACTAATTCACCTGCCTTAGTCCATCCATTCCGCACCAATTGCCTTCTCAAACCCCCACCCACCCCCTGCCACCTATCCAACTGCACTGATTCACACCCCCAGCCCCCTCCCCGACCCTATTGTGCTGGAAAATGTCTTCAGAGCAAACATTATTTATTTATTTATTTATTTAATTTATTTAATTCTTTATTTCGAACAGAATAAAACAATAAAAAGCAAGTGTGAAACACCATACAAAAAACAAAACAAAAATATTTATAAAGTGTCATAAACAGTAGCTATAAATAAATGAAATCGTATGTGTCCGAAAAAGAGCAGGAAGAAGCCAAAGCTTATTAATTCCCACCCCTTATTCAACTGCTTATAATTATCTTATACAAATTGAGCAGCTATATGTACACCAAATTATTTACATTTATACACTAATCAAATATTTACAAAGCCATACAAAAAAAGAGAAAAAAAGAAAAAAGAAAAGAAAAATCCCTCATATACTCTACAGTATCTCTTAGTCATATATACAACCCATCAACCTATAATCACCCTTCCCAATACAATCAGTATAACAAATATCCCACTCACATCACCTATCCTCATCCCAATATCCTTTTCAAAAAGTGTTTTTGTACATCTTTTTAAACTGAATTATGTTTGTACTAAATTTTATCTCCTGTTCCAGACCATTCCACAAATTCACCCCACAGATTGCTATGCACATACTTTTAAGAGTTGTTCTGACATTGAGTTTTTTAAAATTATGTTCCCCTCTCAAATTATACCCGCCCTGTCTTTCCATAAACAGTTTTTGTATATTTCCAGGAAGTGAATTATTTCTTGCTTTGTACATGATTTGTGCAGTCTTAAATTTAACCAGATCGGTGAACATCAGTGTGTGTGACTTTAAGAATAATAAATTGGTATGTTCAAGATATCCAACGTTATTGATCATTCTTATTGCTCTTTTTTGTAATGTACATAACGGCTGTAGGTTGGTTTTGTAGCTGTTACCCCATATCTCCACACAGTAACTCAGATATGGCAATATGAGTGTATTATACAGAGTATGTAATGATTTGTGGTCCAGAATGTGTCTTGATTTTCCCAATATTCCTATAGACCTTGCCAGTTTTGCTTTCACATGGCTTATATGTGGTTTCCAGCAGATTTTGTGGTCTAAGATCACACCAAGAAATTTATTTTCATATACTCTTTCTATACTTATGTTACCTATTTTCAATTGTACTCGAGGGTTTTTTTTGTTTTCCAAATAGCATAATTTTTATTTTGCTTAAATTTAGAGACAATTTGTTGACATCAAACCACTGTTTTAATTTATTCATTTCAGATGTGATGACCTCCAAAAGTTGCTTCAAATTGTCACCGGAACAAAAAATATTCGTATCATCGGCAAATATAATCAATTTCAGTATATTTGATACTCTGCATATGTCGCTAATGTATATTCTGAAAAGCGTTGGCCCTAACACAGACCCTTGAGTCAAACATTGACTATGTTTGATAACGGAATGTAATCAAATGTGTTTTAATTCCCAATGTTATTATTTGTTTTAGTCCATAAAGATGGATTAATTAAATTGTGAACACGTGAAACATTAAAACCGCAGTGTTCAATTGTCACTGCTACAGTTGACACATTATTACAGAATTCATTTTAACGGCAAATCAATGCTCTTAATATGGAGTATCAGTACTGTAGTAATGAGCAACATTCACAACTATACGTTGGATTTATCCAGGTTTTACTTCTACAGTCGGTCATATACATCACAAATTTGGTCAGGAGATATTTCAGTTGAAATTTTATCGTTAATTCTGAAGTGGGAATGATGGAAACAGCGTTTATCAATTATTTTTTTTTTAATCTGGTGCGTACAAACTGGGTATCTTCATTGCCGTTCACAACACGTACATCTAATCTGAATGTCCGGTAATGTAGCGTTTTGACACCTTTAAACATATTACCAAAAGAACATTTGCTGCAGTTATGTCCTTTGGCCATCTCTTGACAGTTAGTGTTTAACCTGTGAGATGGGTATTGTTGATTTTAACAGCTATTATCATAAAATGCCTTTAGAAATTTCCTTGCAACCTATATATTTTGTTATGGATAAATTATGTGGGAAGCGAGAGTGTTTCTGTAGCAAAAGCAATAACGACCCATGCTATGGCCATGTCACGGTAATTTTCGATCCTTCACAGAAAACATGCTTGCATCAATCGGTAGCGTGCATGGTTAAGCATATATGTTTACATGGTCCAGGATTTATTGACACAGGTTGATCATACGCTGAATAATCCAACCACATTTTTGTTTGGAAGCAGAAAGAACTAATAGAAATTGCATTAATTGCAATGTTTAAAAATAATTGAGATACTGTATTATAATTTTGCTGCATGTCATTGTGGTATATATCATGTCTTGATTGGTGAATATGTTTAGTTTGTGACTTTATTTGAAGCAGAATTATGTGTGAATGCTTCATTGAGCATAATTCCGACTGGTAACTATGTACTTCATCCGAGCACATTATCCCATGCGTCATGCAAACCGTCTTAAATGACCACCTAAACTGTCATTTGGCAACCTTAAAAGCTGCCAAGGTTGCCCGGCTGGCAACAGGGAATAAAAGTTAAGTGAGAGCCCTGAAAACTAATGTGACTAGTGGTGGGATCCTCTTGGAGGTGACAAATGTCAGAGGATAATGTGTTATATGCAACAGCAGATGGGTGAAAGGTGAGGGCCAGGGGGACTCTGTCCCTGTTGTCACTGAGGGGAGGGCGACAGAGACCCCATCTTACCTGGCAGGGGAGAGACCATGATCAAAAAGGTGAATCCTGGAGTTCTTTTAAGGACTATACCTTCAAGGCTATGACCTATTCTTATCAGTTTGCTGAGATAGAGGCAGATTCATACTGGTTGGATGAACAAACTAACACCTTTCAGTTGAAATTAGGATGGCTGCATCATCAAGTTTAGTTTAGTTTAGAGATACAACGTGGAAACAGGCCCATTGGCCCACCGAGCCTGTACCCACCAGCGATCCCCGCACATTAACACTATCTTACACACACTGGGGACAATTTACACTTGTACCAAGCCAATTAACCCACAAACCTGTATGTCTTTGGAGTATGGGAAGAAACCAAAGATCTCGCAGAAAACCCATGTGGGCATGGGAGAATGTACAAGCTGTCTACACACAGCACCCATAGTCGGGAATCAACCTGGGTCTCTGGCGCTGCATGTGCTGCGACACCGTGTCACCCAAGTGTGACAGGAGGACGGGGTATTCGGAATACCCTAGGAGTGACGGTGGATGACCTCAATGAGGGACCCCTTTCTCAAGGGATGTCTTAGAAACATAGAAAATAGGTGCAGGAGCAGGCCATTCGGTCCTTCGAGCCTGCACCGCCATTCAATTATGATCATGGTCTTCATCCGGAAAGACTGCTGGAGACCTACAAGTTCTCGCGTAAGGACATCTCCTGCCTCAAGGACTTCCTGGGTAATGGCAACTTTGATATTACCTTTAAGCACCCAACGGGATGGCAGGAGCTGCCCCAGGGTATCGTGGAGAAGAGGAACAAAGTTCCGCTGTCACTGCTGAACCTGCAACCACGCTTCACCCTCCCCACCCAGAAGGACAAATGATTGTAATGCACATGTTCAACCTGCATGTGCCCGTCGTGGATGGCCTCGCCTTCCTGGCTCGTTATGTTGAGGGAGAAGGGAGCTGTATCAATGTGAAGGACATGCACGGATCTGGGTCCAGCAAAAAGCAACTGAAGGTAACGCTGGGGGTGGATGGGAAAGGAGCCATCATCAGTGGCTCACTAAGTGTTTGATATTGCCGGGAATCAAGGGTATATGCCTTTCATTTAGTTTAGAGATACAGTGCAGAAACAGACCTTTCAGGCCACCGAGTCTGTGCTGACCAGTGATCTCCGCACATTAACACTACACACTAGGAACAATTTACAATTTTACCAAGCCATCTAACCTACCAACCTGTACGTCTTTGGGATGTGGGAGGAAACCGGAGCACCCAGAGAAAACCCATGCAGGTCATGGGGAGAACATATAAACTCCATCTGGGCAAGTACCTGTTATCAGGATCTAACCCGGGTCACTGGCACTGTAAGGCAGCAACTGTACTGCTGCACCACCATGCCAACCCTGGGTGTATTGCAAGTGGCTTGTGATGGCTCAGTGCAGCGCAGTCTTTGCAAGAACTACAAGCAAAAAGTCCATTAGACAAAGGATTGGTTGGAAAGCAGGAGCTGCAACCTGTGCAGAGAAGCAGTCCATCTCTACATGGCCTGCCTCAAAAGAGTCTGCTCCTAAGCACAGGTGATAAGTGGGGCAGCTACCAACAGTTGCAGGGAATTTGACACCCTGTCACCATGCTGAGGCCCCATCAGAAATCGAGAGCAGAAAAGATTTCTGCCGCAGACAGATGCCAGCAACCTCTCCGTCAGAGGATGAAGTGAATTTGAGAAGCCCACTCCTCAATGGAGGCAGAGGAAGAGGAAAACCGCAGGGGACATAAATGAGAACAACAGCCAACAGGCACAGGCGTGGGGATAAATATGCCCATTGCTCTGGGAGACCAGGAGCTATGAGACACCCAGCACACTCCAGCTCCGGGAGCCTGGGAGCAGTGAAACACAGAGTGCACGCTAGCTCTGAGAAACCATGAGCGGTGCAGAGGTAAGTGGCCCCCAGCAAACCAGGAGCAGTGAACTCCGAGTGACGCAGGGTCCAGAACCCCCCCATGGAGAGAAGAACAAGAAGTGCTGTCAGAGGCGACCCCTCTCCCTGAGGGAGACAGCACCCAGTGTCTGAGCCCAGTAATGGTGCTGCAATTCACCAAAGTGGTGGGCATGAGGGATCAGGACAGACTCTAAAAGGGAAATGGAGCCAAATTGGCTTCCTTAAAGTTGCACAGTGTAGAATTGAGTTGAGTTTCCTTTATTGTGATTCAAACTTATTAGTTTGAACGAAATTGGGTACCTTGCAGTCATGACAGAAAATAAAGTAACAGAACACACAATGAACACAATTTAACACAAACATCCATCACAGTGAATCTCCAGGCACCTCCTCACTGTAATGGAAGACAAAAAGTCTTAAAGTCTTATCTCTTCCTTGCTTGTTCTCCCTCTGCGTTGAGGCGATCCAGGCTTTCAATGTAGGACTCCCCCGCCGGGTGATCGTAAGTCCTGTGGCCGAATCCGAGCACCGCGAACGGGCCGATTCAAACTCCGCGGCCCGGGGCAGACAAAGCTGCCACCCTCCCGTCCAGCAGACGAAGCTGTTGTTGCGGGAGCTCCGGAGAATCGGTCACCAACCTGGGACCTGCGAGCTCCCGATGTTGTCGTCCACTGGGCCCGCTGCCAAAGCCTCTGAGGCCCCGAAGTCGGGCCGCAGCCACAGCGCCAGCACAGCCCCGAAGTCGGCCAGCTTCGCGATGGTGAGTCCAGGCTCTGCCTGCGGAGCCTCGAGGTCGGTTCCAGTTGGAGGCTGCCAGCTCCCCGATTAGGCCTCAGCGCAGACGGAGACTGAGATACGACAAAGAAAAGGTCACATCCTCTTGAAGGAAGAGGTTAAAACAAGTTTCCGCCACCCCCCACACATACACAACTAAAAATAAACTAAAACATACATCTAACAAGACAAATGAAAACAAAAATAAAAGAAAAGACAGACTGACTGCAGGCGAGCCGCAGCTGCACGATGTGTCAACACCTTGCAGTACCTGGCCAAGGCAGACGTGACCATACTGCAAGAGTGTGGCTGCCACACCCCCACTGCTATCGGAGGTGGACGATGCGTCACGGACTGTCTGTATGGTCAGGAGGCCATGACTGTCACGCTTCTGGCCTGGGGATTCTGCATCGGGGAGGAAACCGTGGTCACTGAAGTCAAGGAGATGGTTGGGGGGCATCTCATGGTGGATGTAATGTATCATCACTCTGGCTGATTAATGTGTACCCCCACCCATGCGGAGCGAGTGGCTGGCCATTCTCCAGCAGCTCCGACTGCTGCTGGGGACGTCCCGGTCTCTCGTTCCGACCGGTGGCTTCAAATGCATCATGGATGTGGCTGGACGATCCGACGGTGCTGACAACAGACTGGACAGCACCTCCAAGCTCCTGATGGAGATGGTCAAAGATGCAAAGCTGTGCGACACCTTCCGCAACTCTGAAGACGGATGTCTGCTGCAATTCACCTAGTCTAGACTGGATGGTTCAGGCCGGTCGTGGATAGTCTTAATCATCACGTCAAAGGCCATCACGGCCAGTCACACCTACACCATGACAGTGTTCTTCTCTGACCACTGCCTCCTTAAAGCTTGCTGTCACCTACAGGAGGACAGGAAAGGCAGGCAGGGGAAGTGGAAGTAAAATGTGGAGCTGTTGAACACAGAGAACATAGAGGAGCCAGAGAGGGACTGCACAGGCTCGAGAACCATGAAGGCCCTCAGCAACTCATTGACACACTGGTGGGAAGCAACCAAGGACAACATTCAGAGGTTCTTCATCCTCAAAAGGTGTTCGGAGAGCACGACAGTCAAGGGGGGTGGATTTGAGGGAGGAACTTTGAGAGGTGAAGGACTGACATGATCGGCTCTTTGCCTCAGAATCCGCCAAGATAATCTTCCGATGTGGTGCAGGATGAGAAGTGCTCATGCTTCTTCCATGAGATTCACAGGTGAGCTCTCTGATCTGCAGCCTTAAGGAAGCGGATGGCTCAGTAACATCCTTGCAGACAGACTTATTGAGGATCTACGGATCCTTCTATGCCGGACTATATGACAGAAAGGCCACAGCAGCACAGCCTCCCAGGACTTGCTGTCCTCTATCATGGAGGTCTTGAAGAGCAGCACGTGGCAATGTATGGACCAGCCATTGATGCAGGAGGAGCTGACCCTCTCCATCCATTCGTTAACTCGAACTATACTCCCAGAAGCGATGATTTTAAGGTTGTTCAAAGGTTCAAATGTTCAAAGGTCAGTTTATTGTTACGTGTACCAATTATGGTACAGTGAAACTTGAATTACCAAACAGCCATAGTTAAAAAAGCAACAAGACACACAACTACATAAAAGTTAATGTAAACATCCACTGGAGCGGATTCCCCACATTCTTCACTCTGATGGAAAGCAATCGTCTTCCTTTTTATTCTCCCGCGGTCGTGGAGTTGAACCACCCGCAGTTGGGGCGATCGAAGCTCCCACACCTGGTGATTGAAGCTCCCACATCGGGGCGATCAAAGCTCCCGCGATCGGGGCGGTTTAAGCTCCTGCGGCTTGGAGCTCCCGAAGTCGGTCTCTACGATGCTCCACGATGTGGAAGTCCACAGGCTCCCGCGGTTGGAGCTCCGAGGTCAATCCTCGACAGGGTAACCCCAGCTCCATGATGCTAATGTCCGCAGACTCCCACAGTTGGAGCTCCCAACATCAGTCCCCAGCAAAGGCTGCTAACTCCTCGATGTTAGGCCGCAGTGCAGTCGGAGATACGATATGGATGAAAATCGCATCTCCGTCGAGGTAAGAGATTAAAAAAAGTTTCTGCCAACCCCCCCCCCCTCGCATAAAACAAGCTAAGGAACACTAAAACATGCATTTAACAGATACTAAAGAACAACAAAGGAAGGGTTGAGACAGACTGTTGGTGAGGCAGCCATTGCGGGGTAAGTTTAACGCAGTGGTTAAACTTAGCTCTGTGCGAGTGGGTGGGCCTGTACCTGCTGGAAGTGTACAATCCTTCAAGCCATTGGCATGTCACCATCCATGAGGAAGGGCAGCATCACCCTCATCTACAACCAGAACCGGGAGATGTATGATATTAGGAATTGATGACCCATCTCTGCTAAATGTGGACTACAAGATCCTGTCCAAGGCTGTCACCAACTGGATCAAGTCTGCTTGTTGGTATCAAACCAGTGCTGTACCTGGAAGGAAAATCTCAGACAGCCTGGCACAGCGTATTGCCTACGTGCAGGACAGAGGGGTGGATGCGTGCCTGGTCAGCTTGGACCAGGAGAAGGCCTTCAACAGGATATTGCACACATACATGATGGACTTGCTCTCCAAAATAGGCTTTGGGGACGGAATTAGTAGCTGGATCTACACTGCTCCATACTGATATCTGTAGTGCAGTCCAAATCAATGGGTGGGAATCTGATAGCTTCCCCGTCAGGTCTGAAGTCAGGCAGGGCTGCCCACTCTGCCCTATCTTGTTCATCTTGTATAGAACCATTTGCCGAGTCCATCAGGAAGGACAAGAGCATAAAAGAAGTGACATTGCCAGGCAGTGGAGGTACTCAGGTCTAAATCTCCCTGTACATGGATGATGCCGCCGACTATTGCCGGGATCTAGGGTCAGTTTGCAGATTGATTAACATCTGCGCGGTTTGTGTCAGCACCAGGAGCCAGGGTCAACCGCAGGAAAAGCAAGCCATGCTCTTTGGCAACTGGCTCGACCAATCTTCCATCCCCATCATCATCAAGCCTAACTTCTTGAAGGTGCTGGGGTTCTGGTTTAGTGGGGAGGCGGGGGGGGGGGGGGGGGGGGGGGGGGGGTGGGAGGGGGGGGTTCAGTTGTTTGACAATAATTGCCTGGTGCGAGTAGCCAGAGTTGGAAAAAAAAACTGAGCCTGGAAGCATCACTCTGTCTCAATAATGGGAGGGGGAATTTGGTCATCAGGTGCGAGGTGCTCTCATGACTGCTGCACCCGGGCCGTCTACCAGTTAATCTGGGGTTCAAAGATGGACCAGGTCAGATGGGTCACAATGCACAGGTTGGCAGGCAAGGGGGCAATAGCATTCCCAACGTTGCCCTCACCCTGATGCCCACCTAAGTGTGTTGCTGCATCAGGCTGTGCATAGACCCAAAGCACCTGAACACTAAGTGTCACTACCTGCTGAGGTTCTACCTGTCTTTGGTGTTACAAAGGTTGGGCCTGATGCAGATGCCACGCAGTGTGCCAGTCAGCTGGACATTGCTGCACCATCCGTCCTTCGTGGAAAAGCTCTTCCAGCCCAACACCTTTTAGCACAAGTCCATCAGACAGTGGTCAGTACTAGATCCTGTGGCGTGGTTCCTGAGCGGACTGCCCAGCTTGTCTGGCGAAAAGCCTCATTGTTAAAACTTACAAATAAGCACAAAGTCCTGTGTAGGAAAGAACTGCAGATGCTGGTTTAAATCAAAGGTATGTACAAAATGCTGGCAGACTTCAGATAATGCTGCCGACTGCACCGTTCCAGACTGCAGTGCTAAGGGACATGCTGAAGCTTGGTGCAGCCAATGCCAAGCTTTGTAGGGGATGACCACAGTCTAGGGCCCTTCTGTTGCTGGACATGGTAGAGACGCCCCTCAAATGAGGGAAGGGATATCACCACATGGGGCTGCATGAATGGCAAGGGTGCCATTCTTTCTGTGAACACTACCAAATACTATGCTAATGAAGCTGCTGGGAATGTCAGATGAGTTTATGTACTGTTCTTGTTATGTATATTCTTTATCCTGAATAGGTTTAATTTTGGATAAAATAATCAGTTGCCAGCTCTGATTTATTGTGGCCTTTTATTTCTTCCAGTTTATTCCCTTCCGCCTCCAACCCTCTTTCCCCAACCAACACCTTTCAGTCCCTCCGGCATTTTGTGTCTACCTCTGGTGAGGGGGTTCCCCGAGAGGCAAATTGTTGGATACATGATGCAAGCCCAAGAGGGATACATGGTGGTGACTTATGAAGCTGGTTAACAAGCTATACATGGAGTAGGGGGGAGGAGGTTTAGGGAGAAAGTCCCAAAAGGTTCCAGATGAGGTGTAATAAATCCATTCTCAATCCATTTACAAAAGGTGAGGCTCATTAGTACAGAAATTGAGAATTTTCTTCACTGAGAGGGTTCAAATGTTTGGACTTCTACACACCACATATTTAATGCAAAGAGATTTCTAGATATTAATATCTAATATCTAGATAATCTTCTTCTTTTTGCTTATGGCGTGCACAGCCTAAAGTTGTAAGACAACTTGTTCTGTTTGATCTTCTGTTTGTGAACACCAGGTTGATTGCATTCGTTGAAACAGGGTGGACCACGTGAAGAGTCTGAACTTAAAGAAAGGTAACTTTGAGAGCATGAGATGTGAATTGGCCAAGATAAACTGGCAATTGATTCTTAAAGGGTTGACTGTGGATATGCAATGGAAGGCATTTGAAGACCACATGGATGAACTAAACAATTGTTCGTCCCAGTTTGGCAAAAGAATAAATCAGGGAAGGTAGTACATCCGTGGATAACAAGGGAAATCAGGGATAGTGTCAAAACAAAAGATGAAGCATACAAATCAGCCAGAAAAAGCAGCCTGCCAGAGGACTGGGAGAAATTCAGAGTTCAGCGGAGGAGGACAAAGGGCTTAATTAGGAAAGGGAAAACAGATTATGCAAGAAAACTGGCAGGGAACATAAAAACTGACTGCAAAAACTGTTATAGATATGTGAAGAGAAAAAGATTAGTTAAAACAAATATAGGTCCCTTGCAGTCAGAAACAGGTGAATTGATCATGGGGAACAAGGCCATGGCAGACCAATTGAATAACTACTTTGGTTCTGTCTTCACTAAGGAATACATAAATAATCTGCCAGAAATAGCAGGGGACCGAGGGTCAAATGAGATGGAGGAACTGAGTGAAATCCAGGTTAGTCGGGAAGTGGTGTTAGGTAAATTGAATGGATTAAAGGCCGATAAATCCCCAGGGCCAGATAGGCTGCATCCGAAAGTGCTTAAGGAAGTAGCCCCAGAAATAGTGGATGCACTATTAATAACTTTTCAAAACTCTTTAGATTCTGGAGTAGTTCCTGAGGATTGGAGGGTAGCTAATGTAACCCCACTTTTTAAATAGAGGGAGAGAGAAAACGGGGAATTACAAATCAGTTAGTCTAACATCGGTAGTGGGGAAAATGCTAGAGTCAGTTATTAAAGATGGGATAGCAGCACATTTGGAAAGTGGTGAAATCATTGGACAAAGTCAGCATGGATTTATGAAAGGTAAATCATGTCTGACGAATCTTATAGTATTTTTCGAGGCTGTAACTAGTAGAGTGGATAAGGGAGAAGCAGTGGATGTGTTATATCTGGACTTTGAGAAGGCTTTCAACAAGGTCCCACATAAGAGATTAGTATGAAAACTTAAAGCACATGGTATTGGGGGTTCAGTATTAACGTGGATAGAGAACTGGCTGGCAGACAGGAAGCAAAGAGTAGGAGTAAACGGGTCCTTTTCAGAATGGCAGGCAGTGACTAATGATGTACCCCAAGGCTCAGTGCTGGGACCCCAGCTATTTACAATAAAAATTAATAATTTGGACGAGGGAATTGAATGCAACATCTCCAAGTTTGCGGATGACACGAAGCTGGGGGGCAGTGTTAGCTGTGAGGAGGATGCTAGGATGATGCAAGGTGACTTGGATAGGCTGGATAAATGGGCAAATGCATGGCAGATGCAGTATAATGTGAATAAATGTGAGGTTATCCACTTTGGTGGCAAGAACAGGAAAGTAGACTATTATCTGAATGGTGGCCGATTAGGAAAAGGGGAGATGCAACGAGACCTGGGTGTCATGGCACACCAGTAATTGAAAGCAGGCATGCAGGTGCAGCAGGCAGTGAAGAAAGCGAATGGTATGTTAGCATTCATAGCAAAAGGATTTGAGTACAGGAGCAGGGAGGTTCTACTGAAGTTGTACAGGGCCTTGGTTTGACCACATCTGGAGTATTGCGTACAGTTTTGGTCTCCTAATCTGAGAAAATACATTTTTCTCACAAAATACAAGGTTCACCAGACTATTCCTGGGATGGCAGGACTTTCAAATGAAGAAAGACTGGATAGACCTGGCTTGTACTCACTAGAATTTAGAAGATTGAGGGGGGATCTTATAGAAACTTACAAAATTCTTAAGGGGTTGGACAGGCTAGATGCAGGAAGATTGTTCCCGATGTTCGGGAACTCCAGAACAAGGGGTCACAGCTTAAGGATAAGGGGGAAGTCTTTTAGGACCAAGATGATAAAAAAAATATTCACACAGAGAGTGGTGAATCTGTGGAATTCTCTGCCACAGAAAGCAGTTGAGGCCAGTTCATTGACTATATTTAAGAGAGAGTTAGATGTGGCCCTTGTGGCTAGACGGATCAGGGGGTATGGAGAGAAGGCAGGTACAGGATACTGAGTTGGATGGTCAGCCATGATCATATTGAATGGCGGTGCAGGCTCGAAGGGCCGAATGGCCTCCTCCTGCACCTATTTTCTATGTTTCTATCTATGTTTCTAAGGCTGCATCTCCCACCCCATCTAGATAATAAAGGATCTAAAGAGGTGCAGCACAGCAATGTGTGATTAAAGTGAACACAGGGCAGGTTTGTGTTTTCTCAGTGGAAACATGAGACGATAGATGCTGGAATCTGTGCTCAGCTGCTCACTCTGACGTGCTGGCATGCTGTACTTTGACCATCTCATTACTTATCTTTATTATCTTGTTCATTCCCATGTGGACCGACTGCATTTTGTTTCAGTTTCACAGATAGGCTGTACTGTTCTACGTTTTTTTCTCTCTCCACACCCACACCGGGTGAATGAGGCTGCGGTCTGGTCTGCGGTTCCTGATCTCTTCGACCCTGGCTTCTGGTGGGGAGTGGGTTCAGTGCCCTCGGTCTCAGCGTCGCAGACATGAAGACGTCACTCACGTGGATGTGGTGAGCAGACATGTTGCCGCTCACTCGCTTTCTTCCACTGCTGTTCGCACTTGGTGTGTTCTTGGCGAAAGGTAAGTCAGTACAAGGGAAAATTTCAACTCACAGGGGACTCCACATTGCCCATTCCCACATTTCCCATCTGCCCAGAGTGGGATTGCATCTGCATGTTTAATGCTATCAATATTGGGCAAGTGTCCTTTGAAACGTGGAAAAGTTCTGGTCACTTCTGGCGGACTTCAGTGCAATAGGAGTTGATGTCAGTGTTGACAGTCCTGGGCCTTTTTGGCAGTTGTTCCTTCATTGGACTCAGAGTTCAGTGTCAGTCACAGAGTGATGGAGCACTGAAGAAGACTGCTCTGAATGTCATGTCTGTGTGATACTGTCAGGATATTTTATGTTTGGGGTTTGTTCGCCAGGCCATTAACTCTCAGACTCTCTCTGATTTCACCATCTCTGGCAATCTGTGCTCCACAGCCTCCAAAACTATCGTTCCCCAGTCCCGCACTGCCTGCTTCTACCTTCTCCACACATTGTTTCTGCCTGCTCCTGCTCCACTGAACACATCTCCACACACCTCAATTCTATCTTACTTTCCCTTATCCAATCCTTTCCCACCAATGTCCAAGGCTACATTTTTTTTTTAATTGATGAAAATCTGAAATGAAATCAAAAAATAATAGAAAGCTCAGCAGTTCAGGCACTGTCTATGGAATGTTTTATTTTACATCACAGAATAAATGTTAATGATTTACATCTGGGAGCTTTTATCAGATCTGATAGAGAAATAAATTACTGGGAGCGGTAGCCAAGAAGCAAATGCAGGCCAGGTAGACACAAAGAGTGAGTTACAGTGGACTGATGCTAAATGGATTAAATAAAGAGTCAAGACTTTAATTGGCATGTGCGTTGGGAATGAAAAATGAAATTCTTACTTCCTGCAGCTTCACAGGTACATTAAACACAAAGAACACAAATAAACAGCAATACAATAAATTATCAGTTTAATTACATAACCAGGCCATACCAGTGCAAACTGAAGTGCCTATTGATGTCTAAAGTAGTTCAGTGCTGAGGTACGATTGTGGTTCCGGTTGTGCAGGGTGGTTTAGGTGATGAGGGTACATAGACAATAGAAAACAGGTGCAGGGGTAGGCCATTCGGCCCTTCAGCCTGCACCGCCATTCAATATGATCATGGCTGATCATCCAACTCAGTATCCTGTACCTGCCTTCGCTCCATACCCCCTGATCCCTTTAGCCACAAGGGCCACATCTAACTCCCTCTTAAATATAACCAATGAACTGGCCTCAACTACCTTCTGTGGCAGAGAATTCCACAGATTCACCACTCTCTTTTTAAAAAATGTTTTTCTCATCTCGGTCCTACAAGACTTACCCCTTATCCTTAAACTGTGACCCCTTGTTCTGGACCTCCCCAACATCGGGAACAATCCTCCTGCATCTAGCCTGTCCAACCCCTTAAGAATTTTGTAAGTTTCTACGGTTGTGGTTCCGGTTGTGCAGGGTGGTTTAAGTGATGAGGGTACGGTTGTGGTCCCAGTTGTGCAGGGTGGTTTAGGTGTTGATGCATGGCTGTGGTCCCAGTTGGGCATGGTGGTTGTCATATGCTGAGAGAATGGAGCAGCTGGGCTTGTATACTCTAGAGTTTAGAAGGATGAGAGGGTTTCTCATTGAAACATATAAGATTGTTATGGGTTTGGACGCGCTAGAGGCAGGAAACATGTTCCCGATGTTGGGGGAGTCCAGAACCAGGGGCCACACTTTAAGAATAAGGAGTAAGCCATTTAGAACGGAAACGAGGAAACACTTTTTCTCACAGAGAGTGGTGAGTCTGCAGAATTCTCTGCCTCAGAGGGCGGTGGAGGCAGGTTCTCTGGATGCTTTCAAGATGGAGCTAGATAGGGCTCTTAAAAATAGCGGAGTCAGGGGATATGGGGAGAAGGCAGGAACGGGGTACTGATTGTGGGATGATCAGCCATGATCACATTGAATGGCAGTGCCGGCTCGAAGGGCCAAATAGCCTACTCCTGCACCTATTGTCTATTGTCTATTGGTTCAAGAGCTTGATGTTTTAAGGGAAGAACCTGTGTGCAATGGTTCTCAGGCTCTTGTAATTTTGTCCTGATGGCAGCAGCGAGATCTGAGTGTGGCCAGGGTGATGTTAGCTGCCTAATTTGAGGCAGCACTACCTATAGATACCTTTGATGGTGAGGAAGACAGTACCTGTGATGGACCGGGCAATGTCAACCACTTTCTGCAGTCACCTTCATTCTTGGGCATTTGAATTATCCAACCAGGCCTTGATGCGACCAGTCCGTATTCTTTCCACAATATAACTGTAGATGTTTGATAGAGTATTCGCACATGTGCAAAATTATTGTTGTGTATCGATATACAGTGCAAAATGTTGCATGCTATCCAGTCCAATCATACCACACGCAAATTCAATCAAGCCATACGCAGGTACAACAGGTAATGCGAATAGAAAGAGAAACGTGCAGAATATGTTGTTCTGCACTCTGTTCAGCTGCAGCAAAAGTGACGTAACATTGAAGCTGCCAAAATACTACTGGCGCACCTCCCGTCTCTCCAGAGGCCCCCAGCCACTAATGAACAATCAAAGACACACTCTGCTCTTTCCTCTGATTGCATTTTGATAAATCTGACTACCGAGTCTACCTTCCGCTTACAAGCAGAGACTGAAGCTGCCGATCTGGTACAGAAGGTCATACAGTACTGATCTGAGGAAGCAGATGAGATCCTTTGCCACTACTTTGAGTCAGTGGGCTGGCGGTCCATAATCAAGAACTCAGCAGCCAACCTAAATGAGTATGCCACTGCTGTCACAGACTACATCAGCAAGTGTGTAGAGGATTGTGTGCCAAGTAAGATTTTATGAGTGTACCCCAACTGGAAACCATGGATGAACCATGAGTTCCATTCCTGGGCAAAGACCAAGTCTGCAACATTCAGGTCAAACAATCTTGAGTGGTATAATAAATCAGTGCATGGTTTCACAAAGCCATCAAGGATGCTGAAGGGGATTCTGGGCCAAGTTAGAATGACAGAATAACCACATGGACACCCGTTGGTCTTGAAGGCTAGCATATTATATGGGACTAGAAGGTAAAGCCAGGCAGAATCACTGGCAACATTGCATCTCACCTCAAGGAGCTCAACTCATTCCCTGTTTACCTTGAGGAGAAGATCAATGGCATGATGTCATCCACCCTGACAGGCTCGGATGCACCTTTATGCAGATCACTGTCGCAGATATTAATCAGTCCACCTGAGAGCGAAACCACAGAAAGCAATTGATCTGTTTAGAGCACCTGGCTGCACAGCACAGCACAGAAACAGGCCCTTCGGCCCACCGGGTCCACACCGACCAGTGATCCCTGCGCATTAACACTATCCTATACCCACCAGGGACAATTTTTACATTACCAAACCAATTAACCTACATACCTGTATGTCTTTGGAGTGCGGGAGGAAACCGAAGATCTCGGAAAACACCCATGCAGGTCACAGGGGGAACATGCAAACTCCATACAGAGAGCACCTGTAGTAGGGATCAAACCCGGGTCTCCGGTGCTGCATTCGCTGTAAGGCAGCAACTCTACCGCTGCGCCACTGTGTTGGGTTCCTGGGGTGGGAGATTGCAACCTTCACGTGGTCCGCCCTGTTTCAACGAATGCAATCAACCTGGCGTGCACAATCAAGTAAGATCAAATAGAACAAGTTGTCCTATAACTTTAGGCTGTGTCCGCCATACGCAAGAAGAAGAAGAAGTGCCAGGTTCATAAGAACCTGAGCAGACGTGCTGGTAGGAATGTCTTTAACCTCTCCCTATTACATTTTGATGTTTCCCCTGCTTTTAAATGTCCATGTCATCTCAATACTGAAGAAAAGCAAGGTAATGTTGGTTAATGATGGCTCGCATCATCCACCATCATGAAGTGTTTTGTGAGACCAACTATGCGAAACACTAACTCCATTCTCCTAGTCAGCTTTGATCCATGGCAATTCAGGTCCACAGCAGACACCATCTGCCTGACCCTACACTCATCCCTGAAGCACCTGGATAACAAGGACACCTATAACAAGGTCTCCGATGACTATAGCTCTGCGTTCAACACCATAATTCCAACCAAACTCCACCTGGATCTCAGCACCCTTCTCTGCAACTGGATATTTGACTTCCTGATCCTTTGACCTCAATCAAAGGATCGGCAATGAAACATCCTCCATGATCTCAATACTGGTGCTCAGCAAGGATGTGTTCTCAGCCCCGTACTAGACTTCCATTAAAATTCTTCTCTAACTCCATTTACTAATTTGCAGTTGACACCACCATAGTGACCAGATCTTCAAAAGTGACCAGATGGAGTACAGGAAGAAGGTAGAGAGCTTAGTAATATGTTGTCAAGACAGCAACCATTCCCGCAATGTCAGTAGATGAAGGAGCAAGTTGCTGTCTTCAGGAATCAGTGTACTGTGCATGAGAGTCAGTGTCAATGGTGCTGAAGTGGAGATAGTTGAGAGTTTCAACTTCCTGGGGGTAAATATCACCAACAATCTGGCCTGATCCAACCACATTGACGCTATCGGCAAGAATGCATACCAGCACCTCTGCTTCCTTCGAAGACAAAGGAAATTTGGAATGTTTCCCAATAACTCCTACCAATTTCTACCGAGGCATCGCAGAAAGCATCGCATCAGGATGCATCCTAACATCTGCTTAGACATCTACACAAGAGTTCAGGAAATTGCACAGGGTTGTGGATATAGCCTAGTGAACCCCCTGCACCCTTCTCCACCCCTTTCCTCTCTTCTAATTGACTCCATCATCACCTGAAGAAGGGTCTCAATCTGAAACATCACCCATTCCTTCTCTCCAGAGATGCTGCCTGTCCCGCTGAGATACTTTTTGTGACCATCAGCACCTCACGCTACTTTAGGAAAGCAGTTAACGTAATCACGGACCAATTATATCCTGATCACTCGTGCTTCTCCCCTTTCCTGTTGTGAAAGGACATGGCACCAGTTTATGGAAAAGCTTCTTCCCCGCTGTTATCAAACTGTTGAACTTCTCAGAATCCATTTAGTCCCAATCTTCCAATTTAATGTAATTGTCAATTGAAGAATTTCTTCAAAGCCAATCTTGTGAGCATGCTGGAGTTTGGCAGGATATCTAAAGGCCCCTGAATGGATGATTTACAATGAGGATGTGTACAGTCAACAGACCTATGTTTTGCGGCTAATTGTCACTGCTGCTGCGGAAATGCACTGACTGTCAGAATTATTATTATTATTATCAGGCTGACCTTTTGCTAATAGTGTGGTTATAACAAGGCAAGGTAATGTTGGGAGCATGAACCATTTGCTCATGTCCCTGTCAGCAGGTTGTAACATCCTCTCCTTAAGGGAAGGGAAGCATTGTGGTGGCACAAACAGTTATCGTAGCAGACAGAATATTAGGAGCGTGCAAGAGAGCAAAATGAGAGAAACTAGAGCTGTAATTTTCTTTGTATCTTGTGGAAGGTCCAGAGAAAAGGAGGAATGAAAGCCTGGAGGAATTTGAGAACAATGTGAAGAATTGAGAATGTTAAAGCCAGTGCATGGATAGAACAGGTGCCAATATAGATCAATGAGCGATGTTCTGTTCAAACACGTGGACTGTTCAAACATAGCATTAGGAAACACATAGTCCACAGGTATTTGGAGGTAACAATGCAGTTAACAAAGTAGTTCATAATTTGCGAAAGATCCTGTGCTTTATGATCAAATTACAGCAAATTACAGAAGGTATGTTGAACTAACGCACGGTTCAGGCCATCCATAGTATCGCCCAGTCCTGCATAAAGTAGGAAAGGTGAGAAGACTGAGAGGGATGTGGAGGGGATTTAGCAGAGTAGTCCTACGGATGAGGAATCATTAGTCTCTGGAAAGGCTGGAGGAGCTGAGGTTGGTAACTTTTAGTTCTGTTTTTTAAATTAGACTGACTGGGAGAAATATAACATTAAGCTATCCTAAAGGATCAAGTGACATATGGACATAAGTAACTTTGGCTGTAATTCAGTTACATTTCTCTGCGTTTATGTGTCACTAAGTTGTTCAGCATGGAAATAGGTCCATTCAACCTGGACCTGACCATTTGCTGTTGCATTTCAATGTTCCACTGGCATCACAGCTAAAATTATTGTTTCTTTTGAAATCATGAACAGTGAAAGCCAAAGACGTGCTTGGTGTTCTTGGCTCATCAATTTTACTGGATCCTGAACTCAAAGTTGATCCCAGCAAGAATGAAATTCTTTGGACATTCATGAGCAGGAGCATTTTACATCACGTCCCAGGTCACCCCACGATGGAACCACATCAATGGTTCAAGTCCCGTTTGCAATATAATATTTCTAGCGGTACTCTGACGGTGAATAGATTGAAACATGGTGACCAAGGAGGTTACACCTTCACGATAGATGGACAAGTGCTGAGAATTACCCAACTGCTGGTCTTCGGTAAGTAGTTTTTTGTTTTCTGATGTGATTGGTGAAATATTGGGTACAGAATCTGTTATTTCCATTTGTCTGTCAGCAACTCCTTGTACAGTTTATCTCTGTCCATCAGGGAATCCTCTACATTACACAGTGAAGCTCAAGAACTAGATGTTTGGCCCACAATGTATGTGGTGAACTTGGTGTCATGACCAACTGTTATTTGCTTGCCCATAATGCATATACCCCCATTCTCTGCATATCCATATGCCCATCATAAAGTTTCTTAAATGCCACTACTGTATCTGCCTCAACCACCACCCCCAGCAGCACGTCACAGGCACTCACCACCCTGTGTGTAACAAAATACTTACCTTGCGTATCTCCTTTAAACTTTGCACCACTTACCTTAAATCTATGACCTCTAGTACTTGATTTTTTTCCATTCTGGGAAACAAGTTCTGACTGTCTATCCTATCTATGCCTCCCATAATTTTGCACACTTTAATCAGGTCTTCCCACGGCCTCTGGAAACAATTCCAGGGGAAACAATCCAAGTCCAAGCACAGCCCGCAACTTAATCCGGGCATCATTCTAGTAAACCCACTCTGCACCCTTTCCAAAGCTTCCATGTCCTTACAGTGGCAACCAAAACTGCACTCAATACTCCAAATGAGGCTAATCAAAGACACAAAGCTGCATCGTGGCTTCTTGACTCCTATACTCAATGCCTTAATGAATGGAAGCAAGCATATCATGCGCCTTCTTTCCCACTCTATCAACTTGTGTTGCACTTTCAGGGAGTTATGTACTTGGACCCCACAGTTCCTCCGTACATCAATACTAAGGGTCATGCCATTAATTGAAAATTTTCACCTTACATTTGACCTCCCAAAGTGCAACACCTCTCTCTTGTTCAGATCAAACTCCATCTGCCATTTTCTTTCAAGCTCCCAAGCTCCTGCCCAATAAAGTTGTTGTTTCATTTGCTGCAATTTGTACCTTCCTGCAAGGTCCAGCCTTCTCAAAACATTCAAAACATTAAAAACTTATGAAGTTGTGATCACTATCCCCCAAATGCTCTTCCACTGTAACACCAGTCACCTGGTCAGGCTCCTTTCCCAAAGCAAGGTCCTGTATGTTCCCTTCTCGGGATTAGACTATCCACATACCCTCAAGAAACCCTCTAGCATATATAGTACCTCTCAATTCTGCCCCATCTAAGCCTTTGGCACTGATAAAGCAAGGTCCGCCATCTGCCACTTGCTATTGGGGGCTCATAGTATAATCGCATTAGAGTGCTTGCATACTACTTTAGAACAGTGGCAACAGTTTTAATTTTCAGAATGTGGGCATAGCTTAATTCATCTTTTCCCTGTAGATAATCTGACAGAAGCTTCCATTTTGCCCAACACCAAATCACTGGGTTTCACTGTCCAGCTCACCTGTGACGTCAGTGGAGATCATATTGAGTATCAGTGGCAAAAAGATGGAGGTGAGGTCTCACATCATCACTGGCTAATGGATGGAAACAGGACCCTGGTCATCCCAAGCGCATCGATTGGTGATTGTGGAATGTACACCTGTGTTGCAACTAATCCCGTCAGCTCCATCCAGGCAAATTATACCTTAATACTTCAAGGTAAGATTTATTTTATGAATGATATTTTGAGGGTAATATTTCTAACCACCTTGGTGAGGTGTTAGATGCAGTTTGTGTGAATTAAAACTGCAGCAAAGACAGGCAAGAGCGAAATTAATAGAGTTCACTGACCCGTGGAATGACTATAACATGGAAGGTAACCATTGTACACAAACATACTCCTTTTATGCAAAAGCAATCACGGTAATCACACTATCACCTCCTCTCCCCATTGCCCTGCAAAGTTTCTTTAAGACATTTATCCAGATCTCTCACAGACACTATAATTGACTTTGTACACTGCCCTGAGTGAATTCCAGATCCCAGCAACCTGCTGTGTACATCAACTATCCTCATGCCAGTCACCTTCATTTTCTGTCCCCTAAGTTCCTGGCTCCTCCATCAATAGGAACCGTTGCTCTCTATTTACTGTATCTGCACTCCTCTCAGTGTCTAGTTATCTCAATCAGATCTCCTGACAATCTACTCTGATCCAAAGACCTCCTCAGTTTCTACAATCTCCACATTTCTGAAAACTCTCATTTTGGACCAATTCCAAACTCATCACAGCGACCCTAGTGATGGACACAAAGTGCTGGAGCAACTCACCCGGTCAACACCAGGCAACATCTCAGAAGTAAAAGGATGGTTGACAATTCCGGTCGGGACCCTTCATCAGACTATTGGGAGCAGCCGTATTTGGAGAGAGGCTGTGTTGAGGAGATGTTCTGTGGAGAGGTAAATTGAGATGCTTTGGCTCAAGAGTCTTTGGTGAGGACACCGAGGGAAGGAGGATATCAGAGCAGATCGGAGGATAACGTTCAATGTGCAAGATGTTATTTAATTATTGGTTTAGTTGCAAGTGGTAATGGCAGGTAAATTAGCACAATGTTCCTCCTTCAGGATTTGGGAATTCAGGGAAACTGCTGGTGCCCTGAGGGTATAAAGCGTGGGTAGATTTGAAAAATGTTCACCATAGTATCTTTGATTTTCACTGGGAAAATCCTTGCCACGGAGATCAGACTAAGTATGACGACATCGCAAATGGCTCTCAAAAGAAGCAGGGCCCTCAAGAACACTTGGCGCGCGACTGTTGTACTGCTAGATGATTTTCGTGCGACAGACAAAAATACTTTAGACACTTTAGCCTTCGTCAGTCAGAGTATTGAGTATAGAAGTTGAGAGGTCATGTTGCAGTTATACAAGGCATTAGTGGGGCCGGGATTATAATATTGTGTTCAGTTCCGGGCACCACGTTATAGGAAGGATGTTGTCAAGTTGGAAAGTATCCAGAGAAGATTTATGATGGTGCCAGGACTCGAGGGTCTGAGATAGTGGGAGAGGTTGAACAGGCTGGGTCTGTATTCTTTGGAGTGCAGGAGACTGAGGCTGATCTTATAGAGGTGTACAAAATCATGATAGGTCAGGTAAACTCACAGAGCCTCTTGCTCAGAGTAGGGAAATCGAGAACCAGAGCACATAGGTTTAAGGTGAAGGGGGAAAGATTTAATAGGAATCTGAGGGATAACCTTTTCACATAAAGGGTTGTGAGTGTATGGAATGAGCTGCCGGAGGAGTTAGTTGAGACAGGAACTATTACAATGTTTATGAAACAATTAGACAGGTACATGGATAGGACAACTTTAGAGGGATATGGGCCAAACGCAGGCAGGTAGGACTAGTGTAGATGGGACATGTTGATCGGAGTACAGGCCCAGTGCCGACAAACGCTCATCATAGGTTAGCCTACTCATTCCTGGGATCATTCTTGTCAACCTCCCCTCCAGAGCCAGCACATCCTTCCTCAGATAAGGTGCCCAAAAGTGCTCACAATATTCCCAATGTGACCTTACCAGCTCCTTATAGAGCTGCAGCATTACATCCCTGTTTTTGTATACAAACCCTCTTGAAATAAATGCTAGCATTGAGATTGCTTTCTTTACTACTGATTCGATTTGCAGATTAACTTTTTGGGAATCCTATACCAGCACTCCCTTTGCACCTCCGATTTCTGGATTCTCTACCCATTAAGAAAATAGTCTACGCCTTTATTCCAACCAGCAAAAAGCATGACCATATATTCATGCACTATATTCCATCTGCCACTTCTCTATCTCGTAATCTATGACCCTCTAAATGTTTCCTATCCATGTGTATTTAAATGTTGTTACATAGAAACATGGAAAATAAGTGCAGGAGGAGGCCATTCGGCCCTTCAAGCCAGCACCGCCATTCATTGTGATCATGGCTGATCGTCCCCTATCAATAACCCGTGCCTGCCTTCTCCCCATATCCCTTGACTCCACTAGCCCCTAGAGCTCTATCTAACTCTCTCTTAAATCCATCCGGTGACTTGGCCTCCACTGCCCTCTGTGGCAGGGAATTCCATAAATTCACAACTCTCTGGGTGAAAAAGTTTTTTCTCACAGTCTTAAATGACCTCCCCTTTATTCTAAGACTGTGGCCCCTGGTTCTGGACTTGCCCAACATTGTTTTTTTTTTCCTGCATCTAGCATGTCCAGTCCTTTTATAATTCTATATGTTTCTATAAGATCCCCCTCATCCTTCTAAACCCCAGTGAATACAAGCCTAGTCTTTTCAATCTGTCCTCATATGACAGTCCCGCCATCCCAGGGATCAATCTCGTGAACCTACGCTGCACTGCCTCAATCACAAGGATGTCCTTCCTCAAATTAGGAGACCAAAACTGTACACAATACTCCAGATGTGGTCTCACCAGAGCCCTATACAACTGCAGAAGAACCTCCTTACTCCTATACTGAAATCCTTTTGTTATGAAGGCCAACATTCCATTAGCTTTCTTCATTGCCTGCTGTACCTGTAAGACAACTTTCAGTGACCGGTGTACAAGGACACCCAACCCCCAATACAATGTGCTCCAATTTTAGACACCAGTCTCCTGTGCAGGACCTTATCAAAGGCTTTCTGAAAGTCTAGATACACTACATCCACTGGCACCCCTTCATCCATTTTACTTGTCACATCCTCAAAAAATTCCAGAAGATTAGTCAAGCATGATTTCCCTTTCATAAATCCATGTTGACTTGGACTGCTATCCAAATGCCCCATTATTATCTCTTTAATAATTGACTCCAGCATCTTTCCCACCACCGAAGTCAGGCTAACTGGTCTGTAATTCCCCGTTTTCTCTCTCGCTCCTTTCTTGAAAAGTGGGATAACATTAGCTATCCTCCAATCCACAGGAACTGATCCTGAATCTATTGAACATTGGAAAATGATCATCAATGCATCCGCTATTTCTAGAGCCACCTCCCTGAGGACCCTGGGATGCAGACCATCAGGCCCTGGGGATTTGTCATCCTTCAGTCCCATTAGCCTACCCAATACTATTTCTCAGTTATGGTATCTGCGTCAACTAATAAAAAACATAAAACTGCCTCCTCTGGTTGCTCTTTCCATATACCCAACAGCCTCTGAGTGACAAAGTTGCCCCTCAGTGTACTATTCTATATTTTTCTTCTCATCGTAAATCTATACCCTCTGGTTATTGATTCCCCAACCCTGGTTAAATGACTCTGCATTCAGCATATAGATTCCCATCATATCTGTAAACTTAGCCTCCTGTGCTCAAAGAATAAAGTCCCAGTTTACCAAATCTATCCCTATAGTTCAGGCCCTCAATCCTGGCAATGTTTTGTAAATCTTCTCTGCACTTTTTCCATCTTAATGACATCCTTCCTATAGCAGGGCAAACAAAACTGAAAAGTAGATGCTGCTGCACCCGCTGAGTTTCTCCAGCCTTTTGTGTACCCTGAAAACAATACAATGCTGGTTGGTGGTGTGAGCTGCGATGAGGATGCTATGAGGCTGCAGGGTGACTTGGATGGGTTGGGTGAGTGGGCAGATGCATGGCATCTGTGGATAAACATGAGGTTATCTATTTTGGACGCAAAAACAAGAAGGCAGACTATTATCTCAATTGTCAGATTAGGTAAAGGGGAGGTGCAACAAGATCTGGGTGTCCTTGTACAACAGTCACTGAGAGTAAGCATGCTGATACAGCAGACAGTGAAGAAAGCAAATAGCACGTTGACATTCATAGCAAGAGGAGTTGAGTATAGGAGCAAGGAGGTCCTACTGCGGTTGTACAGGGCCCTGGTGAGACCACACCTGGAATATTGTGTGCAATTGTGGTCTCCTGATTTGGGTAAGGACATTCTCGCTATTGAGGGAGTGTAGCACAGGTTCACCACGTTAGTTCCCGGGATGGCGGGACTGACATATGATGAAAGAATGGATCGACTGGGCTTACTGTATATTCACTGGAATTTAGAAGGATGAGGGGGATCTTTTTGCAACATATGAAATTCTTAAGGGATCGGATAGGCTAGATGCAGGAAGAATGATCCGGATGTTGGGGGACTCCAGAACCAGGGGTCACAGTTTAAGAATAAGGGGCAGGGCATTTGGGACTGAGATGAGGAAAAACGTTTTCATCCAGAGAGGTGTGAATCTGTGGAATTCTCTGTCACAGAAGGTAGTGGAGGCCAATTCATTGGATGTTTAAGAGAGAGTTAGATATAGCTCACAGGGCTAACGGAATCAAGACATATCGGGAGAAAGCAGGTGTTAATTGCTCTACATTGGTGAGACCAAGCGCAGGCTTGGCGATCGCTTTGCCCAACACCTTCGTTGAGTTCGCATTAACCAACCTGATCTCCCGGTCGCTCAGCACTTCAAAACTCCCCCTCCCATTCTGAATTTGACCTTTCTATCCTGGGCCTCGTCCATGGCCAGAGTGAGTCTCACCGCAAATTGGAGGAGCAGCACTTCATATTTCGCTAAGCTAGTTTGCACCCCTGCGGTATGAACATTGACTTCTCCAATTTCAAGTAGTCTTTGCTTTCTCCCTCCTCCCCCTCCCCTTCCCAGCTCTCCCACAGCCTACTGTCTCCACCTCTTCATTTCTTCTTCCCGCCAACCCCCCCCAACCCCCCCACTCCCACATCAGTCTGAAGAAGGATCTCGATCCGAAACGTCACCCATTCCGCTCCATAGATGCTGCCTCACCCGCTGAGGTTCTACAGCTTTTTGTCTACCTGGGAGAAAGCAGGAATAGGGTACTGATTTTAGATGATCAGCCATGATTATATTGAATGGCGGTGCTGGGTCGAAGGGCTGAATGGCCTATTCCTGCAACTATTTTCTATGTTCTACGTTTCTCTAATACTACAAATGCAGCCTCACCAACTGTATTTTACAACTGTAATATAATGTCCCAACTGTATTCAATTCTTATTTGCTGCAACACAGCAGAATATGTAAACATAGGCGGAGGAAGAAGTGGAAGAGTGGGGAGGGAGGGGGAGAGGTGCAGCGGGGAGTGGTGAAAGTGGGAGAGAGGGAGAGAGGGAGGGGGATGGGGAGGGGGGAATGGTGGAAGAGGGAGAAAGGGGTAGGGGAAAGGGGTGGGAGGAGATGGATGGGAGGGGGAGGGAGAGATGGGTTTGGGAAAAAGGGGTGGGGAGAGATGGAAGGGGGTGGGGGAGAGAGGGAAGGGGGTGAGGGAGAGAGGGGTGGGTGGGGGAGAGGGAAGGGGGTGGGGGAGAGAGGAATTGGAGGAGAAAGGAATGGGGAAGGGGGAGAGAGGTGTGGGGGAGGGAGGAGGGAGATGGGGTAGGGAGGGGAGGAGGGAGATGGGGTAGGGGAGGGAGGGGGAAGAGTGTGGAGGGAGGGGGAGAGGGGTGGGGGAGAGAGGGGAAAGAGTGGGGAGGTAGAGAGGGAGGGGGAGGGCTAGGGGCAGTCCATCTATTCTCCACTCCCTATCACCCCCAATCCTCTTTCTCTATTCCCACACACGTGATCACGCGCTTCGACACAGGCTGCGGGGGGGGGGGGGGGGGGGGGGGGGGGGGGCTGGTGCAAGGGCAGATGTAAATGAGATCCATTCCGATTGGACATCTGTGAGCATTGGGCATTGTGACATCACACGATGGAACTTTCACCAACATTCTATGGGTGAGAGCTGTTTGATTTTTTTTAAGATTTTGAAATATTGGGGGGGGGGAAGGATTTTATTAAAAATGTGTATGTAAAAATGTCTAAATGTAATGAGGAGTGCATTAGTGAATGTAAAAGCGTAATGTCTAGCAAAATGGAAAAAATCACGGCGTTTGAGGGTCTGGTTTTGGCGGACCATGGAATCAAAGGCCAAAAATCTTATCTGAAAAAAAAAAATGGAATGTGACAGACACACAGACACCCGGCCGGCAGACACACACACACGCACAGAGTTTTGAATAAGTAAAGATAGATAGATACACACATACTCAATAAACAAACAATGGTAGTGCAATGATAATAATAATAATATAAATAATCGATTGTAGTTCAGAGCTTATTTGAGATTGTAGTGTTTGAAAGCCTGATGGACGTAGGGAAGAAGCTGTTCATGAACATGGACGTTACAGTTTTAAGGCTCCTGTACCTTCTTCCCGATGGCAGGGGTGAAATGCGTGTGGCCAGGGTGGTGTGGGTCTCTGATGATGCTGGCTGCCTTTTTGAGGCAGTGACTCCGATAAATACCTTTGATGGTGGGGTGGTCAGAGCGGTGATGGACTGGGCAGTGTTCACAACAATTTGCAGTCTTTTCCGCTCCTGAACATTCAAGTTGCTGAACCAGGCCATGATGCAACCAGTCAAAATGCTCTCTACTGTACACCTGTAGAAGTTCAAGAGAATCCTCTTTCACACATCGAATCTCCGTAATTTTCTCAGGAAGTAGAGGTGCTGATGTGCTTTATTTATAATTGCATCAGTGTGCTGGGTGCAGGAAAGATCTTTGGAACTATGCACGCCCAGGAATTTGAAGCCTTTGACTCTCCACCATGATATAAACAGGATTGTGGGTCCTCATCCTTCCTCTTCTAAACTCCACAATCAGTTCATTGGGTTTACTGATGTTGAGAGGCAGGTTGTTGTGCTGGCACCATTTGGTCAATCGGTCGATCTCACTTCTTTACTCTGACTCATCACCATCAGTGATTTGTCCAATAGTGGTGTCGTCGGTGAACTTGAAGATGGAGTTTGGACTATGTCCGGCTACACAGTCATGGGTATAGAGTGAGTATAGCAGGGGGCTGAGCACACATGTCTATCGCCTTCCCTTGTCAACATTCTTAATTATGTCATAAAACAAACTTTTTTAAAAATCTGGTGTCGGAGGGCAAGCCTTTTGGGACCAGTGACCACAATACTATTAACTTAAAAATAATTATGGATAAGGACATGGCTTGTCCACAAGATACAGTTCTGAAGATAGACACAAATTGCTGGTGTAACTCAGCGGGACAGGCAGCATCTCTGGAGAGAAGGTATGGGTGATGTTTCGGGTCAAGACCCTTCTTCAGACCCAATTTGGGTCTCCACCCTTAACATCACCCATTCCTTCTCTCCAGAGATGCTGCCTGTCCCGCTGAGTTACTCCAGCATTTTGTGTCTATCTTCAGTTTAAACCAGCATCTGCAGTTCCATCTTGCAGATGAAGTTCTGAATTGGGCAAGGCTAACTTTGATGGATTAGACATGAACTTGCAAAAGAAGATTGGAGTAGGTTGATTGGAGTTGATTGTTTGCGGGCAAAACGACATTCAGAAAGAGGGATGGTGGGAGTTCAAATCACGTACAGCATGAACACCGATTTTCCAGCAACTGATGGTCCGCCCACCCCTATAATCTGGGCAAAATTACGAGCTCAGTTGAAATTCTCTTGTGGCTACAGATGACATTGCGAGTGGCAAGCGTTCTTTCCGTCATGTCCTCGTTTTAACAACACTTTTATAACAGATGTCAGATATGTGGAGTATGTCATTGACACACTGGAGGTGACAGCAGGTGAGAATGAAGGGAGCCCCTCGATGACTGAGTGAACACACCGAAACACAAAGTGCTGGAGTAACTCAGCCGACTGAATCAGTGTGGGGAAAGGTCCTGATGTCGCCTATCCGTGTTCTCCAGAGATCCTGACCTGCTGAATTATTCCAGCAAACTGTCCTTCCGACGGGTGAAGTAAGGCTCGATGGTGCAGGGCTCGATAGAAGCCAGGGCTCTAAACGGCCATGAAGATGGCGCAAGCCGGGGATGGGTTGGCAGGTCATTCCATTCACATTCTGTTTACATTATATATTTGTTTTATTTCAGTTTCTGGCACTTCAAGGTGCTTTAGACACACGGGAGGGGTGCGATTAGTGGGCAGGGGTGTACTGTTGCTTCATTATCACTAGACCTCTGTTAGTCCAGAACAACAGATAAACCAGAAAGGTTCTGGAACTGATGATGCCGGAAAATCAATGTACAACCTGTATTTTCCTGTTAAAGTGAAGCGCAAGGAGGGTGAGCGTCAGGAAGCCAGATGACAAGAAAACATAAGACTCTGGAGGCAGCTGGAAAGATGTATTCCTGGCAGAGTTTACGGGACTAAGGCGCATACTCAAGAAGGAAATCAGGGGGACAAAAAGGGGACAAGAGATCGCTCCGGCAGAGAAGATTAAGGAGAATCCAAAGTATTTTCAGTATATTAAAGGAAAGAGGGTCCCAAAATTGGGCCCCTCACAAAGAAAAAGGTCATCAATGTGAGGCCCCAACTCCCCAGCCACTCATTCATCTGGCCTCTCTTCCTGTTCCAATCCTCACCAGTGTGTGGCACTGCAGACTAATCTGGAGATTACTACCCTGCCTGTAAACCTTCTGCACAACTCCTTGTACTCATTCCACAGGATCCTTGCCTACCCATGTCATTTGTGCCAATGTGCACAACAGCTTCCGGCTGCTCACCCTCCCCCTTGAGAACGTCGGTCGCCACTCGGAGACATCCCGGATCCTGGTGCCAGGATGGTAACACACCATCCTGGAGTTCCGTTTGTTGCCACAAGATCTCCTGTCTGTCCCCCAGACCAACAAGTCTTCTATCACCATCTCTCCGCCTGACTTCAGCCTTCCATGCTGTACCTCAGAGTTAGGCTTGATGCCACGGACCTGACTGCTCCTGCCCTACCGTGACTGTCATCTTCCACCCCCCTCTCCCCCACCCACCCCCCCAACCTCCCGTGCCTATTAGTATCCAAACGGGCATACCCATTGTTGAGGAATGACCACAGGGGACTCCAGCACTCTATATCTACTCCCTTGCCTGGTCTTAATCCATCTACCTACTGCCCCTTCTCCAGACATAACCACCCTACTGTAACGTCTCCCAGATGATTGAAGTCCTCAATCTGCTGCTCCATTTTTCTAGCATGGTCTGTTATGCCCCTGTCCCACTTAGGAAACCTGAACGGAAACCTCTGGAGACTGTGCGCCCCACCCAAGGTTTCTGTGCAGTTCCCGGAGGTTTCTGTCAGGTTCCCGGAGTTTTTTCAATTTTTTGAAATAATCGCCGGAACATAGAAGAAGCGGAAACCACTTTCGACCATTAAGGAGACTGACAAAAACCTCTGGGAACCGCACGGAAACCTTGGGTGGGGCGCAAAGTCTCCAGAGGTTTCCGTTCAGGTTTCCCAAGTGGGACAGGGGCATAAGGAGCTGCAGCTGATCGTACATCCCATAGGTGGATGCCACTGGACACTGGAAGTCTTCCCTGACTTCACATATCCTGCAGGAGGAGCAGATAACTGCCATCTTTACTGCAGTACACCAAGAAAAGTTTAACAAAGAAAAAATATGCAGACTGTACATTAATCAATCATCACTTTCTGCGCAGAAGCCTCTTGAGCCAAAGCCTCGCACTTACCCTTGTTAATGAAAAGTTTAAAACACAACACAAAGATCGGGTAAGACAATCAAGACTTTATTTAAGAGCGCCAAATACAGTGATCACTGGGAACAATCCAGCAATCCCCACCATCGAAAGCATCCTCATGACCCGCAGGAGATGAAAAGGTGGCATCGATCATCTGTCAGGTAAGGATAACCATGATCCGGACAAGGCCACCTTGCTGTTCCGTTTGAGCAGGAGGTACAGTAGCCCGAAGGCCCACATCACCAGGTTTCAAACATACTCTTACAGCTGTCAGGTTCTTAAATCGAACTGCAAAACCTTAATCCGATCTCTGCAAAGGAACGCTGTGGATCACCTCAGGGGCGCCGTCCTGTACGGGTATGGCTGCCCAGCCCGCAGCTGTCTGTTTTTTCATCTCTTTCTTTTATTTTTTGTTAGTTGAGTTTTTGTTTTCGGAGTCCTAGCCTTTTTTATGTGTGGGAGGGGGAAACTGCTTTTCAGGGTCCCTACCTGGTCGGAGAGGCGGCTTTTCTCCGGGCTGCACCATTGACTCGTCCTCGCGGCCTACCAGCGGGCCTGGAGCGGCGTTTCCCGAGGGGACCGCCCAGAACCTCGGCTCCGGCGGCAGCGCAGCGCTGGAGCGCTATCGCGGATTGGGCAATGCCTTGCCTGGGTCGACGCGCTGTAGCTCCAGAATGCTGAGAACGCAGGTGAACATCGCGGAGCTGCGGGACTGTGGAGCGGCCAGCCGTGCGCGGCGGCGCTGAACTTTAACATCGGGAGCCTGGGATCTCTTGGCGAGCTCTGTCCAGCGCGGCCTGTTGGCTTCGGAAGCCGCGGTCTCTGGTAAGGAAGCGGCCGTTCCAGGCATCCCAATCTGGAGCACCATCACCGGGCGAAGAAGGGCCTATAACATCAGCCCACGTAGCGGCGACTGCGGAGGCCTCAATTGGCCCGACTACGGGTGAACAAGGGGATGGGGACTGGACTTTGTGCCTTCCCTCACAGTGCGAACCATTGTGGAGGGATGTTTTTATGTTTATTGTTAAATTCTTTAATGTTGAGTCTTATCTTTATCTGTGTGCTGCATGGCAAGTCAAATTTCACTACACCAACTGGTGTATGTGACAATAAATGTCCTTTGTTTGTTTGTTTGTATCCTCTTGCACCACCATGGGCTTCTGTGTAATTTGTGTGTGATTTATGTTTATGTGTTGGTTGAGTCAATGTGCCTGTGGCTGCTGCAAGCAACATTTTCATAGTACCTGTACCTCACCGTACTTGTCTAGACGACAATAAACTCACCTTGATTTGAACAGACGTGCACAACCCTAAACCTCTCTTGTAAATGGAACACTACAGACGATCTCACGCACCACCATGAATATGCGTTTTCTGTGTGTTTTAAACAACCTCTTGAATTTTTGCACAGTATTTATATTTTTCTTGTCTTGCAGAATTTGTGTAATTTATATATAATTTGTTTTCTATGTGCTGTTTGAGCTCATCTGCCTCTGCTACTGCTGCAAGCAAGATTTATTATACCTGCATGACTTGACTTCTATATACAATATTAAAGTTACACCTTGAATTCTTTGCTCAATTCACAAAGCCCACCATCCAGTCATCTTTTAACCAGCCGCAACCTGTCTTGCCACTTTAAGTAAATCTCTAATCTTTGCAACTCCTTTGAATTGTTTCCTTTAGATCATTGCTTCTTATTCTTCCAGCTCTTGAGATTGTATCCATTGGGCAGATGAGGCACCACACGAGTAACTCACTCAGTTCCCCACCTCTGTGCATCATTGGAGTAGAGTAGGAGTGAACGGGTCCTTTTCAGAATGCCAGGCAGTGGCGAGTGGAGTGCCGCAAGGCTCGGTGTTGGGGCCGCAACTGTTTACCATTTATATTAATGATTTGGAAGAAGGAATTAGGAGCAACACTAGCAAGTTTGCGGATGACACAAAGCTGGGTGGCAGTGTGAACTGTGATGTTAGGAGGTTGCAGGGGGACCTGGACAGGTTGAGTGAGTGGGCAGATGCGTGGCAGATGCAGTATAATATAGATAAATGTGAGGTTATCCACTTTGGCGGCAAAAACAAGGGGGCAGATTATTATCTCAATGGGGTTAGGTTAGGTAAGGGGGAGGTACAGCGAGACCTGGGTGTCCTTGTACACCAGTCACTGAAAGTTGGCGTGCAGGTACAGCAGGCAGTGAAGAAAGCTAATGGAATGTTGGCCTTCATAACAAGAGCATTTCAGCACAGGAAAAAAGAGGTTCTTCTGCAGTTGTATAAAGCTCTGGTGAGACCACATCTGGAGTATTGTGTACAGTTTTGGTCCCCTAATTTTAGAAAGGACATCCTTGTGATTGAGGCAGTGCAGCGTAGGTTCACGAGATTGATCCCTGGGATGGCGGGACTGTCATATGAGGAAAGATTGAAAAGACTAGGCTAGTATTCACTGGAGTTTAGAAGGATGAGGGGGGATCTTATAGAAACATATAAAATTATAAAAGGACTGGACAAGCTAGATGCAGGAAAAATGTTCCCAATGTTGGGTGAGTCCAGAACCAGGGGCCACAGACTTGGAATAAAGGAGAGGTCATTTAAGACTGAGCTGAGAAAAAACCTTTTTACCCAGAGAGTTGTGAATTTATGGAATTCCCTGCCACAGAGGGCAGTGGAGGCCAAATCACTGGATGGATTTAAGAGAGAGTTGGATAGAGCTCTAGGGGCTAGTGGAGTCAAGGGATATGGGGAGAAGGCAGGCATGGGTTATTGATAGCAGATGATCAGCCATGATCACAATGAATGGCGGTGTTGGCTCGAAGGGCCGAATGGCCTCCTCCTGCACCTATTTTCTATGTTTCTATGAGTACATATCCCAAACATCAGGCGAGATGGTGATAATGATGAGCACTCCCACTTGCACATGGACATTAGTCTTCCGATCAGGAGACAGCATTTACTCAGCGAAAGTATCATTGACCACCTATATACATATAAAAGTTTCATCTTGTTTGTATGAATACGTGTGTGTGTGTGTGCGTGTGTATGTAGGTGTTTCTCTACCTTTGTCAAAACGCTAAGCGCTAGCGCTTACGTTTTTACAGACTCTGACTCACATTTTTCCCCTCCACGCAGCAATCAGGTTCACTTAAAATGTCCTCCTATGTTTCACAAGTTATTGACGATTGAAGTTTAAAAAAAAGGCAAAAAACAGTTCTCACATACAGCCTTTTTCCGGCGCTTTCCACTGATGATGTCACAATGCACTATCAAACACATCCCCACACTAACACACACAACAAAAACACAGTGAAACCAAACAAAAACACAAAAAACAAAAATCAATCACAAAACACCCATACCAAATCACCAACACAAACAACCCATCAACTAATCCAATCATCACCTCAATCCCACACACAAATCCACGTTGGGCTCTCAAGCTGGCCGATGCCACAGCCCCCGCACCCTCCACCCACACCCCCCACGCCACCTCCCCCAGGGTTATTCACATTCTTCCTCCGCCCCCTCCCCCCCTGGTTATTCACACCCCAACCCCTCCCCAACACGGGTTATCTGCAACCCCGCCGCCCGGGTTATTCACACCCCCTAAACCCCCCCCTCAAAAAAAGCCCAAACTACCTTTTAAAACACCAGTTTTCAGTGACGTCACAATACCCCCCCTCCCCCAATGGTACAGTGAAACAGAATATTCCACCACCTTCCAGTGGCGTCAGGGGGAGGGCCTCATTTCAAAATCAGCATCATCAGCTCCCCAACGCACACTGTTGGGAGAGCAGACTCAACGGGTCTGCACTTAGTCTAGTATCATATAAATCAGCCAAAGGTACCCTCTGGCAAAAATGTGACAATTCCATGGAAAGGAACCAACAAGGAATTGCTCCGTGAGTAGTTAGTGTTGGAAAATGGGAGATAGTGGAGTTCCATGGGCTAACTAACCTGTTGTTAAACTCATGGAACTAAAGATGCTGTAAGAAAAAAAAGTGCTAATTTGAAGGGAGACCACCAGCACTGCTTTCCTCGAGATCTAGCTAACCCAGTGCTAGAAAACGCAGCCAGTGTAAAATGTTGACAGCAGGCTACATGGAAAGGTTGAACCATGTGGAAGACTGATCAATCCATTCTTGACTGGTAGAATGATTCAGTGCCTTATTTACCCCCCTCTGGGGGCATGTAGTCAGTTGACGCTGGTCTGTTGTGGGTTGGTACATTCCCATCGCTGCAGGAACTAGGTGGGACGGTTTGGTTGTCAAAGGCAATGGAACAAAGCCTGGTGCCCTATTGCATATTTCATTATTTGAATTTATTTTTAATTGTAGGCCTCTCGCTCAAGGAAGTTGTACTTGTTGCAGCATCAACTGCAGGACTGCTGCTCTCTTCAGCATCTCTTCATCCAGCTATGTTGCCGGACCAGTGGAGGTGGAAAACACTTGGAAGTATTTAAAAATTATTACTTTGCTTTGTATGGACTTGCAGGTGCCTTCACCTAGATGCTTTCAATTTGTTCAAAAGCAACAAAAAAAAGTGACATTGCAACTCTTCCTAATCTCACCTCCCACTCTAGCTCTCGCTCTCAGTCCATGTGACCTGTGGAATGCAATTCTCCCACATTTTTGCACAAATTATGAACCGGTGCTTTGTCGTGCCATGGAATTCCTGGAAATATTCTGGAGTCTCCTTTGACCTAACTCCAGAGGGGTGTGGAGGAGGTGGCCTTGAGAGAAATTGCTGAATTGTCTTGTCATTTCTTCTTGTAGCACCAGTCAGGTTAGAGGCGAGAGGAGTGTGAGTGGCAGTGGAGTGGAGGAAGGAAGCCTCTCTCATACCTTGTGGTTGTGGCATTGGGTGTGGAGCCTGATAGCAGGGAGCTGTGAGCAGTCCCCATGCACTCCTTGTTCAGCCACAGAGTCACTCTCGTATCTGGCAATGGCAATGTGAAAGTATCTGTCCTTCAAGCCTGGTGGCGATTCCTCTTGGATGTTTGGCCACAGTTCTTCAAAAGCATCTTTCAGTCCAGGATGTTTACCACAGAAACATTCATGCATGGACACATCAACATCGTGCAGTGCCTGTCAGGTTATGAACCATCCCATGTCCACCATCAGACACACTTGCCCTATTTGAGAAGACAGTTCCCTCCATGACTCTGATTCACGCTTCCAGCTCCTTCACCCATCCTTCCCCTGAATCGTTTCCATGCAAATATAGGAAATGCAACCTGCCCTTTTACCCCATTACATCCCTCCATCCAGAGAGCCATATAGTCCATCCAGGTGCAGCAGTGATTCCAATTTTGTGTACTCTATTTGCTGTTCACAATGTGGTCTTCTGCACATTGGCTAAACAATCACAGGTTGCATGATCACTTTGCAGAACAGCTGCAAGAGTACTTCTCAGCTTCCAACAGCTTGTTACTTTAATTCTGCATCCCACACCCAATTGGCTTCTTCCACTGTGCCAGCAAAGCCCAGTGCAAACGTGAGAAGCAGCATCTCATATTTGCTTTGTGTGTTGCTGCTTTTAGATAACTAGCTTTTTTGGTTTGTATCCAAGCTAAGCAGTTCTGATGAAACGTCAACTTCTACAATTAACCCAGTTTTCAGCTCTCCACACTTGCTGGGAATGTCTTTCATTTTCAGTTTTCAGCGAATGTAATGTTTTGTCAGTCACAGAGGGTTCTTTGGAAACTGAGGTGCACAGAATTATACAAGATCTAGAGAGTTTGAACAGGAAGGAACTATTTCCATCAGACAGGTGGACAATAACAGTAATTTATTACATTTGATAGAAAGACTTGAGGTATTGAAAATTGTTTTGTAACCAATAATTGACGGGGATCTGGAGCTCACTAACTTATTGTTTCCAAAGTTGATGGAGGCGAAATCCCTCACCATGTTGTAAATCACTGGAAAACCACTGACAAGGACAGGGAAATGGGATTGCCCTAAAGTCCAATATTGGCCGGCATGGTCACATTGGACAGAATACTCTTCTTCTTTGCTCTCTTTAAACATCCTTATAGAGGGGCCTCCTGCATCACAGGCTGTCATAGAGATAGTCATGGAGTGTGGAAACAGGCTATGCCCCAACTTGCCTACGCTGACCAACATGCCCCATCTATAATAATCCCACCTGCCTGCATGTGGCCCATATCGTTCTGAACCTACCCTATTCATGTACCTGTCCAAATATTTTTTCAATATTGTGATAGTACCTGCCTCAGCTGCCTCTTATGACAGCTCATTCCATATACCTATTCAATGATTCAACCAAGCACACTTTGTGTTAAAAATAATTTGCCCCACAGGTTCCTATTAAACCTGTGAAACCCGTCACCTAAAACCTATGTTCTTGATTCCCCTATACTCAAGAGGCAAGAGCGTTTTATTATCATATGCCCCAGATAGAACATTCTTATTTGCAGCAGCACAACACAATATGTAAACATAGTACACTGTAAACAATATGATAGAAACACAGAAAATAGGTGCAGGAGGAGGCCATTCGACCCTTCATGCTAGCACCGCCATTCATTGTGATCATGGCTGATCGTCCCCTATCAATTACCCGTGCCTGCCTTCTCTCCGTATGCCTTGATTCCACTAGCCCCTAGAGCTCTATCTAACAACCGCTTAAATCCATCCACTGATTTGGCCTCCACTGCCCTCTGTGGCAGGGAATTCCACAAATTCACAACTCTCTGGGTAAAAAAGTTTTTTCTCACCTCAGTCCTAAATGACATCCCCTTTATTCTGTGGCCCCTGGTTCTGGACTCGCCCAACATTGGTAACGTTTTTCCTGCGTCTAGCTTGTCCAGTCCTTTTATAATTTTATATGTTTCTATAAGATCCCCCCTCATCCTTCTAAACAGTGAATACAAGCCTAGTCTTTTCAATCTTTCCTCATATGACAATCCCGCCATCCCAGGGGTCAATCTCGTGATAAATGAAGAGAGAGAAAAAAATAAGGTCAGTGATATTATCTCAACTTATTTTTTGAGTTGCCACTGAAATTATTTTTTTCTCTCCCTCATTTATCATATTGTTTACTGTGTACTATGTTTAAATATTCTGTGGGGCAGCAGCAAGTAAGAATAAACTTTTACCGAGTCTATTCAATGGACAATAGACAATAGGTGCAGGAGTTTTGGCCCTTCGAGCCAGCACCGCCATTCAATGTGATCATGTCTGATCATCCCCAATCAGTACCCCGTTCCTGCCTTCTCCCCATATCCCCTGACTCAGCTATTTTTAAGAGCCCTATCTAGCTCTCTCTTGAAAGCATCCAGAGAACCCGCCTCCACCGCCCTCTGAGGCAGAGAATTCCACAGACTCACCACTGTCTGTGAGAAAAAGTGTTTCCTCATCTCCATTCTAAATGGCTTACTCCTTATTCTTAAACTGTGGCCCCTGGTTCTGGACTCCCCCAACATCAGGAACATATTTCCTGCCTCTAGCATGTCCAAGCCCTTAACAATCTTATATGTTTCAATGAGATTCCCTCTCATCCTTCTAAACTCCAGAGTGTACAAGTCCAGCTGCTCCATTCTCTCAGCATATGACAGTCCCGCCATCCCTGGAATTAACATTGTAAACCTACTCTGCACTCCCTCAATAGCAACAATGTCCTTCCTCAAATTAGGGGACCAAAACTGCACACAATACTCCAGGTGTGGTCTCACTAGGGCTCTGTACAACTGCAGAAGGACCTCTTTGCTCCTATATTTGATTCCTCTTGTTATAAAGGCCAACATACCATTCGCTTTTTTCACTGCCTGCTGTACCTGCATGCTTACTTTCTGCCTGCTGTACCTGCATGCTTACTTTCTGCCTGCTGTACTTGCATGCTTACTTTACCTACACCTGAATTCCTCTCGTGATTTTATACACCTCAATAAGATCACCCTTTGTTGACATGCACTCCAAGGAATAAAGTCCTAGCCTGCTCAACTTCTCTGTATAGCTCAGGTCCTCGAGTCCTGGCAACTCCTCGTGAATCTTCTCTGCACCATTTCCAGCTTAACAACATCTTTTTTATAACCAAAACTGAACATAATACTCCAAATGTGGCCTCACCAATGTTTTATATGGCTGTAACATAACCTCCCAACTTCTATATTCAATACTCTGAGTGATGAAGGCCAATGTATCAAAAGTCTTTTTGACCACCCTATCTACCTGCGATTCCACCTTCAAGGAACTATGTACCTGCATTCCCAACTCCCTCTGCTCTACAACACTCCAGAGCCCTGCCATTCATTGTGCAGGTCCTGCCTGGTTAGACTTCCTAAAATGCAACACCTCGCGTAACTGAATTAAACTCCAGTAACCAATTCTCAGACCAGCTGCCCAACCAATCAAGAGCCTGCTGCAATTTTTGATAAACAACTTTGCTCTCTATGATACCACCCAATTTAGTGTTATCCGCAAACTTACTAATCATGCCTTGTATGTTCTCATCCAAATCATTTATACAAATGACAAACAGCAATGGGCACACAACTGAACAGTCTGCTAATTCTCCTTGGATCCCATGCGATCTAACCTTCCAGAGCAGCCTACCATACTGAATCTTGTCAAATGCTCGCTGAAATCCATATTTACAATGTCTGCAGCTTGACCCTCATCAACCTTTTTGGTTGCATCTTCAAAAAACTACAATCAGATTTGTGAGGCAGGACCTCCCACGGACAAAACTGTGCTGACTATCCCTAACCAGCTGTTGTCTATCTAAATACATGTTTATTGTATCCCTCTGAATACCCTCTAGTAACTTTCCGATCACAGATGTTAGACTCACTGGCATATAGTTCCCAGGCTTTTCCCTGTAGCCCTTCTTAAATAGAGGTATATTAGCCACCCTCCAGTCTACTGACACTTAATCCGTATTTAATGATGACTCATAAATCTCAGCCAGGGCACCTGCAATTTCTTCTCCGGCAACCCACATTGTCCACAGATATATCTGATCAGGCCCCGGAGATTTGTCTACCTTCATTCGAGTTAGAACATTTATCACCTCCTCAACCATAATACTGACTGCCTCAAGACATTTCCATTGACTGCCCAAGTTCCGCAGTCCTCGTGTCTTCCTCCACGATAAAGATAGGAGAAATCCTCATTGAGGTCCTTATCCATTTCCTTGTGGTTCCATACAGTGGATTCCTGAGTGGCCCTATTCGCACTCTGGTTACCTTTTTTCCCCCTTAATGTACATAAAATCTCTTAGGATTATCTGTAATATTATTTGCCGGAGACATCTCCTGCCCCCCTTTTGCTCTCATTTAGTGTGCTCCATAGTTCCTGAAACTCTCCAGGAATACACATGATCCCAGCTGCCTATACCTGCCCCTTACCTCCTTTTTCTTGACCAGTGCTTCATTTCTTTTGGAATCCAAGCTTCCTTTTGCCTTGCTCTTCACTCTGACAGGAACATGCATGTCCTGGACTCTGGTCAACATACTTCTAAAACCATCCCACTTTTCACCAGACTGATTCCTGGGATGGCACGACTTCCATATGAAGAAAAACTGGATAGCCTCGGCTTGTACTCGCTGGAATTTAGAAGATTGAGGGGGGATCTCATAGAGACTTACAAAATTCTTAAGGGGTTGGACAGGCTAGATGCAGGAAGATTGTTCCCGATGTTGGGGAAGTCCAGGACAAGGGGTCACAGTTTAAGGATAAGGGGGATGTCTTTTAGGACCGAGATGAGAAAATCGTTTTTCACACAGAGAGTGGTGAATCTGTGGAATTCTCTGCCACAGAAGGTAGTTGAGGCCAGTTCATTGGCTATATTTAAGAGGGAGTTGGATGTGGCCCTTGTGGCTGAAGGGATCAGGGGGTATGGAGAGAAGGCAGGTACAGGATACTGAGTTGGATGATCAGCCATGATCATATTGAATGGTGGTGCAGGCTCGAAGGGCCGAATGGCCTGCTCCTGCACCTAATTTCTATGTTTCTATGTTTCACAAGCTCCTTTTCCTTCAAACAACCTGCTCTAATCAACTTGAGCAAGTTCCTGTCTAATACTTTCAAAGTTGGCTGCCCCAATTCAGAATTTTAATTTGTGGGCCAACCTGTCTGTATCCATAACTATATTAAACCTAAGGAACAATGTTTGTTGGTCCTAAAAGGCTCATTCACAAACCATTCATCCAATGCTCCACCCAATTGTCTAGTCTAGATCAAAAAGCGTTACCCTCTCCCATGTAAGTCACTTTCCAATTGCCTGAGAAAATGTTCCTGAAAACATTTGACAAATTCTGCCCTGTCCAAATTCTGACCTGCCCTTGTGCACTATGACAGCCCCAGTCAATATTGGGAATGTTAAAATTCCTCACGATGACAACCTCATTAGTCCAACAGCTGACTGCAATCCCTGGGCATATTTGCTCTTCTAATTCCAATTGACTATTTGGAGGCCTGTAGTACAAGGGTGATTATCCCTTTCTTGTTCCTCAGCTCCACCCATATAGCCTCAATAGACAAACCGTCTGTAATGTCTGATCATTGCCACAACATCCTCTTTAATCAATATAGCAATACACCCTCCTCTTTTAGCCCCACCTCTATCTCTCCTGAAGTATCTGTACCCTGGAACATTAAGCTGTCAATCCTGTCTCTCTCATAACCAGGTTCAAAGCAACAGACATTTTTCGCACCCTGTGCCTTTCCCCTGCCTATTCTGTTCCACTGATCTTTCTTTCAATGATACAATTGATACCAACTTCCAGCCTCTCACTTGCCTTGGACCTGCATAGGATGCCACTACCCTGGAGGTCCTTTCACCTAACTTCCTATCAGGGAAGCAACGTAACATCCTGGAGTCTCGACTGCTGCACAGAATCCTCTGTCTGTACCTCTAACTAAAGAGACATCTACCACTCTGCCTGTCCTGATGTTACCCTTCCATGTTTTTCCTTAGAGCTGGGCTTGGTGCCACAACCCGCAACAGCACCCAAAAGTGTGTACTTATTTTGAAGGTGATGGCCACAGGGATCACCTGCACTCCATGTCTACGACCCTTCCACGTGGTCACCCCCTTCTCACTTCCTGGACCTTGGGCGTGACAACCTCGCTTGTCCAAGAAGCTCTCATTCTCACGGATGGTCCTGAGGTCATCCAGCTGTAACTATAGTTTCCTAACGCAGTCTTTAAGGAGCTGAACCTGGACACAATTCCCACAGGTATAGTCATCATGGACACCAGCAGTTTCCAAGACTTCCCACATCCTGCAGGAGGAGCATTGTACCAATTTATCTGTCATCACCACTGGACTGAACCAGGAAAGAGAGAGAGAAAAGAAAAATCACAAAACTCGCATACAATAGCAGGCTGTACCTTATCCTCCATCTGCCTCTGTGATAGCCTCCTTGTCAAAGACTTCCGAGTCCAGGACACAAATTTGCCTCAACACAGCACTTTACCTCTACATGGACATTCCACTATACCTTGCCTTCTATATATCAGCAGCTCAATTAGCCAATTTGGATGCTTCAACCATTACATTGGTTATCTTTAATTTGGCCCGCCTCTCGTTAGCAGGCTCCAGTAATCCTCTGTTCATCTTTTAAATTCTCCTCACTTTTCCGAGATTGAAAAAATATTTAGATGGATTTAGGAGGACCAGGTTGCCAAGGCAAGATCACCAGGAATATAAGCACACCATCTGGAATGGGTTGATCCGGTTCGGTGATAGGGCTGGAAGTGTATGGATTTAATCACCAGGTTGGGGAAAATTAACCTAAAGATTTCTTGCCAACTTTTTGTAGGATTTTGAATATGAAGGAGATTTGCTAGGGGGCAGTAATTTGCAAAGACATGAGAATCTTGAGGTGCAGAAAGATGATAACAAGAAGTTTGAAGGCAGAATTAATCCCTGAAGACGGTACCATTGACAATATCAACTAACATGGAAGGAAAGCTGATAATGAATGCGATGAAGTGAATAGGATGGTGGTAGGAGTGGGGATGGTACATGGGTGTTTAGTGGGTAAGATGAACTTGGAACTGAGATGGGATAGAGTCTTGAAAGAGATGTAATTTAAACACAATGCGAACAAGAAGTATTTGGGAGAATTTAGAAATAAGGAACTACAGATCCTGGTTTTTATAAGAAGACACATAGTGCTGGAGTAACTCAGCAGGTCAGGCAGCATCTCTGGAGAACATGGATAGGCAATGTTTTGAGTTGGGAACATTCTTCAGACTGATATTTGGGATATTTTAGTCCAGAGGGCATAGGGAAGTGCAGGGTCGGAGGGACAATCTTATTCACATCTAACTATGGGTTCCTTACACATTTTGAGAGTGACTTAGAGGCAGCAGTAAGTGCGCAGTTATTGTGGTACCACTGGATAATCTTCCAACAAGTAGTTTGGTGATGTGGAACACAATGATGTGATGTGGGCCTGAGGTGGAGCTGTTAATGGTTGCTCAGTGTTGTACCAAGGACATTCAGGTTAAGTGTTTTGCACCTGGTGGATTTCAGTTGGGGTGCGCCATTGGAGCAATTCTGGTGAAAGACAATCAGTAATAATGGTGGAGAAAGGATTCAGTGACTTTGATAAAGGGCAGAATCTGTACCTCAATAGCATTAACAAACTTATGAGTTTGAAAGTTTGAGCCGTAATATTTTTGAGGAGTGAGATTTGAAGAGGTCAAGGAGGAAATCTTGCCACCAGATTTTTGGGAGCAGATTGAAGAAGAACAATAGATATCAAATCCATCAGCAATAGATGCTGCCTCACCCGCTGAGTTTCTCCAACATTTTTGCCTACCTTCGATTTTCCAGCATCTGCAGTTCCTTCTTAAGTAATAAATGAATGCATTTTTAAGATGGTGTCTGGGTGGTGGACTTCCTGGGCAGCCTCCATTTATTGTCCCCACACTTGGGCAATTTGCCTAAATGGTTGTGCAGTTCAGTCTTCATCTGGGGTCAGAGCAATGGCCATGAGCACCAGGATATAATAATGTTCCAATTCTTGGCATCAGAACGAATGTTCTTAATTAAACTGTAACTTCAGACTGGCTGTTGTTGCCCCAGGCAAGACAGTGGCAACAGCAGCCTTGAGATGATGTAGATAACACGGGAAGCTGATTTAAAGTGGGCTCTTGCCTCATCCACTGGATGTGGACAAGTAAGCATAACCTGCCTTTTTCATAGCCATAGTGTTATCAAATGTAAGGGTGCTTTTTGTCTCTCCTGGGCTGTCCACTTGCTGTCATTACAGCACAGAGGAAGCTAGTCTGCCCCATGACTTACCAGGAAATAGCATACATATAATCAATAGTGTCAAGTTATTATAATGGATGCCAAAGGTGGCAGAGTGGGTGCAGCAACTGGTTAAATTGCTGTAAACATCTCCAGGGACCTGGGTCCAATCCCGACCACAGATGCTGTCAGAGTGGAGTTGCTCATTATCTTTGCGGCCATGTGGATTTTCTTCTCAGTTTCCTCCCACGTTTCAAAGACATGTCGGTAGATTAATTGTTTAAGAAGGAACTGCAGATGCTGGAAAATCGAAGGTAGACAAAAGTGCTGGAGAAACTCAGCAGGTGCAGCAGCATCTATTGCTCCAGAGAAGCTGCTGCACCCGCTGAGTTTCTCCAGCTCGTTTGTCTACCTTCGGTAAATTAATTGTCTGCTTGAGCTACTCTTAATGTACTATAGATCCTTAGCAAAAGGAATGAAAGGGATCCTTCACTATTAGCCAGCGAGAGGGAATAGACTAAAGGAATATAGAATGGGAGGAATGGAATCGTGTCTTCTGTGTTGTAATAAGTATGTTTGGATTTTCAGCAGTTTTTAAAAATTCTTCTTTTTTTTCTCCACAGCACTTCTGCAAACTAAATTTTATTTTTTGAGCCTATCTTTCAGTAATACCGTGTATTTTATTGTCATCTACATTACCTTCTTCTACTGGATTTTATTTAAAGGTATGTTCACAAACTTTCTTTACCTACCTAAAAATGTTCTCTGTCATGGACTGGAATGAATATCAGTCAGTATCTGAGCTGCTTCACCTGGACCACCTACACCTGCGGTCTTCTGTCCCACAGCCAGGGGCTGGGGAGCCTGCTGGAGGTTTTTGACCTCAATAGCTGAATGTCATAAGGAATAGGAGTAGAATTAGGCTATTTGGCTCATCAAGTCCACTCAGCCATTCAATCATGGCTGATCTATCTCTCCCTCCTAACCCCATTCGCCTTCCTTCTCCCCATACCCCTGACACCGGTACTAATCAAGAATAGTAAGATTAAACGAGAACTTACCAGTTCGAAGTTTGATCGTTATTTTATGAGGAGTAACGATGAGGGATTACGTGAAGAAGCCCCGCCTGGCGCTGGAACGGCATACTTCAAAGCAGCGGCATGAAAAACACAGAACATAATAGCCGGAGTAAGATAGTAAGGCTCAACATAGATTTAGATCTACCAGATGATCATTTATTTTATGAGGGTCGGGAGTGGAGGGCACGTAATCCCTCATCGTTACTCCTCATAAAATAACAATCAAACTTTGAACTGGTAAGTTCTCGTTTAATCTTACTATTTTACTTCGGAGTCACGTGAGTGACTACGTGAAGATTTTGAAGCTTTCTGTGTTTTTTATGTCGTAGACTCATTCCATACGAACTCTGGCTCATTCAACACAGTAATGAGCAAAATAACACATTTTTTTCCCCCAAACATTGCCTCAAGTTATGTGATAATTTATTTCACGTTATAAAAGAATAAAAGTAATGCCCTTTCTATTGAAAGGCAAATTTATCACAAAATATCAATTGATATATATAATTTGATGGTATGAACAAAGCAACAATTATAGAGAACCCAACACTCCGTGTCCAATCCTGACACCATGACTGGTTCCATTTAATTCAATATTTATTTTACACCCTTCTGTGGCCTTGAATCTTTGCTCGAGCGGCTCATCCTGTGCCATTCCTGTGAATGTATCTACCTCATTAACAGAGTGATTTTCCACATTTCAGTGTCTAGTTCCACTGAGTGTTATTCAATTTTTAACCATCTAGAAATACATTTCTCTAGAACCATCAGTTTTTACTGAAACCTAATGTGGTTTTTTTGTGTGTAATAAGTAGTGCTGTCTCATCACCACAGAGACTCTTACCTACTTCAACATATTTCATCAATGTTGACTCACACACAATTTATGGCCGACAAGATATGCTTATAGGTTACCTTGGTTTCAGCTCTTCTTGGTCTGCTTTGTTTGGTAAATTCATAAACATATATAATAATGTAATCTGTATCCACATGCAATTATAACGTAATATTTGCAATGTTTGCACTCTTATGTTGATACAAAAGTCATGAGCATTATTACTTTCAATGTTAACTTTTTTTTTTTTTTTTTTGAATCATTGATAAATTGGAGTCCATTGCCTAAGGCAATTCAGGACTATATTGATATCCCGACTTATGTCTTGCAACTTTGGACAGATTATATATATATCTATATTTATATCTACATATATATCCCTTTTTCCATATCGGGATATTACGAATGAACCCGATAACTTTTTGGTTAGTAGATTGTCCGCAAATGGGACGATAACACTCTGAGCCCTACTATTGGCTCTATCAATTAGATACTCAGAAAAAATGCAATCCACAAGGAACTCACATATATCTAATATGACAAATAACTTTACTGTCTACACAGACTTCCAATTTCTTATTACAAAATTTTTGTTTTTTAAAACTATTTCTCCAAATTGCAGGTATAACACTTCTTTTATACATAATTATTTTATTGTTATGTTGTTATATTAGTTAAAACATTCATAGACTGCTTTGACCATCAACTGTTGTAATGGTCTGGTCAACCTGCAGATAGTCAAATTCATATTTTCATGTCATGGATGCCTTTGTACAACAATAAATTACTGCAACTATGAATCATCACAAGTGGTTCAACATCACTCAATATTTATGAAAACCATGAAGGTCCGTTTTGGGCCACCAAAGTACCTCTGGCAGTGTCCTGCTACATTTTCATCAGACACTGCCCTATCAGACAAAAAATGAGGAACATAAAAGAACATCTTTCCTCATGTAATTCAGAGAAATGCATCAACCTTACATGTTCTTGGTTTACCCACGAGAACATTTGAAAGATCGGTGATTTAATCTGTATGCAACCAGATTAATCGTAAGTAATCCATATTACTGACAATGTATTTTCCCCCCTTAATTTGTTGTCTGCGATAACATTGTCTCTTTCTTAGAGATAAACAGCTGGACTAGAACATTTTAGAATATGCCACATCTGTTTACTCAGATAATCACATGATTATTATTTTACTTATCTTATGTGATTTAATATATGCCACAGCCGTGGTATTGTTCACCTTGATATGACACGGACACTTCCATAATAGAAACAATCGATATTTAATCCATAACTCCTTATACTTCAATAATTAATACAAATGTTTGGAGAAATTTCTTAGGACAATCCATTTGCAATTACCTGGTATTATTGTCCGTAGTCCCAACAAGAGACGTATCAATTATCTTTATAAGAATAGATATTATTCTTATCTTACCCAAATATTCACAGAAGCTGTCCATCATCTGTTAATACTTGCTTCAGCTTGCAACAGCTGCTAAGCTTATAGTTGAAGCAGCTTGTGAACCTTTTTTTTTTTTTTTTTCCTTACTTTAATAATGATAATCTATCATTTGGTATTTGCATAGGCCTCTCACAAAGGCATATATATTCTTATAAGCTTCTGTATTCCTTCTTTTGGAGCTTTATTTACTCTTTACCTAGGCTCCTTTTCTAATGGAGGGACAAAGTATGTCAACAAAGCAATGAGACATATTTGTATCATGGAACAATTTTCCCCCTCTTATGGTGCTGAATTACTCCTAAATCCAGAATAGTAATTTATGAATATTTATGTGCCTAAACATAGGCTTTATGTGATGGGTCAGGTCCTTGCCTTTCAACAGGCTTGTAATTGCAGCACTAATTTGCAGCTGACTCTTTATAACCTTCCAATTTAAATGTGATCAAGATAACCATGACATTAGTGCAAGTGCTGATCTTTTTATCAGTACAATTGTTCTTCCAGTATTCTGTTTAACAGCCTTGAACTGGTTTTAATCCTTTAGACAATGTTTTAACTTGCACAGCTTGACCCATTTTAATTAATTTCAAGCACCTGTAATATTTGATTAACAATTTGTTAATAACAACTGTATTTCAATGTTGAAGATATTTCCATTTTAATAAAATGTTTTTACACTGTGAAAGTGTATATAAAATGATGTTTTGTATGGTTTATACCATCACATCTTTACACTGAGGTAATTTTATATATATATATATATGTACGTACCCCTTCTTTATTGGAGTTACTTTGGGTGCAAACCTAAAATCAATTTTTTAGGTTTTCTTATACAGGTGAACCAATTCCTTCTACAATTTTTTGTAGTCCTTAGTTATATTAAATTATGATCATAATACACCTGTAATCCCCCACAATCGGAGATTTCATCAACTTATTTTGTAACAAGTTGTTTGCACCTCTTCAACGTACTTCAAGCCTTCCTTTTCCCAATTATACGGGTTCAGATAAGGCTATGTTGGATAATATTTATTTATCATACTTCTGCCTTTGTTTTGATCCATTATCAAATCTTTATATTGGATCATAATTTTTCCCCCCAAAGTTTAAAGACCAATAGTCTGTTCTTTTGTAATCAATGTTTTGATTTATCATATGGCAGGTTTTTATTCCATAATAATCAGGAGTTTAACATAACCTGATTTGTATTGATCTGCAAATCTAGAGTGCAGATTAGGTCCCTATATAATTACATATATATAACTAAAATTAATATTATATATTTCTTCCCCTTCAGCTCCACAAACTGATGACAATTTATCTTTATTTTGAATGTATTGGTTATTTGCACAATATTTTATTTGTTTTCCATTGAATAGTGATGCCATGCACCAATTTGAAATACTTTGAAATCGTATTTCCTTATATCTCATATAATTGAGACATGGATATCATAAACGGATTCACCGTTGATATCTTTATAAAACATAAAAGTTTTATCATATTCTGCTGTTTCAACCATAACAGCTTTGGTGAGACCAATTAATTTTTGGTTTCCATGTTTACTTTCCATGGCCTCACTCATTCATTCGGGTATCGTACCTAGTACACCTCTATATATATTTTGCTGAGGTGTACCTGAATAAAACATAAAAGTTTTATTATTATTCTGCTGTTTTAACCATAACAGCTTTAGTGAGAGACCAACTAATTTTGGTTTCCATGGTTATTTTCCATGGCCTCACTTCTTATTCAGGTGTTGTACCTAGTACACCTGTATGTGTGTGTGTATATATATATATATATATAATATATATATATATATATATATATATATATATTATATATATATATATATATATATATATATATATTTATATATATATATAATATATATATATATATATATATATATATATATATATATATATATATATATATATATATATATATATATATATATATATATATATATATATATATATATATATATATATATTTATTTTTTTTTGTGCTGTGGTGGGTACTTTATGACCAGCCACCACTATCAGTGCACTTTTAGGGTCAGTTTTCCATTTTGTTTTTACTGCCCTTGTTACTCCTGAGTTTTCCCCTCAAGGAGACTACCTCCAAACATATCTGAGGTAGATATTCCCACAATATTTTCATCATATATATATTAATATATGAAACCCCCTTAGGGTAGGTTAGGGAATGTTTTTGGGCCTTTTAACCCTTTTTGGTTGAATTATTTTATTTTATTTTTATTTTTTGGAATCTTTTTCCATTATTTTTTTTAAGCCATAAAGCTTTTTTTTTTAGTCTGAAGGCCTTTTATTGAACTTTTTAAATTATGGCCTTTCTGACTTTTCCCCCCTGCCAAAAGTTTGTGGAGTGATTAAAATCTTCCTAACGTAATTTTAACGGCCACCGGTATCGGAAACCGGCTCCGTAATCTCCCGTCCCGATCGCTTCCCGGGACGTTCTTTTAAAACTCCGTTGTTTTTTATACAGAGTATTTCCTTTTTATTTTAACTTTTACTTATTTTTTTCTTTTAAAATTTGTTTTAAATCCTGGTGTTCAATACCAGCCACAGAGTTTTTAGACCCTGAAAGTTTTTCAACTGCACTTACCTGCGGGCCCGTACCTACCGCTGTCGAGGAGCTGCCTCTGCAGCTCATGCTCTGCCGTCAGCGTCGACGTAATGCCGTTCCAGCGCCAGGCGGGGCTTCTTCACGTAGTCACTCACGTGACTCCGAAGTAAAATCTATCTATCTCTGCCATAAAAATATCCACTTCACAAATATTGGCCTTCTGTGCAAAGAATTCCACAGAATAAATAAAATTATCCCCATCTCCTTCCTAAAAGAACCTCCTTTAATTCTGAGGCTATGATCTCTAGTCTGGACTCTCCCACTAGTGGAAACATCCTCTCCACATCCACTCTATCCAAGCCTTTCACTATTCTGTATGTTTCAATGAGGTCCCCCCTCACACTTGCAAGCTCCAGCGAGTACAGGCCCAGTGTGACAAATGCTCATCATATGTTAACCTACTAATTCCTGGGATCTTTCTTGTAAACCTCCTCTGGACCCTCTCCAGAGCCAGCACATCCTTCCTCAGATATGGTGCCCAAAATTACTCACAATATTCCAAATGCGGCCTTTCCAGCGCCTTCTAGAGCCTCAAGATTACATCCCTGTTTTTGTATACAAGCCCTTTTGAAATAAATGCAAGCATTGAGTTTGCTTTCTTTACTACCGATTCGACTGCAGATAAACTTTTTTGGAATCCTGCACCAGCACTCCCTAGTCCCTTTGCAACTCCAATTTCTGGATTCTCTTCCTATTTAGAAAATAGTCCACACCTTTATTCCTACTACCAAAATGCATGACTCCACACTTTGCTACACTATATTCCATCTGCCATTTCTCTGCCCACTCTCCCAACCTGTCCAAGTCCTCTGCAGTCCCTGCTTTCTCTACACTACCTGCTCCTCCACCTATTTTCGTATCATCCGCAAGCTTTGCCACAAAGCCTTCAATCCCCCTCATCCAAATCATTAATATACAATGTGAAGAGTAGCGGCCCCAGCACCGACACCTTAAAGAGAAACGTCAGTGATTTGTGAGAACAAATCATACCCAGCATAGTATTCCCCAATGTAGTTTACTTATGGAAAGGCCCATTGTGTGTCAGCAGTCCAGATTGCATTAAATAAAATCCCCCATTAGCTGAAAATCCTAGAAATGAAAACCCCTGTGACAACCCCTCACCACAGGAAGGATGCATTGGCTTTTTGGAATGTCTGCAGAAAAATGTACTGGAATATTAAATGAACAAAGACCGTATGAACTGGGACTGCACTGCTTGGAGTTTACATTGTTAATGGGAAGCAGAATTGACGTTTTCACGTTATTGTTAGTGAGTGAAAGAGTAGATAGAAACTATACCTGCTGGGACGGGGAAACCCAGGTCTAAAATTCAATTAGAAAGAACTGTTTTATTTTGGCATTTTACAAGTGAGAATGGAATTTGCTGAGAGTGAAAAGTGGTAACACCTTAAAGAGAAATCTGACTGGATGCCACAGGCACTGCTCATGCTGTATAGAGCTGTTCAATGTAGAGGAGGGGCATTGAGATTTTACTTCGGAGTCACATGAGTGACTTCGTGAAGACCCCGCCAGCACGCATGCGCGACATATCGTCGAACGCATTGCGAAGTGACAGGCTGGGAGGAGGGTCGCTCCTCCACTGGCAAGTTTAAAAATAAACCTACAGGTAAGTACCGCTAACCTGGAGTGGTTTTGGGCACTCTTGGTGCATTTACAGAGTACCCCACGGGCTCGAACGACCATGGATAATTCTCGAGCGAAGAAACGGGCCGCTTCCAAACAGACTGCGGAGGACCGTGGGACTGCGGGCAGTCACTGCGGCCGACTACACCTGAGCTGGCCATTGAACAAACGGCAGCCCCCGACTTCACGCCACTACAGGCCGCAGGAACATCGCGGACTGGCGGCAAAGCCACCCTGAAGTCGGGCAATCCTGTTGAATCGGCAGGGTCCGGGCTAAACGATCTGCTGTTCGTGGGTAGCGACGACGGTCGAATATACCGCATGGAGCGGATGTGGAGCAGTTGCTCCAACGTGACCTACTCCAGCAGGAGTCTGGTCACCGTGGGTCTTCTAGCAGACCCATGGCAGTACCCTTCCCAGGGCTGCCAAATGTCTCACCCTCTTCGCAGGGGAGCATAAGGAGTCAGGTCTGCGCTGACTCTGAAGAGGGGGAGTTGGCTGAAGAATCTGACGTGCTAGGGGTGCAGGAAGAGGAGCTACTTGGGATGGTATCAAGTTTGCGATACCATCACAGAAGGGACTGCCATTACAACCACAGCTGGCAGCAAGTATAAATTACTTAACGACTCACCAGCTTCAAGAGCAAGTCATGAACGACACTACGGCCAAGTACCTAGCTCCAGAGAACTGTATCTCTCTCAATGTGCCTGCAGTGAACAACCCCACCTGGGGAAATATCAGTCCCAGCATCAGGACCCATGAGGTCAAAATGCAAAAAATACTCAAACTACTGGCCTCGGGTATTACAGCGTTTGCCAGGTCAGTGGACGGGAAAGACATGACGGACGAGCAACAGGATGGTCTGGCACTCTTCTGCAATGTCCAATTTGAGATAAATTGCTTTAGGAAGAGTGCCATCCGGCCTACACTGAACCCGAAGTTCACAGGGATGTTTAGAACCAGCAACGCACAGCCGCCTACTCTGCTGTTCGGGGACAACCTGGCCAAACAGGTCAAAGACCTCAATGAAGAGACAAAAGCCGTTGGTATGATCAAGGTGCCGACAGCTACCAGGTCCTCATTTAGCCGGCGGCAGCACCCGTATGCAGCCACCAGCAGGGCCCGCTATCACAGCGAAAGAACAACTGGTGAAACCCTGAAGGCACAACAACCCTCACAAAGGTCTTTTTTAGGCCATGTCCCAGAGCGGCCTTCCTGGAAGATGCGCCAACCCCCAAACCCCACAGTGCCTCCACCTCCCAAGAGCCAAGGATGGAAGAAACCAACCCAGCACCACCGGCAACCATGAAGGTAGGTGGGTCTGGTTGCCTTGGGAACATAGCATGTGTAACTTCACAAGTCGGGGGCAGGTTATACTTGTTTCGGGATACATGGAGTTCTATAACTTCTGACCTTTTCATACTGCACAGTATTCAGGGATACGAAATTGAATTTGTTGACAAACTCCTCCTTCCGGTTCAACATGTACCTAGCCCAAAATTTGTGCTTTCGCAAAAAGAGAAAGTGGAAGGTCATGCGGAACTACTTAGATTATATACCAAGGGAGTGATAGAGAAAACCAAACATGAATCTCTTGAGTTTGTATCAAACACAGATGTTTGATTCTACCAGGGCTGTGGCTACATCAGCGGCGAGGATGATGGAAGTTCCTATGGACCACATCCTTGCAACGGCGGGTTGGTCCAATGAAACAACTTTCCAGCGGTTTTATAATAAACCTGTGTGGCCACGCCTGAGATATTTACAGACACTATTTTAAGTTCTGTATTATAATTTTCCCCGAAGTTAGGGGTTATTATTATTGTTTGTTAAATAAATACATTATTGTTTTTCAGCACTGTTTCAAGTCTGAAATACGTTAACATACTTCCTCCATTGGTTATTATGGCAGTGTGTGAGCATGGACTCAATCCAGGGCATAAAATCACAGAGCTTTGAAGTCTTCACGGTCACTCACGTAACTCCGAAGTAAAATAGTAAGATTAAATGAGAACTTAACAGTTCGAAGTTTGATCCTTATTTTATGAGGCGTTACATAGAAACATAGAAACATAGAAATTAGGTGCAGGAGTGGCCATTCAGCCCTTCGAGCCTGCACCGCCATTCAATATGATCATGGCTGATCATCCAACTCAGTATCCCGTACCTGCCTTCTCTCCATACCCTCTGATCCCCTTAGCACAAGGGCCACATCCAACTCACTCTTAAATATAGCCAATGAACTGGCCTCAACTACCCTCTGTGGCAGAGAGTTCCAGAGACTCACCACTCTCTGTGTGAAGAAAGTCTTTCTCATCTCGGTCTTAAAGGATTTCCCCTTATCCTTAAGCTGTGTCCCTTGTCCTGGACTTCCCCAACATCGGGAACAATTTTTCTGCATCTAGCCCGTCCAACCCCTTAAGAATTTTGTAGTTTCTATAAGATCCCCTCTCAATCTCCTAAATTCCAGAGAGTATAAACCAGTCTATCCAGTCTTTCTTCATAAGACAGTCCTGACATCCCAGGAATCAGTCTGGTGAACCTTCTCTGCACTCCCTCTATGGCATTAATGTCCTTCCTCAGATTTGAGACCAAAACTGTACGCAATACTCCAGGTGTGGTCTCACCAAGGCCCTGTACAACTGAAGTAGAACCTCCCTGCTCCTGTACTCAAATCCTTTTGCTATGAAAGCTAACATACCATTCGCTTTTTTCACTGCCTGCTGCACCTGCATGCCTACTTTCAATGACTGGTGTACCATGACACCCAGGTCTCGCTGCATCTCCCTTTTCCTAATCGGCCACCATTTAAATAATAGTCTGCTTTCCTGTTTTTCCAAAGTGGATAACCTCACATTTATCCACATTATACTGCAATATAATGATGAGGGATTTCATGCCCTCCGCTCCCAACCCTCTATTATAAAGTCAACTGGTATGTTAGTTCTCTTATCTTACTATCTTCAGTCAACTCTACTATCTGTGATTTCACACCGCTGCTTTGAAGAATGCCGCGCATGCATGCTGGCGGGGTCTTCACGAAATCCCTCATCGTAACTCCTCATAAAATAAGGATCAAACTTTGAACTGGTAAGTTCTAGTTTAATCTTACTATTAATTATCTCTCAGCAACACCACAATATAATCCGCAAGATCTAGCTAATCCAACGTCAGAAGGAACAGCCAGTGTAGGATATATTGGCAGCAGGCAACATTGACATTTTAAACTGGAGACTGAACAGGCTTCGTGAATCATTTGTCTTTGACTATCACAACACAGTGGGTTTTGACAAAGAATGCTACCTAACCTGCTGAGTATTTCCTGCATTTTCTTTTTTTTTATAACAATTCAGTGCCTTGTTAACCCACCTTAGAGGGTCAGTTACTGCAATACTGGGTAGGGGTTGGGAGGAGATAAGTGGATCATTTTGGTTGTTGCAACAGGTGAAAGGTCTCCTGGTCATTTCCCAGGAGCTTTGTTGCACATCTGTTCAATTGAATTCATTTTTAATTGCAGGTCTTTCACCATTGGATGTTGTGGTTATTATTCCATTGATCACAGGATTGCGGCTTTCTTCAGCATTTGTAAATCAGCCCCAGAACACGAGTTCAGATGAAGGTATCAATGCTGTTTAATGTACACGGGTGTAAACTCCAAGCACATCACATTTAAATTGTTCTTATTTTTACACAAAGCAAAGTTTGAATAATCAATCCTCACTCGAACAGCCCCAACCCCATAACCCAAGGGATGTAAATGCACTACCTTTTTGCCCATTTATGAAGGGTTTAGTGCTGAAAACATTTAGGCGATGTTTAGGCGATGTTTCTGAACTGACAGGAGAGGATTCTTTGGGAGAAGAGACGCTGACAGGAGCATTTCAATTATTTTGCATTTCACAGATTATGTTGAACTTTATTGTAGCAATGAATCAGTTTAGAGGTGAGGACTGAGGGAAAGGCTGAATGTGGACTGAAAGAGTAGAGGAGATGTGGCCAGTGTAAAGAGATGGGGAGCAGGAGTTGGACATGAGCAAGCAACAATAGGTGAGGTGGGGTGGATTGGCAGATACAAATCGGGTATGGGCAAGTGTGAAAATAACGATACAGGCTGAGAGGTGAATAGTGGGGACACAAAAACCTGCAGATAAGAGAGGAAAGTGAATAGTGCGTCACAGGGACCTAAACATCCTGTCCAGATGAGAGAGACTCACCTGCACCTCCTTCATGTCTATTGTATTCATTCCAGTCAATGGGTTTCCTCTATGTAATTTACAAAGTGACTACTTTCTGAGCATCTGCATCTTGTCCACTGTGACCACCTGGATCTCCAGGTTGATAGCCATTCTAATTCTCCTTCCCATTATGACACCGATCTGTCCGTCCTCGGCCTCCTCCACTGGCAGAGGCCAAATGCAAACAAGAGCAACAGCACCCCATATTCTGCTCGGATACTCTGCAAACTAACATTGAAATCTCTCAACTCCTCCCCCTCTGCCACTTTCTCTCTCCTAACAACCCTGGCCTTTACACGCACCCCATTCTTCCTGCAATTCCCCCCCCCTCCCCCAGCAACCGTATGTTCCTGTTTCTTTCCCTTCCCCTATCCCATTTGTCAATAGCCCACAATTTCCTCTCATTAGAGCCGCTCCCCTCTCCTTCTGTTTTTCCAGATGCCATCACCCCTCCACACCGGTGACCAACAAGGCTGCAAACACACCCCCTAACTATACTCCTCATACACAACTGTAGCTAAATTCTGTAGTAACTCCATTTACAAGCTTGTAGATGACATCTCCCTAGTGGGACGGATCACAAACAATGACAAGATGAAGTACAGGAAAGAGATGGACAACCTCTCCCAAAATGTCAGCAAAGTGAAGGAATTGGTCATGAACTTCAAGAAGCGGAATGGTGTACACGCTGTAGTCTGCATGAATGGTGCTCAGAGCTTGATGTTCCATCCATTTGTCTTGATCCAACTATATTGACGCTACGGGCAAGGAAGTTCACCAACGTCGCTACTTTCTCAGAAGAAAATTCAGAAAGTATCCAATGACTTTTACTAATTTCTATTGATGTACCACAGAAAGCATCTTATCGGGATGCTCGACAGCTTGGTTTGGCGACTGCTCTGTCCAAGACTGCAAGAAATTGTAAAGTGTTGTGGATGTAGCCCAGTCTGTCACACAGACCAGCCCCCCCACTCCCTAAATCTCATTGGCTCCACCTAAACCTGCTGCTGTCTCAGGAAAGCAGCTAACATCATCAAGGACCATTTACTCCTACTTATATTCCATCTTCACCCATCACCTGCTGAGCAGAAGATACAAAAGAAATGTCCTAACAGATTTAAGAACAGCTTCTTCCCCACTGTCATCCGGCAATTGAACTGACCTCATTAGCTAAGAGTGTAGTCTTAATGTACCTTATTGGTGGCCCTTGTTCACTTTATTATCTGCACTTTCTCTGTAGCTGAAACACTCTATTCTGTACTCTGTTTATTTTCTCTTTGCATGACCTGTTGTTCTTTTATATGGTTTGATTTATAAGGTGTTATTTCTTGTACACTGGAGAATAATATATCAACATCAATATTAATATCTACCCTTTCTTAACAGATTCCAGAATCTGTAGCCTTTACTTGCCTCCACTAATCTTTCAGGCTGAATCGCTATTTCCACCCTTCTCACTCTCATCTGACTTCCATCTATCATTTAACCTCGCCACACGGAAATCGCTGCCAAAAATGGGGGGGGTGGACACAATTTCTTGGCGGCGCGCACACACACACACATGTGCGCGAGGCTTCGGTCCTGGGCCCTGTGGACGGTAGCATCGGGCGCTGACCTGGTTGGTGACCGACTCCAAACTCCAGCAACAGCTGCTTTATCCGGCCCGAACTGTGGGGCTTCAATCGGCCCGTTCACGGGACCTTTCATCGCCCGGCATTGCTTAAAATCTGCGACGGGATCTTCAATCCCCCGGCTGGGGGTTCTACATGGGGAGCCTCAATCGCCTAGATGCAGCAATTTGACCGCGAGGCGGTGGAAGATCCCGCGGCCGATTTTAAGCCATGCCGTGCGATGTAAGGCCCCTCGAACGGGCCGATTCAAGCTCTGTTCTATGATCTTTGCTCCACCAAGATGTCGCCCTCCTCCAATCACCGTGCTCTATCCTCAGTCCCACCCCCTACTTCCGCCTCCGACCGACAACTCCCTCCTCCAATCAGCGAGCTGAATCATCATGTCCTGTCCCCCACTGCCTGCTGACCGACGTCTCTCTCGTCCAATCGACATCATCGATCATCAGTCCCACCTCCAATGTCTCGCGGAAAGCGGAGTTTTTAATAGATTTTTTTTCACTGAATTTCAAAATCCGGATTACAAATCATGGGGGGGATTGTCCCACACCTCTCAAAACATGGAGGGACGTGTCTAGCTCCATCTAACTGAATTTGTGGATGTTCTGCTTGGAGAGATGATGGGATGGAAGATAGACACCAAAGATAGATACAGAATGCTGGAGTAACTCAGTGGGACAGGCAGCATAGATATGTGAAGAGAAAAAGGTTAGTTAAAACAAATGTAGGTCCCTTGCAGTCAGAAACTGGTGAATTGATCATGGGGAACAAGGACATGGCAGACCAATTGAATAACTACTTTGGTTCTGTCTTCACTAAGGAAGACATAAATAATCTGCCGGAAATAGCAGGGGACCGGGGATCAAATGAGATGGAGGAACTGAGTGAAATCCAGGTTAGCCGGGCAGTGGTGTTAGGTAAATTGAATGGATTAAAGGCCGATAAATCCCCAGGGCCAGATAGGCTGCATCCCAGAGTACTTAAGCAAGTAGCTCCAGAAATAGTGGATGCATTAGTAATAATTTTTCAAAACACTTTATATTCTGGAGTAGTTCCTGAGGATTGGAGGGTGGCTAATGTACCCCACTTTTTTAAAAAAGGGAGGGAGAGAGAAAACGGGGAATTACACACCAGTTAGTCTAACATCGGTAGTGGGGAAAATGCTAGAGTCAGATATTAAAGATGGGATAGCAGCACATTTGGAAAGTGGTGAAATCATTGGATAAAGTCAGCATGGATTTATGAAAGGTAAATCATGTCTGACGAATCTCATAGAATTATTCGAGGATGTAACTAGTAGAGTGGATAAGGGAGAACCTATGGATGTGTTATATCTGGACTTTCAGAAGGCTTTCAACAAGGCCCCATATAAGAGATTTGTATTCAAACTTAAAACACACAGTATTGGGGGTTCAGTATTGATGTGGATAGAGAACTGGCTGGCAGACAGGAAGCAAAGAGTAGGAGTAAATGGGTCATTTTCAGAATGGCAGGCAGTGACTAGTGGGGTACCGCTAGGCTCAGTGCTGGGACCCCAGCTATTTACAATATATATTAATGAACTGGATGAGGGAATTGAATGCAATCTCCAAGTTTGCGGATGACACAAAGCTGGGGGGCAGTGTTAGCTGTGAGGAGGATGCTAGGAGGCTGCAAGGTTGAGTGAGTGGGCAAATGCATGGCAGATGCAGTATAATGTGGATAAATGTCAGTTTATCCACTTTGGTGGCAAAAATCAGGATGGTAGACTATTATCTGAATGGTGGCCGATTAGGAGAAGAGGAGATGCAACGAGACCTGGGTGTCATGGTCCACCAGTCATTGAAAGTAGGCATGCATGTGCAGCAGGCTGTGAAGAAAGCGAATGGTATGTTGGCATTCATAGCAAAAGGATTTGAGTACAAGAGCAGGGAGGTTCTACTGCAGTTGTACAGGGTCTTGGTGAGGCCACACCTGGAGTACTGCGTACAGTTTTGGTCTCCTAATCTGAGGAAAGACATTCTTGCCATAGAGGGAGTGCAGAGAAGGTTCACCAGATTGATTCCTAGGATGGCAGGACTTCCATATGAAGAAAGACTGGATAGACTCGGCTTGTACTCGCTGGAATTTAGAAGATTCAGGGGGGATCTTATAGAGACTTACAAAGTTCTTAAGGGGTTGGACAGGCTAGATGCAGGAAGATTGTTCCTGATGTTGGGGAAGTCCAGAAGAAGAGGTCACAGTTTAAGGATAAGTGGGAAGTCTTTGTGGACCAAGATGAGAAAATCATTTTTCACACAGAGAGTGGTGTATCTGTGGAATTCTCTGCCACAGAAGGTAGTTGAGGCCAGTTCATTGACTATATTTAGGAGGGAGTTAGATGTGGCCCTTGTTGCTAAAGGGATCAGGGGGTATGGAGAGAAGGCAGGTACGGGATACTGAGTTGGATGATCAGCCATGATCATATTGAATGGCGGTGCAGGCTCGAAGGGCCGAATGGCCTCCTCCTGCATCTATTGTCTATGTTTCTATGTTTCTATCCCTGGATGGGTCGCTGCCGTTTCGGGTTGACACCCTTATTCAGACCTTAATTGGCCAATAAAAATTGTAAATTGTCCCTAGTGTGTGCAGGATAGTGTGTGCGGGGATTACTGGTCGGCGTGGACTCGGGAAGCCGAACGGCCTGTTTCCATTCTGTATCTCTAAACTAAACTGAAAAGACAGGATGAGTCTGAAGAACGGTCTCTACTCAAAATGTCACCCGTTCCTTCTCTCCAGAGATGCTGCCTGTCCCACTGAGTTACTCCAGCCTTTTGTGTCTACCTTTGAACAAACAGCATAACCAGTATTAGTTGGAACAAACAGCATAACCAGCTGGGATTAGCTATTTCACAACTGGCAAGGCAATATCAAATGCACCCCTCGATTGTCGGGGTAAGTGTCGGGCAGAATCACTGTGTGTGTAGGACAGTGTTAATATGCAGGGAATCGCTGGTCCGAGAGGGCCCGGTGGACTGAAGGGCCTGTTTCCAAGAGTCAAGAGAGTTTTATTGTCATGTGTCCCAGATAGGACAATGACATTCTTGCTTGCTGCAGCACAACAGAATATGTAAACATAATACAGAACAGGAGATAAAAGTTCAGCGTGTGTCTGATCCAGGTGATTTGAGTGAAACTATAATTAATTCTCTGCTGTAGAGCTGCTGGCAAAATGTTGCCACAGGCAGATATCTCTAAACTAAACTAAACTAATCTAAACTAAACCTATCTTCAATTATTTGTATGTGTCTTATTATTTTGATTACCAAATCCTTTTAATTTTTTCTTTTGTTTTTGACAAGAATCTCAGAGAACCGGGCTCTGTGTGAAATTGCTGTCCATCTGTAAAGCTATTCTTTTCAATGGTATCATCATTGCCTTCGCTGTCAATGCTGTGATGACAGGTTTGTGCTCAAATAGTATTATTTGCATAAATGATTAACTCAATACACAGCAATGTTTGGACTAGAATGTGTGTCTCAACAAATTGGTTTCAACTCCGAGGTATGAGCTCAAATATTATTTTGTATCTACATGAAAATAATGAACAGTACTCAGCAAGGTGCTTGAATTGGAATTAGAGTCTCAGTCAGTATACCGTGAGCTGCTTTACCTGGACACCAGAACCTGGAGTCCATGGCACCACAGCTGATAGTAGAGAAATCTGCTGAAGGTTTCGCGGTTTCATAGCTGAATGTTAGTGGTCCAATTCCGAACTACCAGCTACACCCAGTACTGTTTGGTCCAATAGGTAAGTCGTGGAACGATATATAGGTCAGCCAGGTTGCATGTTAGACCTTCCAGATGGCATTTGATAACATCCATCAGGATTTGAAGCTCACGAAAAGGTAGATCTGAGTTTAGTGTAAGGAGAACTTGATGGGGCTCAAATTGGCAGGATTTGACTTGTGGCCTCCTGCAAGAAACTTGTTGAGGCTTCAGCTTTTCATTGGGTAAAGGAATTAAAAGTCACATAGCCAAGATTTCCAATGATGCAAAGGTGGGTGATGCTTTAAGCAGTGTGATGGCAACATTACATCACCAAGAAAAATAATATATGGTACAAATAAACAAATGTCTGGTAAGTAGATTTCAGCACAGGCAAATAAAAGCTCATTCCTGACTATATAATTATGAATAAAGAATATTTGGGAATTTAAAAAATCTTCTCTCCTCAAGGCAAGCAGATAGGGAATTACAGTATTACAGTATCTTGCCTGTGTTATCCACATCGCCAGATCTAGTGCTCAGGAGGTGCTGCACTTTCAGAGATCTCTGCTTTGGAGTGGGACATTAAACCAAGACACATCTGTGTTCCGCAGGAAGGTGTAAAAATAAATCCACAGTGTTATTTCCAAAGGAGCAAAAATGTTCTGTACGATATCTGTTCACCAGCTTCACTAAAGCACCAGTTGAAGCTCTTGACCTGAAACGTCGACCATTCCTTTCCCTTCATTGATGCCGCTTGTTCTGCTGAGTTCCTCCTGCATTATTTTTGCTGTCTTATTCACCTTGCTTGGTTTCTGTCATATTGCTATTTGTTCAGCCCAGCTCAGTGCATATTGGATACCTTGTTCCCTCCAATAGTGACTGTACTTGAAGTACTTCATTGGCTGAGACCCGCTCCTGGACAGTAAAGTGAAAGTTGCTGTAAAACTGCAGGTTTCTTTTCTCCTTGGAGAAATTCAGTGGTCCCTTCTCAAAGAAATTGGCCACATTCTAGAAATCAACCAGAACTACCCTCTGGGGAAAAGAATGTGAGGTATCAGATTGTAAAGGGGAATCAGGACAGAAAGGAATGATCCACAATGAGGCCCTGGCATTTGGCTCCAGCTATGAATAGCAGATACGACAGACTGGTCAGATTGAGGATGGGAGATTTGGCAATTTTCTAGCGAGTTTGCAGGACTGTTGAACGAAGCAGCAACTGACTTGTGGATGTAGGAAGAAGCAAACCATAGATCATCTCCTGGATTCCCTGTTGTCCGTTCAGGTGGCACGCGTGGCACAGCGGTAGAGTTGCTGCCTTAGAGCGCCAGAAACCTGAGTTCGATCCTGACTGGGTGCTGTCTGTACGGAGCTTGTAGGTTCTCCTTGTGACTGCTTGGGTCTTCCCAGGGTGCTCCAGTTTCCTCCCACATTCCAAAGACTTTTGTAGGTTAATTGGCTTTCGTAAAGATTGTAAATTGTCCCTTGTGCGTGTAGGATAGTGCTAATGTACAGGGACCACTGGTCAGCATGGATTTGGTGGGCCGAATGGCCCTTTTACCATGCTGTATCTCTAAACTAAACTAAACTAAACTCAACTCATCCCAGCAACAACAGGAGCAGCACAATATTGGCTGAAGGAGACAGGAAAAGATTGGACTGGAGACTCGTGAGGAAGACTGAACATGGTCCAGAAATCATCTGTTGTTGGGTGGAATAACACTTCAGTGTAATGTTCACCCTCCTCAGAGTGCATGTAGAGTCAGTTGGCTTAGAGCCATGGTCAAAGCTCGCAAGATAGGGCAGGGATTGGCATTTTCACTTCTCTGCTGGGATAAGTGGAACAATTTGTTGCAACAATGGGCAGTTGTGATAGTAATTTAGTAAACTCATTTATTTTTTATTGCAGGCTTTTCCATCAAAGCAAAGGAATCGATTGTCTTGTCAATCACAGTTTTGGTGGTGCTAATATTGATTCTTATGATAGCGGGATATCTGTGGTGGAAGAAGAATTCAGACTCAGGTACGTGTGTAATTTATACAGATTCCATTCTATCTGTAAAACCCAATGGTATGAACATTGAATTTTCCAACTTTAAGTAACTACAACCCTGCACCCTACATTCCCCGCTCCCTCTCTCCCCTGTGCCCCACCTGGATGCCTAAAGTTTCTACACAATTTGCAACACTTCAATCATTCTCTCATGCTTCTTCCTGTCTTTTCATCTCTGGCCTTTTGGCCAACCACCTGCCTTTCATAAAACTCTCTCACCTGCACCAAGCTATTACCTGCCAGGTTTTGACCTGCCGCTCCTCATTTCCAGCTTTCTCCCCCATCCCCATTACAATCCATCTGAAGAAAGGTCCTGAGCTGAAGCGTTGTTGATCTATGTGCTCCTCAGATGCTGCCAGACCTGCTGATGTACTCCAGCATTTTGTGTCCCTTCCAGTCTACATCAAGCCACCTTGCTCTCCTTCAACTCTTCAATAACTTTCAATTTCTAGGCCCCCGTTAACCCATCTTTACTGTGGACATCCAGTTCCTTTACACCACCTACCCCACCAGAAAGGTTTCAAGGCCCTCTGGTTCCTTCTTGAATCAATTCCCCTCTACTAACAGTCTCTCCCGCCTATCCTCGCCTGCAACAGCTTCTGTTTTGGCTCCTCTCACTTTCTTCAAGTTAAAGGTGTAGCCATGGGCACTCACATGGGCCCAGCTATGCCTGCATTTTTCTTAGTTATATCGAACAGTCCCTGTTCCATATATACACTGGCACCATCCTCCAACTCTTTCGCAACATCGCCAACTGCATTCATGTAGAACTTATTGAGTTCATTAACTTAATCACTAACTTCCACCCTGCCCTCAAATTTACCTGGACAACCTCTGATACCTCTCTTTCCTTTCTTGATCTCTCCGCCTTAATCACAGGAAACAGACTATCAATTGACATCTACTACAAACCCACCTACTTCCACAGTTACCTGAATCATACCATCTCCCACCCTTCTTCAGACTGGTTAGAGATAAGGGAAACGAGAGATATAGACGGTGATGTGGTGAGATAAAGAACGATAAATGAAAGATATGCAAAAAAGTATCGATGATAAAGGAAACAGACCATAGTAAGCTGTTTGTAGGGTGAAAATGAGAAGCTAGTGTGACTTGGGTGGGGGAGGGATAGAGAGAGAGGGAATGCCGGGGCTACCTGGTGAGATAAATCAATATTCATACCACTGGGCTGTAAGCTGCCCAAGCGAAACATGAGATGCTGTTCCTCCAATTTGCGTTTAGCCTCACTCTTACAATGGAGGAGATCGAGGACAGAAAGGTCTGTGCGACCCAAAACATTACCCATTCCTTCTCTCCAGAGATGCTGCCTGCCCGCTGAGTTACTCCAGATTTTTGTGTCTATATTCGGTTTAAACCAGCATCTGCAGTTCCTTCTTACACACTCCTCCCACCCACACTCCTGCAAAGTCGCCATCCCCTACTTTCAATTTCTCCATCTCTGCTGCGTCTGTTTGCAAGGTGAGGCTTTCCATCCCAGTACATCCGCGATGTCCTCAGTCTTTGCTAAACATGGATCCCCCCTTGCTTTCATCGATGGATCCCTCGCCTGCATCTCCTCTATGTCCCGTAGTTTTGCTCTCGCTCTCCCCCCCCCCAGATGGAACAAGGATAGAGTTCCCTTTGTCCTCACCTTTCATCCTGCCAGCCTCTGCATCTAACACATCATTCACCAACATTCCTGTCATCTCCAAAGTAATCCTACCACCAGTCACATCTTCCATCCCCACTCCTTACCACCTATTGACCGTTCCCTCTGCAACTCCTTGGTTCACTCATCCTTTCTCCCGCCACAATAGGAGATGTAGCATCTGTCCCTATACTTCCACCTTCATTGCAATCGAGGGACCCCAGGTGAGACAGACGTTCACACGCACCTCCTCTAACATCATCTACTGCATCTGGTGTTCCCCATGTGGCCTCCTGCGCATTTGTGAAACCAAACGTAGACTGGGCGATCATTTCACCGATGATCATTTATGATCAATCTGCCAAGGCCTACTGGATCTCCAGGTTGCTAACCATGTTAGGTCCTCTTCCCATTCCTACATTGGCCTTTCTGGCCTCAGCCCCTCCGCAGGGCTCTCACAATTTTTTTTACCTGTTGCCAGCCGGGCAACCCAGTCAGCTTTTTAGGTTGCCAAATGACAGTTTAGGTGGTCATTTAAGACGGTTTGCATGACGCATGCGATAATGTACTCGGACGAAGTGCGTAGTTACCAGTCGGAATTATGCTCAATGAAGCATTCACATATTATTTCTGCTTCAAATAAAGTCACAAACTAAACATATTCACCAATCAAGACATGATGTATACCACAATGACATGCAGCAAAATTATTATACAGTATCTCAACTCTTTTTACACATTACAATTAATGCAATTTCTATTAGGTCTTTCCACTTCCAAACAAAAATGTGATTGGATTATTCAGCATATGATCAACCTGTGCCAATAAATCCTGGAACATGGTAACATATATGCTTAACCATGCACACTACAGATTGATGCAAGCATGTTTTCAGTGAAGGACCGAAAATTACCATGACATGGCCATAGCATGGGTCGTTATTGCTATTGGCACAGAAACACTCTCGTTTTCCACATAATTTATCCATAACAAAAGACACAGGTTGCATGGAAATTTCTAAACGCATTTTATGACAATAGCTGTTAAAACCGACTATGCCCATCTGACAGGTTAAACATTACGCTAACTGACAAGAGATGGCCAAAGGACATAACTGCAGCAAATGTTCTTTTGGTAATATGTTTAAAGGTGTCAAAACGACACATTACCGGACATTCATATTAGATGTACGTGTTGTGAAGAGCAATGAAGATACCCTGTTTGTACGCACCAGATTTAAAAAAAAGATTGATAAACGCTGTTTCCATCATTCCCACTTCAGAATTAACGTTAAAATTTCAACTGAAATATCTCCTGACCACATTTGTGATGTATATGACCGACTGTAGAAGTAAAACGTGGATAAATCCAATGTATAGTTGTGAATGTTGCTCATTAAATAACTACAGTACTGATATTCCATATTAAGAGCATTGATTTGCCGTTAAAATGAATTCGGTAATAACGTGTCAATGGTAGCAATGACAATGGAACACTGCGGTTTTTATGTTTCACGTGTTCACAATCGAATTAATCCATCTTTATGGACTAAAACAAATAATAACATTGGGAATTAAAACACATTTGATTGCATTCCGTTATCAAACATAATGTCTGAAGACATTTCCAGCACAATAGGGTCAGGGAGGGGGGTTGTGTGAATCAGTGCGGGGGGGGGGGGGGGGGGGGGGGGTGGGGGTGTTGAGAAGGCAATCGGTGCAGAATGGTTGGATTGAGGCAGGTGAATTAGTAACGTGTTGGTTTGGAATGTCAAATTGTGAGGGGAGAGCACGGGTGGTGTCAGTGGTGGTGAATGGGTGGATCAGTACAGGATGAATGGGGGGTCAGTACAGGATGAATGGGGGTAGACAAAAATGCTGGAGAAATTCAGCGGGTGAGGCAGCATCTATGGAGCAAAGGAAATACGCAATGTTTCGGGCCGAGACCCTTCTTCAGACTGTTCCCCCCATTCTTCTTGAATGGGGGGGATCAGTACAGGATGGTTGGGAGGGGGGATCAGCGCATGATGAATGGCTGGATCAGTACAGGATGGATGGGGATCAGTATAAGATAGATGGGGGAGCAGTGCAGGATGAACGGGAGACCAGTGCAGGATGGATGGGGAAGGGGGGTCAGTCCAGGATGAATTGGGGGACCAGTGTAGGATGGATGTGGGGTGGCAGGAGAATCAATGCGAGGTGAATAGGGTGATCAGCGCAAGATTAATAGATTGGGGGGGGTGGGGGGGGGGTAGATGGGGAGGGGAGCATTGGGGGATGTCAGTGAGGACAATAGAGGCGGGAATGGGGATCAGTGCGGGATGGAGAGGAGGAGTCTTAGGACAAGAGGCGTGGAGGGGTGTACGAGAGAGAGAGAGAGAGAGAGAGAGAGAGAGAGAGAGAGAGAGAGAGAGAGAGAGAGAGAGAGAGAGAGAGAGAGAGAGAGAGAGAGAGAGAGAGAGAGAGAGAGAGAGAGAGAGAGAGAGAGAGAGAGAGAGAGAGAGAGAGAGAGAGAGAGAGAGAGAGAGAGAGAGAGAGAGAGAGAGGGAGAGGGAGAGGGAGAGGGAGAGGGAGAGGGAGAGGGAGAGGGAGAGGGAGAGGGAGAGGGAGAGGGGAGAGGGAGAGGGAGAGGGAGAGGGAGAGGGAGAGGGAGAGAGGGAGAGGGAGAGGGAGAGGAGAGGGAGAGGGAGAGGGAGAGGGAGGAGGGAGAGGGAGAGGGAGAGGGAGAGGGAGAGGGAGAGGGAGAGGAGAGGGAGAGGGAGAGGGAGAGGGAGAGGGAGAGGGAGAGGGAGAGGGAGAGGGGAGAGGGTGAGGGCAGAGGGAGAGGGAGAGGGAGAGGGAGAGGGAGAGGAGAGAGAGAGAGAGAGAGAGAGAGAGAGAGAGAGAGAGAGAGATATGGGGGGGCAAGGTGGGGAGGAAGGAAGGTCAGCGGTCCTCGGACAACATCGCCCCGCTGCCTTGGCCATCCCTGTCCACCGCCAAGTGCCGCCACCAAAGGGGGAGATGGTTGGGATCTCCTCGCCACTGCCTCCCCTCAGGACAATAGAGCAGCCAACAGCAAGGTGCGGGGCCGAGCGGTGCAGCTAAAAGATCCTATAGCTATAGGATCTTTGGTGCAGCTGCTTCAGATGGCGGAAGGAGGCAACCCCCTCCCTCCCTCCCTCCTCCCGGCCTCGGCGTGCGAGAGGGTTTGTTTTGAAAGCTGTTATCACCGTTAGTGGATTTGCAAGCAGCGGCCGCTATCAGGGCGGGCGGGGTGCGGGAGGAGGAGGAGATGGAGCCTGCTGCTGTGCGGGTCCCATCATTCGCTCCAATCCTTCGTCACCCCGCTCCCAGTATCTTTGCCCGCACAGCCGTCGCCGACACGAAACGTCACTTCCTTTTCTTCAGAGCTGCTGCCTGTCCCGCTGAGTTACTCCAGTTTTTTGTGTCTATCTTCGGTATAAACCAGTCTGCAGTGCCAAGCCGGGCAAAATGACTCGCCGTTTAGGTTGCCCGGCGGCACTTTGGGTGGTCATTGGCACCTGGGCAACCGCTAATTTCGAGCCCTGCCCAGATAACAACCACACACAAATTGGAGAACAGCCCCTCATATCCTGCTTGAATAGCTTACCAACCAAACGGTATGCATATCTAATTGTCCAATTTTAGGTAACTAACCAAACCACTTCCACCCCCCTCTCTTTTCTCCACGTCTCTCCCCAGTCCCACACCTGGACCCGCACCAATTTCTCCCCTCCCCCTCCATCTATATTTCTTCCTCTAGGTTCAATATGCAACTTTTAAAAATGTCCTTACTTTTGTCTCGCACCTTCTGTCTTTTCACCTCTGGCCTTTGTCCATCTATCTGCCTATCACCCCTACCCCCTCTCATCCATATCCACCTATTGCTGTCAGGCTTTGTTCTGCTCCTCCTTTTCCAGCTCTCTTGCCCCCACTCAATCGAGGCAGTAAGTTGTAAGAACGGGGGGGGGGGGATTTTGTTTTTTTGTTTTGTATAAAGAGGTGATGATGGGAGATTTGAAAGCAGGAGAAAGAATACTTGAGGAGAGGGAATCATGAACAATGTCAAGTACCATGGGGAATTGGATAAGAAGATGACAAAGGAGGGAATTTGAGTTTAGGAGCAAGGAGGTCTTACTGCAGTTGTACCGGGCCCTGGTGAGACCACACCTGGAGTATTGGTTGCAATTTTGGTCTCCTAATTTGACGAAGGACATTGTTGCTATTGAGGGAGTGCAGGGTAGATTCACCAGGTTAATTCCCGGGGTGGCGGGACTGACATATGATGAAAGAATGGGTCGACTGGGCTTGTATTCGCTGGAATTTAGAAGGATGAGAGGTGGATCTTATAGAAACAAATACAATTCTTAGAGGATTGGACAGGGTAGATGCAAAAAAAATGTTCCCAATGTTGGGGGAGTCCAGAACCAGGGGTCACAGTTTAAGAATAAAGGGTAGGCCATTTAGGACTGATATGAGGAAATACTTTTTCACCCAGAGAGTTGTGAATCTGTGGAATTCTCTGCCACAGAAGCCAGTGGAGGCCAAAATCACTGGATGTTTTCAAGAGAGAATTAGATTTAGCTCTTAGGGCTAAAGGAATCAAGGGATGTGGGGAAGAAGCCGGAATGGGGTACTAATTTTGGATGATCAGCCATGAACACACTGAATGGCGGTGCTGGCTCGAACGGCTGAATGGCCTATGCCTGCACCTATTTTCCATGTTTCTATGGAATCAAATGGATAAATGGAGGATTTTGTAGATAAATTGAGCTTGCAGAGGAACACAATAGAAGTTAGACCAAAATGCTATTTCCAGTCAAAACGTTGACTGTTCATGTCCCTCCATGGACACTGCCTGACCTGCTGAGTTCCTCCAGTCACTTGCTTTTTGATCCAGTCCCCCACATCTGCAGTCACTTGTGTCAATATTTGGAAGGGTTGGTCCCATGGGCAAGGAAATGGAGGGAAGCTACAGCGGCATCTGGAATTATTGGAAAACTTGAGGGTTATCTTTGGAAACTGGATAATCTTGTATTATACATTTTGGTGGAGAATTGAATCTGATGAAGCAGCCAGATATCTGATTGTTCATCCAGTCAGTTTTTCAGGCAAGATATTCATACTGAAGCATCTCAAAACTTGAGTGAATGGAGATGGAAGGTATGGTAATGGAATCTCCACCCAGGGTACACTTAATTTCAGCTTGCTATACCTTTCCCATGCCTCCTTTTACCTGACTAGAGCCTCAATTTCTCTCATAATCCAATCTTCCTAAGTCACTCTACTTTGGCCTTCACCCTAGCAGGAAAACACACCACACTTTTAGTAGAATCTCACCTTCTGATCCTTCTTTTGCCTGCTCACAACCTACTCCAATCAATGAGCATATTCCTGTCCAATACCATCAAAGTTCAGCCCTGTCTTTATCCATTACTATCTTAAACTAATCTTAAGCCAGTGATCACTGGTTCCAAAAGGCTTGCCCACAGACACTTAGTTGCCCATTCCAATTTCCTAAGAGTAGATCCAGCTTTGCCCTCTTCCATGTAGTGGCCTCTACATATTGCCTGTGGAATCTTTCCTTTACACATTTCACAAATTCCACCCCATCCAAGCTCTTGGTAATATCTCTTTTGGTTTGTTGCTGATGGCTTCCTGCATTCACCAGTACCAGTGGACCTTCAAAACAACTTCTACCATTAGGTACATTAAATGCATCAGCATTAGCACAGTTCAGCCTTTATCCTCTGGCAGTTAAGTTTCCATCTAGGACCAGAACACCTTTGTCTATCTGGGTATAATGATGCTCTGTCTTTTGACATCAGCACAGGTTTTATTGTCACATGGTGAACATTCAGTACTGCATTTTGGATTAGTTATCACCATCACTGGCAGGATGATGTCCATTGTAGTCCTCCAAATGAAAGGGAGAATTCTGCAGGGTTGGTTTACTGTGGACTTGTACCTCATGCACTCGCAAACTGCAGTGTATCTGCCATTGGCATATGGATAAGCAATTATCAAAATGAATATTTTTTTCAGAATAAATAATAAGAGTATTTTTTCCCTGAGCTCTCCACTTGTTGTCAGTTTGATGGAGCTCTCTGAATATTCTGAGTGGTCCATTTCTGAATTTGATGGATTGTTTTGTGTTTGGGACACTCAATATTACTTTAAAACTGATAAAACCTGTGTTCACCTGTTTACTAAAACATCTAATAAATCATTTGTCTAGATATGTTACTCTGATTTTCCTTTTTTTTTCATTTAGAAGAAGCATCTTGGAGAACCAAGATTTGGACATCTGTGCTGCTCATCTATACTGATGCACTTCTCGTTGTATTCCTCATATCCATCACTCTCACCTTATTGATTACAGGTATGAGCTCAAATATTATTTTGTAACCACATAAAAATTACGAACTCATTATTCAGGAAGTCTCGACCTGAAACGTCACCCATTCCCTCTCTCCAGAGATGCTGCCTATCAGTTCCTTTTTAAGCCCCTGTCCCACTGGTAATTCAAGAGTTCTCCCGAGTTTCCCCTGATTTGAACTCGGAGAATTACGGTAATAGCCGTTCGTACGTACTCGGGGCTCTCGTGGACATTTTTCACACTGTTGAAAAAACTTCACGAGTTTACGTTGTTTCCCGAGTACCTGCCGTTAGCGTTACGAGCCGCTAAGAGATGTCCCGAGCTCCGACGTACCCGCTACGTACATTCTACGTACTTACCACGAGTTTGATTTTTTTTAAATTCGGGAGAACTCTTGAATTACCTTGTACAGTGGGACAGGGGCTTCAAACATTTTGTCTACTCCACTGCAAAATCTCCTCAAGGTATGCCTACTTTGAAGTTCTCCTTGAAGATGGGTTTCGACCCAAAACGTTGCCTATTTCCTGCGCTCCATAGATGCTGCCACACCCACTGAGTTTCTCCAGCATTTCTGTCTACCTTCGATTTTCCAGCATCTGCAGTTCCTTCGTAAACATGCTGCCTATCCCGTTGAGTTACTCCAGCTTTTTGTGTCTAACTCAGGAAGGCAGTCAGATTCAAATGATTATATCAGTCAATGCATTGCAAGATACTTTACCTGGACCACCAGCACCTATGTTTAACTCAGATGAAGGTAGAACTTACCTAGGAGGTCCACTGGTAGCGGGTGAACCAAGACCAGGCCAGTGAACCCTGCTGGAAGTTCAGAGTTCAAAGGCCTTTGTGAGCGGTTCCAATCAGAACGTCAGGCCAATGGCCTGCATGATTCAGCTGAACTTAGATAAATTTTGTAAGGCCAGTTGCTGTCTCTGGAATTCCAGAAGGCATTTCGCAAAATCCCTCATTAGTTGATGCTCATGGAATGGGAACTGCATTGTAGAACAGTGGGGGATCATTGTCGGGTGTCATGTTGGAAAGATTTAACTAGCCGTGTCTTGCAAGGATCTGTGTTTGGGCAGTAACTTTTTACCAGCTTGACTCAAGTAGTGGGATTTTTAAAAATCCACATAATTAAGTTTCCCCATGTCGCAAGAGTAGGTGAAGTTATGAGCAGTGGGAATAGCAACATTAAGTCATAAAGAAAAGTATATGATGGTATGAGTGAACAAATCTCTGGCAACAAGTTTCACTGCAAGCAAATGCAAGGCCATTGACCTTGGATGTATAAGGGAAAGTATGTCTACTTCCCTTAACTGTGCTCCCATTTATCACTCACCAACATACCAGCAACAGAGTTCCTCTGCACTCACCTTCCACCTCGCCAGCCTCTGCATTCAAAGAACAATTCATTGCAATTTCTGCCATCGTCAAGAAGCTTCCACCATCTTTCTGCTGGCTGGTTTACACACAACAAATGCTTGTCACTGTACCTTGGTGACAATAAACTAAACTTAACATGAGTGTTGGATGAGTACCACTCATCATACAGTCATTAGCCTTCTGATCCAAATGTGTTAATGGAACATAGAAAAGTACAGCACAGGACCAGGCCCCATCAGCTCATTATGTTTGTGCCAAACATGATGCCAAGTTAAACTAATCTCATCTGCCTGCACATGATCCATATCTCTCCATTCCCTGCTTTCTCTCCAATCTCAGAAATAATCCGGATGTGCTGTCTGGCAAAATAGGGAAACACTGGAGATGTCCCAGTGAGTTAGTTTTGTCCCATTTATGTACGGCAGATGTGTCTGAGCATGATTAGATTGCTGATGGGAGTTTCGTCAACATTCGCAAACAATTGCCGGGACCTCTCCATCACTGACTGTCAGGAGAAGCAAACCATTGTTTGACAGCTCTATAGTGTACTCCTCGAGATCCGGCCATCTCAATACCAGAAGGGGCAGCCAGTACTGAAGCAGCAGGTAATGTGGAAAGATTGGACGAGATCCAAGGGGAAGATTAAATGGCCTCATGAATCATCCATTCTAGGCTGGCATAAACATTCATTGCCTTGTTAACTTCCCTAGGAGGGGTATTGTCAGTTGATGTCGGCAAATTGGCAAGACTGGGGAGGGGTTGTCACATTTCCTTCCCTGTGGGAGATGAGGGGAACAGTTTAGTTGTTGCAACAATGGTAATTTCTCTAACGTAATGTTACATGTATGTTTATTTGAATTTAATTTTAATTGCAGGTAGTATGGCCAAGGACAATGTAGCTGTGGCTGCGTCAATCACAATGCTGATTTTACTAGTTGCAGTGTTTATGCCATTTGTGTACCTGCTCCGAAAGATTAATTTATACCAAGGTATCTGCACTGAATACACTGAGAGCCTCTGTCACAAAGAAAATATGAGGCCATTATTCAATATGTTATATAATGACATGCAAACAAAAATGAGATTGATCAGACAAAGTTAACGCTATTTTTGAGGAATTCACGAATGAACAATTTATCTGAAGAAGGGCCTTGACCCGAAAAGTCACCCATCCCTTCTCTCCAGAGATGCTGCCTGACCCGCTGAGTTACTCCAGCATTTTGTGTCTACCTTCTGAACAATTTATTGATGCACAAATAACTTGCATTGTGGACAAAGGGGAACCAATGGATGCACTGTGCATTTGTTAATGTATCACATCAAAGGTCATGTGTTGGAAAGAACAGCAGATGTTGGTTTAAATCGGAGGTAGACACTAAATGCTGGAGTAACTCAGCGGGACAGGCAGCATCTCTGGAGAGAAGGAATGGGTGCCATTTCGGGTTGAAACCCTTCTTCAGACATCAAAGGTCATTGTGGGAATGAAAATACCTGGTGAAGGAGGTCATATACTGACATGGATAGAGGTTGGCTGGCCAGCAAGAAACAGGCATCACTGTTTGTGATTTGGCCCACCATAGCAGTGTCCTCTGCAAACTTGTAGATGGAAAAAGAGCTGAATTTGTCGGTACAGCTGCATGTCCACAGGAGGTGTAGGAGGGAGCTAAGAGCACAACCTTGCCGGGCACTGCTGTTGAGAGTTATCGTGGAGGAGGTGTCATCACCTATCCTCACTGACTGAGGTTTGTTGGTCCAGTCAATGATCCAGTTGCAGGCGAACACCTGATCCTGAAGTCCCAGAGTTCGGAGATGACTTTGGATGGGTTTATGGTGTTGAAGGCAAAGCTATAGTCAATAAATAGGAGTCTCACGTAGAAGTCACAACACCTGGAGTATTGTGTGCTGTTTTGGTCTCCAAATTTGAGGAAGGACATTCTTGCTATTGAGGGAATGCAGCATAGGTTCACGAGGTTAATTCCTGGGATGGCGGGACTGTCATCTGTTTAAAGAATGGAGTGACTGGGCTTGTATACACTGGAATTTAGAAGAATGAGAGGGGATCTTATTGAAACATAAAAGATTATTAAGGGATTGGACACGCTAGAGGCAGGAAACATTTTCCCGATGTTGGGGGAGTCCAGAACCAGGGGCCACAGTTTAAGAATAAGGGGTAGGCCATTTCGAACGGAGATGAGGAAAAACCTATTCACCCAGAGAGTTGTGAATCTGTGGAATTCTCTGCCTCAGGCGGCAGTGGAGGCCAATTCTCTAGATTCTTTCAAGAGAGAGTTAGATAGAGCTCTTAAAGATAGTGGAGTCAAAGGATATGGGGAGTAGGCAGGAATGGGGTACTGATTGAGGATGATCAGCCATGGCGGTGCTGGCTCGAAGGGCCAAATGGCCTACTCCTGTACCTAGTCTGGCCTACTCCTGCACCTCTGGAACTCTCTGCCACAGAAGGTAGTTGAGGCTACTTCATTAGCTATATTTAAGAGGGAGTTAGATGTGGCCCTTGTGGCCAAAGGGATCAGAGGGTATGGAGAGAAGGCAGGTACAGGATACTGAGTTGGATGATCAGCCATGATCATATTGAACAGCGGTGCAGGCTCGAAGGGCCGAATGGCCTGCTCCTGCACCTATTTTCTATGTTTCTATTGTCTATAATGTGTAACCCTTGTCACTATCTATAGGTATCCATTTCATTGCCTCGAGACTCCACCTTAGTCCAGAATTATATCTTGGCATTCTTCATGGTTCTGCATAGGTCGTTCCACATGACATGACCAAGAAAGTTGAAACTCATGGGATTTAAGAGAAGATGACTTGGATTAAAATTGGCTCAGTGGGAGAAAGCAAATTTTGACGATCAGTGGTAGTTTTAACAGTTGTAGGGATAAGCAGGGCTCAGTATCAAGTCCCTTGTATTTGGCTTGTGTATCAATAATTTGGACTTTGGAGCAATGTCCATGCTCAAGAAGCTTTCCACTGACAACATAATTAATCATGTGATGGATTGTATTACACAAAGATATAATATTTAAGTCCTGCATTATAGGAAAATATCAATGGAGTGGTTAGACACATGAAAGTGAAATGTACAATTCAATCTGAAGTGAGGTATGCACATAGAAATAACAGATATGGCACTCTGAAAGCAGAAGGAATAATCAAAGGAATACTCAGAAAGCAGGAGTGATCAAAGGAATATACAGTAAATAGTATACACTGAGGCTTAAATACCTTATCCACCCAACTTCAGAGTTCTGTTGACATACATTTCTAAAGTTCTCCATCAATATTTCTTAGAAAAATGTGTGGGTTGGGAGGTTAATTGGCTATTGTAAATTACCCCTGGTGTCTGGGTGGGATGAGGGGAGAATAGATTACAAGGAAAATCGGGAGAGGAGAATGGGATTGGGCTGTGACCTGGTCTAGGCTTGGTCCTCCTTTCATGCTGTTCAGAACTATATAGAAAGAATGATTTACATAGATTGGAATCTTGTTATGTTTTTGTGTAGAGGCGATGATGGGAGGTTTGAAAGCAGTAGAAATGATACCTAAGAGAAAACCTTTAAATGTCAGCATGCATTAGACCCTAGATAAGTAGTTGATATTACATGGTATCAAATAAAGTGAGACAGTGTCCTGCAGATAAATTGAGCTGAGAAAGCGGATGGGATAGAATATCGGATACATTTTCAGCACCAGGACAGCAAAGACATTTGGTAGATTGGCCCAGTGTGCAAAGTATAGGAATGGATGCCACAGGGGCAGATGGATAGCCTGAATACCAACTATTCATGGGTTCAGAACATGTTACTGCAAGATTACAGGAGGATGAATTATGGAGAGGGTGATGAATCTGGCATTAACTTTACATTTATGGATAATCTTTACTTCAAGCGTGGTTATGGTGAGCAGGAGCTAATGATGCGTATTAGGTTGCAGCCAGAGCTCACGATTGCTGGTTAAACTACTTTTTTACCAAGGACATTCTCACTAGTGTCTCTCAGTATCGATGACACCTGCACCTTAGCAGCAATTCAGCTATAACATAGACAAGGGATTCCTTGATATTGAAGAGGGTGTGATTCAGCATGTTAATAGCTTCTGAAACCTGGATTAGGGATTACAGTAGATTTCAAATGTAAAGTGTTTTCCATGGTGTTTTTAATCCTTCCCTAGCTTCACCACTTGGTACCTGTTTCCATGATCCTTCTGCACCTTATTCAGACCAATGCCCTGACCTTCCCATGTTGGGCCCATTGGGTTACCTCAAGGACAGGACACTGAATAATGCCAGAAGTCTGACCAACCCTCAGTCCGTCTCTTTTGCCCAGAACACGTTATACATTAATGCAGGTGTTAAATCATTTATGTAAATCTGTAACTATATATTTTAAGTGGTTTCGTAGAGTGATAGAGCTCTACTGCATGGAAACAGACCCTTCGGTCCAATTTATCCATGCTTACTAACTTGCTTAACTGAGTAGTTTCACTTACCTGCTGCAGGCTCATATCCCTCCAGAGCTTTCCTATCTAAGTCTCTTTTAAATGTACTCGCCACCACGACTTCCTCTGGCAGCTTGCTCTGTACTTTCTCACTGTGTGAGGAACTTATCCATTAGGTCCCTTTTAAATCTTTCACCTCTCACCATAAATCAATGTCCTCTAGTTTTTCACACCCCTACCATAGGGAAAAGACTGTGGCTGTTTGCCTTATCTATGCCCTTCATGATTTTATATAAGGTTAGCCCTCAACATCCAAACATCCAGAGAAAAATGTCACAACAAATTCATCCGCTCTTCAAACCCTCCAGATTCGGGAACATCCTCATAAATCTTTATTGCATCCATTCCATTTCCATCACCATCCTTTCCGGTAACAGGGTGACCATAAATGTACACAGTACTCCAAATGTAGCTGTGCTATCATCTTGTACAGCTGATACATGTTGTCCCAACGACTTTAACCTAATGAAGATAAATATACTAAATGCCTTCTTCACCCATTCTACCTTCATATCTTTTTTTTCTTTTGTCAGAACATTTCCTAATATCTGGAAAATGGCTGTCCATCTGTAAAGCCGGTTATCTCAGTGTCATCCTCATTGCTGTCATTTCCTGGGTGGCGATTGAAGGTATGTACTCAGATTTTGAATCTTTCCATGTAGTCCGGAGTGAGGTTGGACTTGAATGAGTATCTCAGTCAGTACAATGTTTCATCTGGACCACCAGCCTTGGCTCCACGGGCAGAGAAACCTCCTGGAGGTTTAGACATTTGATAAAGCCCTCTGATTGACACTCCTAAAACTAAAGGCATTTTATTAATCTAAGCAGACACTTAACATAGAAAACAGGCCATTTAGCCCTTTGAGCCAGCACTGCCATTCAATATGATCAGTACCCCGTTCCAGCTTTTTTCCCTTGATTCCTTTAGCCCTAAGAGCTAAATCTAATTCTCGCTTGAAAACATCCAGAGAATTGGCCTCCACTGCCTTCTGTGGCAGAGAATTCCACAGATTCACAACTCTCTGGATGAAAAATTGTTTCCTTATCTCAGTCCTAAATGGTCTACCCCTTATTCTTAAACTGTGACCACTGGTTCTGGACTCACCCAACATCGGGAACATGTTTCCTGCATCTACCCTGTCCAATCCTCTAAGAATTTTATGTTTCTATAAAATCCCCTCTCATCCTTCTAAATTCCAGCAAATACAAGCCAAATATACCCATTCTTTCATCATATGACAGTCCCGCCATCCCAGGTATTAACCTGGTGAACCTACGCTGCACTTCCTCAATAGCAATAATGTCTTTTCTCAAATTTAGAGACCAAAACTGCACACAATACTCCAGGTGCGGTCTCACCAGGGCCTGTACAACGGCAGTAGAACCTCATTGCTCCTAAACTCAAATCCTCTCGCAATGAAGACCAACATGCCATTAGCTTTCTTCACTGCCTGCTGTACCTGCATGCTTACTTTCAGTGACTGATGTACAAGCACACCCAGGTCTCGTTGCACCTCCCCTTCTCCTAATCTGATCCTATTCGGATAATAATCTGCCTCCCTGTTCTTGCCACCAAAGTTGATAACCTCATATTTTTTCACATTATATTGCATCTGCCATGCATCTTCCAATTCGCCCAACCTATCCAAGTCATCCTGCAGCCTCATAGCAGCCTCCTCGCTGTTCACACTGCCACCCAGCTGGGTGTCATCCGCAAACCTGGAGATGTCACATTTAACTCCCTCGTACCTCAGTGGAAAAATGCAGAAATGAATGTAGAGATCATTTGCAGGAGTTTGTATGGCTCAAGTTGGCAAGATATGAACTACGGTAACTCCAAGGAGTTGTATTGACGCTTGTCACTATGTTGGCTCGGGTACTGGGAATAAAGTCACCCAGCAACATTTCTCATGGACGCAAAGAGAAGTGATGCCAGATTTGTGGAGAGAAAAAATAAAGTACAGAGATTAGTAGATTGATAGTGTTCATGAACAAAATTGTGGTTAATATACTTAATTGTAGTCAATTAAATGTAATTAACTGTGGACCTAAAAGTATAGACTAGACTAATTTCTTAATGGTGAATAAGGAGAGGCAGTGGAGGACCAACAAGCATCAAGATCAGGGTTCATCAGTCAATAAAATGTCATGAGTGGGTACTGAGAGTCACGAGAACAACAAATGGATTGCTGCCCTTCATATCCAGAGCAGTGGAGTGCAGGAGGCAATTCTGCCAGAAGACCTCCCTCAGTTCTGCATGGCTAGACTACACCTGGGTGATAGGGAGCAGTTCAGTGCCACACACCTCAGGAATGATACACAGTTCCTCGTCGTCTGTGGGCAGGTGAGGAGGCTCTGGCAGTCTCAGGCTTGTCCCAGTGGCTCTGTGTGACATCAACTCATGCAAAGGGGCAGCACAGTTGGTGGGGAAGCACCCCACTTTCTCTCTCCTCAAATCTGCAAAGGTATGCACAGCTAGTAGAGAGGCTCTCCGATCCCCCTCACCTTTCTCTGGCTGGAACTGCCTTGGTTTTAAGGAGTGGGGTTGATGAGGTGCAGGTAAATTAATGCAATCTTGATTAAGTGTATTTGCTCTTCTGGCTGTGGCTTCAGCTCAGTCAGAGCACTGTCCAGGATGCTGTGGCTTTACGGCAGGCAGGCACTGTCTGTGGTGCTGGTCTTCAGCTTCTCCTGGCCTGTTTGCCACTAGCGGGGATTGGAGCAGCATCTAGGGATGATGCATCTTCACACCACATAAATTGACCAATTTAAACCATTCCTGAGACACCAGTGTCTCCAACCTCTTCTCTCACATGTTAACTGTGACTTTCCTGCCACTATCTAAATCTGGATTCATTAACGGAAGCTAATTAACCTACTGACCAGCAGGTTTGGGAGGTGTGAAGAAACTGAGGCATCTGAGCGAAAGCCACATGGTCACAGTGAGAACGTGCAAACTCCATACAGCCCGCATTGGAGGTGAGGATCAAGCCCAGGGACCTGGATCTGTGAGGCAGCTGTGTTGCCTGCAGTGCCCCTGGGCCACACATTGGTTGAGGGGATTATTTTATTTCACATTAGGGAGAACTTTGCACTTTTGGAAAGAGCGCGGTGGGATTTTTTACATCCTTTTGAGGAACACAGACAGTCCTTGGCTTAATGTCCCAGCCAAAAGTGGAGACATCTGCAAGTGCAGCATTTCCCTCAACTGGTTCTGCAATGTTGACGGCACTGGCAAGGCTGCAGTTAATCCCTCCTTTTCACCCTGACAAGGTAATGCTCCACCTCCTACTGGAACTGCTCACAGTGATACTCGGTAGGGAAGTCTGAAGAAGGGTTGCGGCCCGAAACATTGCCTATTTCCTTCACTCCATCGATGCTGCTGCACTCCCTGAGTTTCTCCAGCACTTTTGCCTACTCAGTAGGGAATGCAGGATACTATCCTAGTGACAAAAACTGCTGAGGTATGCAGGATTTGACACGTCATCACAATCTCACTGGGTCAATGCAACGGTGGATTTGAGAGTAATAAAAATAACTGCACAATTGTTCGCTCATGTCAGACAACGTTCTGCCATCGGTTTGCCACAGCCAGTGCCACATCTGTGCCTCTGTGGAGATTGTCCGCAGTGCATGCCTGTCTGCCGCAAGTCATTAGGTGGGCCATTGTCTGTATTTCTCCACAGTTGCCTTGTCAGAGTCCGAGAAGCGTTGCTTCTTCAGGTTGAGTCCACAACGTCCCACTCCAGTGCAGAGGTGGTTTAGGGCTTTCCAGGTGGCGTCCTGGCGCCATCTGTTGTTTGGTTTTGATGCCTGGCACATTTGGCCCTAGTTCCATGAAGCTGTTCCGACTCTTCAAGCGTTTCTTGGCATGATGGTGATTGTGCAAGGGGTGACGGGGATGTGTCCCCGCATTGAAGCGTTCTACTGCAGCTGCCCGATCACGTCTTCAAGATGGTCCGTTAATGCCTGCCAGCCCGTACAGATGTTCAACCTTTGTCGACTTCAGGCATGCTGTGATTTTCCTGCAGGCAGTGCTCAGTGCAGAGTCCACCTTGCGTGCATGTTTAGAGCAGCTCCAGACGGGACTTGCATATTCGGCCACTGGGAAACAGAGCTCCAGGGCTACTGTGCGGATTGTTGTTGGGTCACTTCCAAATGAGCTGTTTCCCAATTTTTCAATTACCTTGTTCCGGGTGTTGACCTTTGCCTTGGTTTTCTCAACATGTTGGCGATATGATAACATGTGCGATTGAGGACCGCATCTAGGTACTTTGGGGTTTTGCAGTGTTCCAACAGGACATCTGGGCCATACGCTCATCTCCCCGCTACCTTCAGGTAGTAGGTACAGAAGCCTGAAGATTGCAACAACCAGGTTCAGAAATAGCTACTTCCCCACAGCCATCAGACTATTAAACTCGGCTCGGAAAATACAATGATCATTAATAGCCCATAATCTGTTTATTTGCACTTTATCAGTTTATTTATTCATGTGTGTATATATTTATACAATGGTATATGGACACACTGATCTGTTCTGTATTCGTACCTACTATGTTCTGGTATGCTAAAGCACAGCAAGAATGTCATTGTCCTATCAGGGACACATGACAATAAACTCTCTTGAACTCTTGAACTTGAACTTCCATCGCACCTGCAGTTGCCGTTTCGCATCCCGGTTCCGGAGGTGGAAAGCTGCGCTTTGCGTTTTTGTTGGGTTTGGACGCAGGGAGTTCTGTTGGCAGTATGTTGTCATATTCTGCAGAGCAGCCTCTAGTCATGACAGAAGCCTCCTCGTGATGATACCCGGAAACGACGACACGATGCACTCTGTAACGCGTCGGGCGACCAATTCTGTCAACATGTTAGATGACGACAAAATCCAACAATAGAGCTAGACTGGGAAGCAGGGACAAGCCTGGGACAGCAAGCGTCTCCTGCTTGATGTAGACCGCAGACCGCTGGCACCACCTACACAAGGTGAAATTGAGCTACCGCGTCAGGCCTGAGACTGCCAGTGCCTCTTCTTGGTGTAAGACCGAGCCGCTGGAACAAGCTTGCGACCGCCAGCAACTCCTCACCTCCCTACAGATGAAGAGGGACTGTGGCATCACACAGAGAGCAGGACCAAGCTGCTGGGACAAGCCCGATACTGCCAGCATCCTCATTTGCACATCGACAACGGATGATTATGCCCCCACATGGACCTGGACCTTCTCACCATCCTCCTTTACAGTAAATAAACCTTTTCATGAGAGTTCAGCCGACTGTGAGTGTGTCGCTGTAGTCATTGTCCCAAGGTCTCCACTTCCCCACACCACCCCTGACACCACAGCCTTCTGATCACGAGAGAGCTTTCTGTTTTGGTTACAGGTTTAGTTATTCAAACTAATTTTTACCTACAGGCCTTTCACCAGAGGACACTGTGATTGTCATTACATTGATCATGGGACTGGTGCTTTCAACAGTATATGCCATTGCATTTCTCTGCTGGGCATGGAAAGGATTTCCAGGTAATTATTATCGTTTAATCTGTACTTAAGCATAAACTCCAGTGACACATTAACAAAACAAGAGAACAGAACAAAACTTTCCCCTTGCCCCGGCTCCGATCTAGCCCACTCTTCCCCACAGGTTCCTGTAACCTTCAACTACAATTGTGACGAGTTGTGAAGTGGTGCTTTGCAGTCAGGAATGCCAGGAATGATTCAGGATTGACACCTGGACACCAGAGGGGTATTTTGGAGTGAGCTAGAGTGGGAGGAGTATCAGTATTTATGATGATATATCCTGTCAAACTTTATTGTGGCTTTAGAGGTGGGAATTGAGGTAAATGACTCCCTTGATCTCGATGGCATTTGTTGAGGGAGAACAGCCTACTGAACATCTCTTAAGAATAGGACATGTTGGCGTGTGTGTCTCACACCTGGCTGCAGGTGGATGGGATTACTCAATTCCTTCTTCACCTGTGACTGTGATTTGGAGGTGGTAGGTGGGGAGGTGATCCCTTCTATTGGCCTGGTGGCAATTTCTCTTAATGGTTTGCAATTATATTTTACTCCAGCACCTCTCAATCTCATGTTTTTACAGCAGGCAATGAGTGCATGGGGTCACCAACAACTCCCCATCCCTGAACAGGTTATAAACCATGCCGTCAGAATATTGCTCAATATATTAGTTATATTGTTGCTTAATTCAAGGACTTCTTGCCAGATCACTCTGAGAATAAATTCTTCAGACTATAATTAAAGCAAATAGTAGGCACAATTACAGCTACCACTATTCGGGGAAGAAAACATCACATGCTACTTCAAACCAACACAAATTGCTGTTGCTGGTATCTCGAATCAAAGACAATGCTGGAAGAACACAACGAATCAAGCTGTGGAGGCAAAAGGTGCAAGTCAACATTTTGCATTGGGGAACTGCATCAGGACAGATGCAGGGTCTTGTCCCGAAACGGTTATTTTAGGAAGGCATTTGACAAACTCCCACATTGGTCAAGCAAATCGAAGCAGTTAGCATTGAAGTGAAGGATTACAAATTGGCTCAGGAGATAGCAAGGTGTGAAGATCAGTGGGAGATTTGGTGACTGGAGAGTTATATACATTGCGATTCAAATTCTATATGAGCTTCTCATGGTATGTATGAATGATTTAGACTTGTTGAAGAATTAAAATTAAGATGATTTCTGATGACCCCAAAAATAACAGTGACTGAATTGATGAAGGAAATTCTGAGCTACAGGAAGATATCAAGGTCTTGCTTACGTGCAGAATCGTGACAAATGCAATTTCATCAAGGGGAATGTGAAGGGGATACTGGATATCTTTGCCCCAGGAATACAAAGGAATGCACACAAGGAGACTAAGAAGAGTAGAGGAGCTGTCAGGTTTGAGACTGCATGCCCACGAATCCCAGAAGGCAGCAAAAAGAGTGGATAAAGCAGTTAAGAAGCCATAAGGTTTTACTTCCATTGGCCAAAGTGCAGAATACAAGACCAGGACCATCATGTAAAACTGTATATTAGATTAATTGCTGGGGTGATGCGGGCAGTTCTGGTCAGGATTCTGGTTACACAAGATGAGGTGCAGAGGAAATTTCCGAGAATTTTGCCAAAATTGAAAAATTGTATATATGAGACGAGACCAATTCAGCTGGAGTTTTTTAAATCAAAAAAGATTGAGGTATATAGGATTATAAAAGGTCTCGATGGGATGAAATGGATGGACCTATTTCCCCCAAGGAGGAACAATAACTCAGGGACATTGTGTACAAAAGCAACTCAACTCTCCTCCATTCCTAACTGATTGAAATAAGTCAATGGGTCTAAAAAAGGAAGGTGGAGTCAGAAAATCAAACCCTGATTTAAAGTACCTGGGTGACCGCAGAGAGCTGTGGTCTTTGAGGCCATGGACGGAGACTGGGAAATGGGATTGTCCAAATCTGCATTGTTGGCCGATTTGGACACAATGGAACGGGCGCCCTCCGTCTGTGCATTTGCATTGAAGATACCTTGATGAAGGAGAGTGGGCCACCCATATCACAGTGTGTGGATGAGTTTAGGAGGAGCAGGTTATGGCAGGTGAGGTCACAAAGGTAATTTGTAACCCTGATGTGGTGCGTCATTATAGTGGTTGGGTTGGACACTGTGAAGCTCAAGCTTTTGGAGAGGATAGAAAGAGGTTAATGATAGAGGGCTGGAATTCTAAAGGACAACATGAAATTGTGTTTGTTTTCTGTGGAGAGGGTGATGATGGAAACTCAGAAGGAAAAATATTTAGGACGAGGGAACTATTAACAATGTCAATGAACACTGGGCACAAGATGGCAAGTTGGCAATGACTAGGATCAAGTGATGAATTTTGCGGATAATTTGAGCTTGCAGTGGGAATATGATGGAATTTAGAGAGAAATGTACTCTCAAGTCCTTTCAAGGAATGTACTCTCAAGAGTAAATGGAGATGAGGTGATATTGGTGACATTGAAAAAGGTGTGACCGCCTATTTTAATGAATAATTTTAACTTTTTAAACTTTACTAACATTTTTGTCATTTAAAAAATCGTAAAAAATTCTTATTTACTTTTTCAAGGTGCCAATATGCCATACATGTGCATAGCGCCACAAAAACAGCAGTGTATTTTGAATGTTTTACTGTACCTGCCCCAACTACATTTTTTTGTGTCGTTTAGAAATACAGCACGGAAACAGGCCCTTCGGCCGACCGAGTCGGTGCCGACCAGCGAACCCCGTACATTAGCACGATCGTATACACTGTGGACAATTTACAATTTTCACTTTTAACTCTTTCCCCTCACGTTAAACTGGGAATAGTTATTGATCACTAGAATAACACAGCAGGGCTGATTTACAATGAGTTCTTATCTTAATCACTCGACATGTACCGTGTCGCTGTCATTTCCAACTGCATGGCCTGCAGATAAAAGATAATCAAAGTCATCAAATGTGTTTCCATAGCAACTTCAGTCTCCCCTGGGACCTCCACACACTGCCAGTGTGGCTGAGCTCGCTGAGCCTCCAGTGGTCTGATGCCTGGTCCGTTCCTGAGCTGAATGGAATGTTGCATGTTCAAGAGATCGAATATCACAACCAACCTGACCAGTTCCCGATCCATCTGTTTTACTTGAAACGCTTTGTGTTAACAATTATGTTGAAGCATTTGCGGCAATCTGTTTTCAAACAGTTTTAATGTTGTTATTCATTTCTCTACACCACTCCAGGAAACAAATGGTGGTGGATCCTGAAAATTTGTAGCATCGTGTCTCTGGTCGTCATCCTCATTGCCCTCATTTGCTGGATTGTGTTCAAAGGTACATGCACAATGAGTGTTTGTTTATTCTTTGGTTAATCGTGAGCAGTGCTCTGCAGGATGATTGGAATGCTATGAATGTCGCAGTCAGTGAACTGTGAGCAGCTTCACCTGGACCGCCAGCACTCAGTCCTCAACCCCACAGCCGGGAACGTGGAAACATGCTGCCGGTTTAGACTTTAATGGTTGAATGTCAGTTATTCCATTCAGAATTGTTGGTCATTTGTAGCACATTTTATCCCAATATAGAGAGATAGATTATAGAAAGGTTGACATTGTGTGTCAGGATTCCAAAAGGTAAGTGATGAATTCCAACGGTTAAAGCACAAGGAAATGTATGCATATTATCGACCAGGGTGGACAATTAACTTGGTGACAAGAGAAAGAGAGTAAAGCCAATCTACAGACGCTCACGTTGGCCGGGTGTGCCTTATGGTGTCTGTCATGCAAGGAACTGTGCTCGGCCTACGAATGCAAAGTACATAAACAAGTTTGCCATTGACACAAAGCTAGATGATATTGTAACAAGGTGGATATAACAATGTCGCAAAAAGAGATTGAAAAGTGATGCAAATGGGGTTTTTAATGTTGGCCACTAAAAAGTCATTTTCCTTGGATGTTAACAGGTCAGGGCAGAATAGTTTCTAAATGGTGCAGAACATTGAATTAGACAACAGTGTTATAGGTCAGAGAGTAACAATTTCCACTGTTAAAGACACCCAGGATTTGTAAATGTCAGTGCAATCACCCTGACAGGATCCATTGTTTCTGCTGCTGCTGAATTTTCTTTCCCCCTCCTTCCACTTCCACTTCCACTCCTTCGGTCAACACTACTGGTTTTATGGCAGTGTGGAATTCTCGGAGCTACATCAGGACTCTGCAGATTCTGATCCAATTCCCTCCCCCAAAACATCAGGAAGATCAATTTATAGAAACATAGAAAATAGGTGCAGGAGTAGGTCATTCGGCCCTTCAAGCCATTCAATATGATCATGGTTGATCATCCAAAAACCCTGTTCCTGCTTTCTTCCCATATCGCTTGATTCCGTTAGCCCTAAGAGCTATATCTAACTCTCTCTTGAAAACATCCAGTGAATTGGCCTCCACTGCCTTCTGTGGCAGAGAATTCTACAGATTCACAACTCTGGGTGAAAAACTGTGTCCCTAGTTCTGGACTCCCCAACATTGGGAACATTTTTCCTGCATCTAATCCTGTCCAATACCAATACCTTAAGAATTTAATATGTTTCTATAAGATCCCCTCTCGTCCTTCTAAATTCCAGTGAATATAAGCCCAATCAATCTATTCTTTCATCATATGTCAGTCCCGCCATTCCATCATCCGACGAATTAACCTGGTGAACCTACGCATCACTCTGTCAATAGCAAGAATGTCCTTCCTCAAATTAAGAGACCAAAATTGCACATAATGCTCCAGGTGTGGTCTCACCAGGGCCCTGTACAACTGCAGTGGGACCTCCTTGCTCCTATACTCAAATCATTTCGCTATGAAGCCCATCATGCCATTAGCTTTCTCCACTGCCTTCTGTACCTGCATGCTTACTTTCAGTGACTGATGTACAAGGACACACAGGTCTTGTTGCACCTCCCGTTTTCCTCATCTGACTCCATTCAGATAATAATCTGCCGCCTTGTTCTTGCCACCAAAGTGGCTAACCACATTATACTGCATCTGTCATGCACCTGCCCACTCATCCAACCTATCCAAGTCACCCCGCAGCCTCATAGCATCCTCCTCGCAGCTCACACTGCCACCCAGCTTTCTGTCATCTACAAACTTGGAGATGTTACATTTAATTTCATTGTCTAAATCGTTAATATATATTGTACATAACTGGGGTCCCAGTACTGGCCTTGCGGCACCCCACCTGCCATTCTGAAAAGGAACCATTAATTTCTACTCTACTTCCTGTCTGCCAACTAGTTCTCTATCCATGTCAATACCCTACCCCCAATACCATGTGCTCTAATTTTGCACACTAATCTCTTGTGTGGGACCTTGTAAAAGACGTTTTGAAATTCCAGATACACCACATCCACTGGCTCTCCCTTATCCATTCTGCTTGTTACATCCTCAAAAAATTCCAGATTAGTCAAGCATGATTTTCTCTTCTTAAATCCATGTTGATTTTTACGGATCCTATCACAATTTTTCAAACGTGCTGCTATTACATCTTTAATCATCGACTCATGCATCTTCCCCACTATTAATGTCAGGCTAACTGGTCTATAATTCAGTTTTCTCTCTCCCTCCTTTCGTAAAAATTGGGGTTACATTAGTTATGCTCCAGTCCACAGGAACGGATCCAGAGTCTCTGGAACATTGGAAAATGATCACCAATGCATCCACGATTTCTAGGGCCACCTCCTTGAATACCATGGGATGCAGACCATCAGGCCCTGTGGCTTTACCACAACCCTCTCGGGACAAGCAGGTGGGGGATAGGTGCAGTCTTTGCAGCATCACCCACATGTTCAGGATCGCTCCGTAATAGGGGCGGCATAGTGGAGCAGCAGTAGAGTTGCTGCCTTATAGCGCCAGAGGCCCAGGTTATACTAACAACGGGTGCCTGTAAGTACACAGTTTGTACGTTCTCCACGTGATCTGTGTTGTTTTCTCCAGGATCTCCAGTTTCCTCCCCATTCCAAAGATGTACAGGTTTGTAGGCTAATTAACTTGGTATAATTGTAAATTGTCCCTAGTGCTTGTAGGATAGTGTAAGTATGCGGGCATCGCTGGTTGGCGTGGACTCAGTGGGCCGAAGGGCATGTTACCATGCTGTATCTGTAAACTAAACTAAACTGTTGGGGAACAGCACCAAGCACCTTATTGTTTTAGTTCCCTACAGAATTACTAACCACCATTGGATCTTTGCCCCAGGCACTGACCCTCTGACTGAGCTTTGTTTTTGGACTCTGCCTGTTGCTGCTACTAAGTGAATTAATATACATAAATCTCACCATTGGTACATTGCTGCCGTCCCAGTGTAGTTCAGCAGTGGTGATGCTACACTGCCTATCTGTGTTGGGCTGTGAAGTCTCAACAGTGTGGAGCAGCACTGAGACATGAGGTTTCCATGCCAGTATTTGACCTCACAACATGAGTAAGCTTGGGTCTGGAGTCAATAACAGCCACCAGGGCCAGTACTTCCTGACTACATATCACAGAGTCCCCCCTTCTCGTAAGATTGGCCAGAGGCCTGGAATACAGGAGGGGGAGTCTGGGGGATTGGGTCTAAGTTTTGATTCTGGGAGTCCGTCAGTTTGTTGTTTTACAATAGAGTGATACAACGTGGAAACAGGCCCTTCAGCCCACCTTGCCCGCACCGTCCAACAAATCCCAGCTACACTAGTCCCACCTGCCTGTGTTTGGCCCAAATCCCTCCAAACCTGCACTATCCATGTACCTGTCTAACTGTGCCTTATATGTTGGGATAATCCCTGCCTCAACTACCTTCGTTGGCAGCTTCTTTCATACACCCACCACCCTTTGTGTGAAATAATTACCCCTCAAATTCCTATTAAATCTTTTCCCCTTCACCTTAAACCTATGTCCTCTGGTCCTCAATTCACCTACTCTGGGCAAGAGACCCTGTCCATCTACCCGATCTATTCCTGTCATGATTTTATACACCTCTATAAGATCACTCCTCATCCTCCTGCACTCCAAGCAATTGTCCTAGCCTACTCAACCTCTCCCTATAGCTCAGACCCTCGGGTCCTGGTAAAACCCTTGTAAATTTCATCTGTACCCTTTCCAGCTTGACAACATCTTTCCTAAAACATGGTGCCCGGAACTGAACATAATACTCTAAATGTCGCCTCATCAATGTCTGACACAACTGCAACATGACTTCCCAACTTATATACTCGGTACTCTGACCAATGTGCCAAAAGTCTTTTTGACCACCCTATCCACCTGCGACTCCACCTTCAATCAACCATGCACCTGCACTCCTAGGTCCCTCTGCTGCACAACACTCCTCAGAGCCCTACCATTCACTGTGTAGGTCCTGCCCATGTAAGAATTCCCAAAATGCAACACATTCCATCAACCATTCGTCAGCCCACCTGGCCAAACGATCAAGATCTTGCTGCAAAACCATCTGCATTATCTGCAAAACCACCCCCTTTCACATCATCTGCAAATATGCTGGGCCCGTTACAATCAGTAACGGGCCCAGCACCAAACCCCAAGGCACACCACTAGTCACAGGCCTCCGAGAAGCAATACTCTGCGATAGTTCTCCTGTTTTGTAGTTGATCTGATGTAGTGAGTGAGTGTGATGATTTCTATTTCCTGTCGTCTTAAAAATGTAACTACCATGTGTATTGGCAAAATCAATAAATAAATTGTTAAACAATAGAAGATAGACACAAAAAGCTGGAGTAAGCAGGTCAGACAGCATCTCTGGAGAAAGGGAATAGGTGACGATTTGGGTCGAGACCCTTCTTCAGAAATAATAGATTAGCCAACACTGTTGTGAGAGGGGTGAGAGGAGGAAGGTACCATCATTATTGGAGGGGCAGCGTGAAGGTACGATCATTGCTGGAGAGATGAGGTACTGTTAGCAATTGCTAATGCACAATGTAATTAGCACTGACATTACAGAGTGCAAAAGCAGGGATCTTGGTGTGTGGGAAATTTTACAGGTTTTAAATCTTTTTTCTTGTTTTGCTCTTAATGTTTAACAAATTTACTGGTTTGAATTTGGTCTTTTTCACAGTTAGTTGGCTTATTCGAGACAGAAACAGAAAAACTGCAAAAGCTGGAAATAACAATAGAAAATGTAGGAACATTCGGCAGGTCAAGCAGCATCAGTGGAAAGAGTTGTGAAGAAGGGTCTTTGACTTCAAATGTTAACTGTTTCTCTTTCCATGGATAAAAATACCTCGTTATTTGTTTCACTGAGTGGCGAGCAATAACTGTGGACCTGATGATCACGGGGCCAGAGACAGACTCACATTTATGAACATAGAATATAGAACAGTACAACACAGTAATAGGCCCATCTGCCCACAGTGTTCATGCTGAACATGATGCCAAGATAAACATATCTCTGCTGCCTTCATGTTATCCATCTCCCTCTATTCTCTGCATATCCATGTGTTTTTCAAAAGGACACAGTTGTGTCTGCTTCCACCACCACCCCTGATTTTGCGTTTCAGGTAACCATCTTTGGGTTTTTTTCACACTTGCCCCGCATATCTCTATAAACTTTCTCCCTCTGAACGCAAAACTATGCCTTCAGGTCATTGACATTTCCATCCTGGGAAAAAGCACTGATTGTCTCCCTATCTGCGCCGCTCATAATCTTAAATACTTCTATCAACCTCCAATGTTTCAGGGAAAACAATTCAAGTGTGTCCATCCTCTCCTTGTAGCCAATAGTTTCTTGCAGGAAACATTCTGGTAAACCTCTTCAACACCCTTTCCTAAGGTCTGTATCCCTCAATGAGGCGACCAGAACTGCAGCAATACTCCAAAGTTTTATAAAGCTACAAGCTTTCTGACTCTTATACTCAATGTCCTGACCGATTCAGGTAAGCATCATATGCCTTCTTTACAATTCTATACTTGTGCTACCACTTTACGGAATCTATGGACTAGATCCATAATTCCATGTTCTAACCCTGCGTTCTAGCGTGAGGTCGAGCATGCTTGGACTTTATTCCTTGGAAGGTAGGAGACTGGGGAACAATTTTATAGAAATGTATAAAATCATGTAGAAATGATAAATCAACACAGTCTTTTCTCAACGGTTGGGGAATCAAGACCATCCCTCCCCCATCCTAGTTGTCCGACCAGTCTGACTATCTTCCTGATTCAATTTTATCTTTGTATGCTTCGTTGCTACCTTCCCCAAGCTAACAATGATATATTTTACATTTTTCTGGAGCTCCGTCCCCTTTGATGTCTCATGTACACACCTTACCCGGTAATAGGGGAACTCATTCACACTGAAGGTTATACATATATGGAATGAACCGCTCGAAGAAATGGTTGAGGCTGGTACTATGACATTGAAAAGACGTTTGGACAGTGACATGGATAGGAAATGTTGAGAGGAATATGGGTCGCATTGGACTAACATTGATGGGCATTTGGTTGTCATAGATGAGCTGGGCTGAAGGGCCTGTTTCCATGCTAAATGGCTCTATGACTAAGATATTATAGGACAGGTTGCGCACCTGACTGCAGTGTGTCACCAAAACATCACCCATTCCTTCTCTCCAGAGATGCTGCCTATCCCGCTGAGTTACTCCAGCTTGTTATGTCATACTGCCTGACATGCTGAGTTACACCAGCCCTTTGTCCATTTGTGCATTAACCAGCATCACCTAAGAGCAGTGTGAAGGGATGAGCTTGGAGTCAGTGTCGAGGGTTCCAACAGTAGGCATAGCATTTCCCAATATCGGTGATGTGCAAAGTTGAAAGTGGCTAAGTGAAGTTTATTGTGCATCTAATTTTTATTATGTTAAAAAAAATCACATTGTTTGATTAATAACTGATTTATCAGGGATAAAATTGTCCACCACACTTTTATTAACTCATTGCTTTGTGTCAGATACTGTTTAACAATGCTGTTCTAGAAAGTGCTAATGGACATGTTACTGTGTTAAAAGTGCAGTTAAAATGTTGATCAGGTGTGGGGCAACTTGTGAATTTACTTCTTGTGCGGACTGTTATATATTTCAGATCAAGACTGTGACACCAACATTCCCATCTGGATCATACCCATTGTATCAATGGTCACATGTGTGATAGCATTATCCAGGTCCTTCCCGGTTTGTCGAAGTAAGTGTCAAAATACAGGCATTTTCTAAAGAATATGGTCTCCCCCTGGTCTTGCCTTCTGAAAGCAGCAGTTATGGGGAAACCTCTAGCACATTCCCAGTCTATCCCTGACTGTTGGCATTCAGGAACTGATCCAGCCTGGAATTTGCTAGGTCCTGCTGGAAATTCCGCTCTTGGCTGCTGATATTTGCAGCACAAATGCCAGTGGGGGTCAGGATTCCTCTGGAATATAGAGATCAAGTTGAGAGTGTTTATTTGCCATATGTACTGCAATGGAACAATTAAATCTTTACTTGCTGCAGCTTTACCGGCCATTAATGCAAAATACACAAGTATACTATAATCAATAATACAATAATTTAATAATCAACAATACCAGATCGTAATAGTGTAATGCCGAAATGGTGCAACCAAACCAAAGTGCAAGTAGATTATTGTTGCTGAGGCAGTGATCAATGTTGTGCAGTTTTCAAGAGCCTGATGGTTGCTGGGAGGAAGTTGTCTTTGAACATAGAAATCATGGTTTTCATGTTCCTATACCTTCTTGCTGATGGTAGCACCGAGAAGAGTATGGCCCAGCCGGTGTGGATAGAATGCGGAACAATACAACACAGGCACAAGCCCTTCAGCTCACAATGTCTATGCTGATCAAGATGCCAGGACCAACCCATATCTGCTTGCTCATAGTCCATATACCTCAAGTCTCTTTATATCAATGTGCTTGTCCAAAGTCTCATTATTGCCCCTATTGTATCTTGTCTGCAGCAGCATCTGTAGCAGCACATTCCAGACACTCACCAACCTCTTTGTTAAAAATAAATTGCCCAGAATATTTCCTTTAAACTATGGCCCCTTCACCTTAAAGCCCTCTAGTATTTGATATTTCCATCCCGTCAAAAAAAGGTTCTGACTATACCCTATCAATGCCTGTCATCAATTCATATGCTTCAAACAGGTCTCCCTGCAACCTCCAGTGGTCCAGGGAAAACAAACCAGGTCTCTCCAACCTCTCCCTGTAGCTAATACCCTCAAATCCAAGCATCATTCTGGTAAACCTCCTCTGCAGCCTTTCCAAAGTCTCCACATCCTTTCTGTAAAGGGGTGACCAGAACTGCACGCAATACTCCAATTGCAGCCTAACCAAAAACCTACAAAGCTTCAACATGACCTCCTGACTCTCATGTTCAATACCCTGACCAATGAAGGCAAGCATACACATGACTTGTTTACCCCTCTATCTATTTGTGTTACCACTTTCAGGGAGTTGTGGACGTAGACCCCCAAGACCCCCTTGTACATCAAAGCTGCTACAGATCATGCCATTAGATTTTGTCCTTGCATTTGACCTCCTAAAGTGCAACACCTCACACGCACAGATTAAACTCCATCTGCCATTTTCTGTACTTGGCCTAAATCCCACTGTATACTTTCCTCAGAATCCGTGATGGCCTTCCTCACAATCCATGACCTTGATGTCAACTGCAGACTTTCCAACCAACCTGTCTACAAATACATTCAAGTCATTTATATATATATCTTTGAATATTAGTTTCTTTTTAGAGGCAGCACCTTCTGTAAATCCCTTTGATGGTGGGGTGGTCAGTAAACGTGATAGGCCATGCAATGTCAACATCCTTGAACTTCCTGGCTGAATTCCCCATTGCACGGCTGCTGCACTATGCATGGATCTACAGGTGGAGCAGAAACTAACTGAGCTTTCCTGGTTGAGGAATCCGCTCTCAGACTCTGTGCCAGGGTGGTGGAATAAACTATATATTTTAATCATTTTAGTTACGAATGATTTAAATATTTTCATTTTGATCCAGTTTATTTCAAAGTTAATAGTTGTAATGGCTGTCATTGGGCGAGGGCTGTGGATGCCTGAGGTTTCCAGAGGAGTTTGTATGTGGGTCTTGCTCCAGGTGGTCTACATCACCCAATCCAAAGCCTTGTGCCTCTGCTCCGGGATTGTCGGGCATCAGGATTGGTGTTCCGGATCCGAAGAGGGTACGTCTGGAGCAGGGATGTGCCATGAGTAATTACTTAGCGCAGGCAGTCAGTCGACTTTTAAAAATCTGAAAAACCGCGCATGCGCAGATTGGTCTTCTCTCCAGTAGGCAGTCAGTTGACTAATATAACGTCATTTGACTTCAAAAGCCTTATCTCTTAATAAAATATTTAAAAACATAGAGTGCACAGAAATTTACTTACCACATTATTTGTACACAAACTCCATTCTCCTCTCTGTTTGAAAAACCCGCCAAGAAAACAGGCGGATGATGACCACATGCGCAGCATCTTGCGGCGCAGGCTGCGCAAGCACACATGCATGTAGTCCATGGTGCAAAGGCAGAATTTCAGCTGCGTTTATTGTCTACTGTAAGTGAAGGCTTGAAGCAGCATCCACGGCACGTGCGTTGCACATAGTTTTACATGTATTACATGTACTGCGGATTAAAGGCACGGGAGAATTATGCCTACCTAAGAGATCGATTAAATCATGAAAATAATAACCATTTATTAACTTATGCATGTAAATTCGTGCATTAAGTTGCCAATGGTAAATGAATTGGAAATCTTTACTATTTATATTTAATAATTACCTTTTTATCATTTTGGTTAGTGTAGGAACTGCCTACCTAGCCTATCCTGATGGCACATGCCTGGTCTGGAGGAGTGGTGAGTGCAGGCGGGGACCCCATTTGGGAAAATCTGGTGTCTGCCAACATTCGAACGTCAGACACCGGGGGTAATTGAAACAGGTTGATGGGCCTTGTCATTTCCTATCTGGAAATTCCAGCAATCCTGCAGGCAGAGAGTCGGGAGCAGTCCTTTGAGGGGCATGTTTGAGCCACAAAGAGAAAACATAGGTTTTCCATCCTATGGAGGCCAATCAATGGTTGGAACCTTTCCCAGGAGGGGAGGGATGAGGGAGACCCAGCCCTGGGTTATTGGAAGGAACAGCTAGATGCTCCAGTGGGGGGATGGCAGGGATGGAGCTCTGGGAGTAGATCAATGAGCTGATGGAAATCTTTCATCTGTCATCCCACTTGTGACTAGAGTAAATTTGGGTTTCCACACATTCTCAGGATGGCTGGTGAAGGGAACCTTGGTCAATGGGAGCAGATGTGGGGAATTGGCCAATGATTTGCTGCTTGATTGCCCGCCTGTTGGATTGACGAGGCTCTGCCGGAAGCAAGGGTACAGGGTATAATGAAGGGAATGGGAATGAGATGACTGACCTCATGGGAAAGACGAGCAGTGAGAAGGCAGATTTCCTGACCCGGCTCCCAGTGCAGGTTGGGAGTCTGTATCCAGTCTCCATGCTCTCCGAGCCCAGGGGACTGTCACAGGCCGGGGAAGCAGAAGTTCCTGATTTTCTCTGTGTGAATCTCATCAGGAAGTGACCTTTAGGGCCCTGTAGGTAAAGCGACTGACTCATTGATCGGTTAACCTTTTCCCACGGTCTCATCCCGCACCTTCCTCAGTCGGTTACCCATGAGAGACCGACTCTGCACTTACTGTTCAAACTCACTTGGATGCACTGATATCGGTTAAAGTGAAAGAGCAAAGGTGAGTTGCTATTGTTGAGAGTCTGGAATGAGCCATAAATAATCTGGCAATATTGTGTATATGTGCAGAGTTGTAAAAGGTTATTTTATTCATTATAGGCAGACATGAAGAAACTAACAGAGACAGCTGTGCAGAAAGAGAACAGGTATTTTGTTAAGATAACTTTCTGTTGAATTCTGTAGAGGATAATTTAATAAGTTTATAAATCTACTGATGTCTTCCCCTTGCTCTCGTGCACGTACACATTCTTCGAAATCTGCTACTATATTTATATCGCCACGGTATGACAGACATTGACACACATAACCCAGAGGGAATCTTAGCCTCTGTTAATGTGCATGATACAGTATCTGGTTGGATTTAATGTAGTGTTCAGTTTCTCTCAGTGCTTTATTTACGGCCATGTCTGGACACATTCTCTGTGCAACATGCGGACAATCACTGTCTCTCCCAGTCTGGATCTGGTTCTGCAGACTGTGGCCTCTTTGGTTGTCTCCCTTTGCATCATTTATTCTGTCCTGTTTGTACATCTACTCCACTCACTCACCATGTTCTTTCCTCCCTGCCCGTCTTGTCCTGCCCTTACCGCTGTAGTTTGAATGTGAGGATTTGCCATTCAAATAATAAATGGATTCTATTTATTCTAGGATAATGGAGAATTGCAAGAATTACAAACTATCAGACCAGACCATGAAGCGGGACCCCAAACCCTTCAGCAGGATCAGAGAGAGCCCGACAGCCTTCGGTTTCAGATGTCACTGTGAAGGCAGCTATGGTGTCCCTGATGTAGACAGTGGCCAGGAAAATCTTCCCTCCATAGATGCTGCTGCGCCCGCTGAGTTTCTCCATCATTTTGTGTAAATCATCCCTCCGGTTCAGTTTAGTTTATTTTATTGTCATGCTCACTGAGGTACAGTGACAAGCTTTTGTTGCATACTAACCAGTCAGCAGATAGACAATACGTGATTACAATGGAACCATTTACAGTGTATAGATACATGATAAGGGAATATGGTTTAGTGCAAGGTAAAGCCAGCAAAGTTCCATCAAGGATATTCCAAGGGTCACCAATGAAGTAGATAGCAGTTCAGCACTGCTCTCTGGTTGTGGTAGGATGATTCAGTTGCCTGATAACTGCTGGGAAGAAACTGTCCCTGAATCTGGCGGTGTGTGTTTTCATACTTAATCTATACCTTTTGTCTGATGGAAAGGAGAGAAGAGGGAGTTGGCCAGGATGCGACTCATTCTTGGTTATGCTGCTGGCCTCTATAGTGCATATGTAGAAGTTGGTGAGAGTTGTAGGGGACATGCCAAACTTCCTAAGCCTACTAAGGAAGTAAAGTTGTTGGTGTGCTTTTTTGGTTGTTGTGTCAATAAGCGAGTTCGGTAATCCGAAAAATGCAAGGAATCATGAGATTTGTGAAAGGTTGAACGCTATAAATAAAAATCGAACAAAGCGCTGTAGATTCAGTTTGGGTCCAATTTTTTGCCTTTTTTTCAGTGAGAGACCGGGGTGGGGGGGGGGGGGGGCTTTCATTACTCCCTTCGGCCTTTTTTAATTCCTATGAATGCCTTTCAGCCTGAAGAATGCCATTCAGGCTTTTCAGCGCCTGATGGACACACTGAGTCGCGGCTTGAACTTTCTATTTATTTTTCTGGACGATATTCCTGTTGCTATTCGCACCCACCAGGAACACTGTGGGCACCTCCGCCTCCTCTGCCAGCGGCTCAGCGAGCACAGCCTGACCATCAACCTTGATAAATGCCAGTTTGGCCTCAGTTCCATCGACTTCCTGGGCCATTGGGTTACCCAGCATGGTGCGATTCCGCTGCTGAACATGGCGGAGGCCATTCGTCGCTTCCCTCGGCCTTCCATGTTGTGGGGACTACAAGAGTTCATGGGTATGGTCAACTTTTACCACCGCTTCGTACCTGCGGTCGGATTATGCGGCCGTTATTTCCGTTTCTGGCAGGTAAACAATGGGACATTACATGGAGCGCCGAGGCCATGGCTGCGTTGACAAGGCCAAGGAGGTGGAGGCGCAAGCTTGCGCCACCATGCTGGTCCATCCTTGAGCTGCTGCACACACCGCTTTGACTGTCGACACCTTGGACTCTGCTGTGGACGCGTCTTGGCGCTGGCGGCCTCTGACCTTATTCATTCGGCAGCTCAAGCCTGCTGAGTAAAAATACAGCGCTTTCGATCAAGAGCTCCTGGCGTTGAACCTGGCTGTAAGGCACTTCTGTTATTTTCTTGAGGGCGGTCTTTTACTGTCTTCATGGACCACAAGCCTCTCACTTTTGCGTTTGTGAAGGTGTCGGATCCCTGGTGTGCCCAGCAGCAGAGACATTGACGTACATCTCTGAGTTTAGACAATAGGTGCAGGTATAGGCCATTCAGCCCTTCGACCCACCACTGCCATTCAATGTGATCATGGCTAATCATCCCCAATCAATACCCCATTCCTGCCTTCTCCCCATATCCCCTCACTCCGCTATCTTTAAGATCTTGAAAGTATCCAGAGAGCCGGCCTCCACTGCCCTCTGAGGCACTCCGCCATGTCGAAGGAATGGACAACCGAGCTGCCGACACATTGTCTCGACTTGCCATCGCTGCGGTGCTGGATGTTGCTCCGGGGATTGCCTTTTCTGCCTTGGCAGCGGCTAAATTGGAGGATGCCGAGATGCCTGCCTACCTCACTGCCATTTCTGGCTGGTATTGGAGGATGGCCCGTTTGGCCCCGTGGGTGCCACTTGTCCTATGTGATGTCTTCACTGGTCAACCGTGACCCATCGTTCTGGCTGCCTGGCGCATGTGAGTGTTTGGCATCCTCCACGGGTTGCTACACCCTTCCATCCGGTCCACAATTGCGCTGGTGGCGGCTTGGTTCATGTGGCATGGCTAGTGCAAGCAGGTCGGTAACTGGGCCCGGGCGTGTGTTCCGCGCCAAACGTCCAAGGTCCGGGTACCTGTTCAGGAATTTGCTATGCCGCATCGGTGGTTTGATCATGTTCATGTGGATATTATGGGTCCGTTGCCTCCGTCCCGGGGCATCACACATCTCCTCACCTTGCTGGATTGTTTTATGCGGTGACCGGAAACTGTTGCACTGACCTACACCACTGCTGCATCCTGTGCCCTTGCTGACCATTGGATTGCTCATTTTGGTGTACCTGTGGACATTTCCTCGGACCACGAGCCTCAGTTTACGTATGAGTTGTGGCCGGCTATGGCTCGCCTGTTATGGCCGTCTCACTGTGTGAGTTGACCCACGAGTGACCCCGAGTGACAGACTCGTGGTTGTGCACGAGATCCCAAGTTGATGTTCAAGTGTTTGAACCGAGTTCCCACGGGTATGGTATTTTGCCGTTTACTGCGATGTTCCAAGTTCGTCTCCAGAGTTAACCAAGTTCGTCTCCCGAGCTGACAACGTCTCCTGAAAAGTGACAGTGTTTCTAACGGGCCCTTCGGCCCACCAAGTCCGCGCCGACCAGCGACACTAGCACCATCCTACACACGAGGGTCAATTTACATTTTTAGTTACATTTACATTTACTAAAATTTTCATTTTTAGACAAGTTACAACCAAAGCCAATTAGCCTTCTTCAGAAAAAAATCAGAGATTTGAAGAATTGTCCGAAACGTCTCCTCCCCATATTCTAGCCGGGCCCACTGAGTTCCTCCAACATTTTGGGTTTTGAGTGAAATTGGTAGGATTGCTCTGATAGCCACCATCAGGGCCGGTCCTAGGCTGATTGGACCAATTTTTCCAAATTGGGTCCCGCGCCCAAGGGGGGGCCCGCGTTAATTTCCGTATTTCATATGGAAATACCAATTCGCTTTGTCAACTAAAGATTTTTTTTTAAACATTCCCCATACGGATTTTTTACATGGAATACAAGCGCTGTACGGTCATCAGACACAAACGATGTGTTAACCACTCTGGTGTTAACAGCCAGTTGTGTTAACAGCTAGTAGTTAACAAGTAGTTATCCAATGCGTCAACAATGCATCGATCCACATTCCTCAGTAAATGTGCAATTGTGTTTTAGACGAAGTATTAATGACGCTGCGGTCCTTTGAATACAATTCACGTGGCGTCATTAACAGTTCTTCAAAACATAATTACATTTTACTCTGTAATGTAGATTGATGCACTGATGACACATTGAGAATTTCTTAAAACTCATCATCATGAGTACGAACTTCTTTTTGGTGAAGTTCTTGGTGTGCAGGTTAGTCATTCAATTTACCTACCGACCCACGATGTGTCTCTCTGTCTTTCGCTCTCTCCCTCCCTCTCTCGCGCGCGCTCTCTCTCTCCCGTTCCCCACCTCTCTCTCTAGCTCTCTCGGCATTCCAGGAATCATTGACGTTTTGCGGTAGACAAAAATACTGGAGAAACTTAGCGGGTGAGGCAGCATCTATGGAGCAAAGGAAATATGCAACGTTTCGGGTCGAAACCCTTCTTCAGACCCGGCTATTTCCTTCGCTCCATAGATGCTGCCTAAAGCCCTGCCCCACTGTGTGACTTCACCCAAGAGCTTAAAATCTCTGTGTAGCATCTCTGTTCCTATCTTCAAATTCCCATTTTGAAATAAAATACAGTTTTCGACAAACATTTTGCAGCAGGATCGTGACTCGTCGATTCCCATGCATTTTCAATCATCATTCGATTCGCTGTAATTTTCACACCTGGTTGATGTACTTTTTTTAAAGATACAGTACATTGCAATTGCGATTTTTTTTTTGTAAAATATTTGTATTAGAAGTAAATACATATTAAGAAGGAATAACATAAAATAAAAAGAGACATATTATTCATCACATAAATTCTTAATATTTTTAAAGTTTACAATCATTCTTATTTATACTTCTATACTTTTTATTATTTTTAACAGAAAGAAGATAGTCAAGAGAAATTATAAAGAGAAATAAAATAAAAGTAGAAAATCAATAATATGAGTGGAGTATTAAGCAGGCTATTCTTCATTGCGAAATTTTTGTCGAAAGTTATTATATTTCAAAGTGGGAATTGGAAGATAGGGACAGAGATGCTACAGTGATGGTTGCATCCGCGCTTCCTTTCTGTTGGGGGAAAGAGTCCTGGCCCGTGACGGCTCCTGATAAGTGATATGTTCCCTCCTCGGGTGCTGCTTTACCCGCTGAGTTCCTCCAGCACTCTGTGTTTTTTGTTTGGCTCTGAAGTTGAAGGTGGACCCCCCCTGTGTCTACGTTCAACTCCCTGTCTGTGGTGGTTCAGCGGGACGGGCAGGGGCTCTGTGGAGAGGGTCATCCAGCTCAAGAACGGGTCAGCGGGCGATGGATAACAGGACAGTGGGCGGTGGAGCTTACTCCATATGTCAGTGCAAGTAACCTCAATTGATCCCTTGATCGCGCTGACATAGGAGTAAGCTCCACCGCCCGCTGTGATGTTATCCATCACCCGCTGACCCACTCTGCTCTATGATCTTTGCTCTTGAGCTGGTCCCCTCACTGTTCAGACGGAGAGCACTGCCAGAGGTGGGCGGGCCGGCAGAAGCCGCTGAGATGGCAGTCGGTTCCGCTGTCCGGTGATGGAGGCCACTCGTAGCCACGCGAGCTGCTTCCCTCCCGGCCACAATGCAGTAGCTCCATGCCCGGAGCGCCGTGGCAGCAGTGAGTGAGTTACAGGCATGAACCCGACCCTCTCCTTCTCCATGCTCCTTCCCTCCTCGCAACGTTACCCCAGGCTAGACTCCCCACACACTGTGAAAGGAACTCTCCCCCTAATTGTCATGTTACTCACAAACACGACTCATTTATAATTATTTATTTATATATATTGGGGGGACAAATTCCCAATCGGGCCCCGCACCTCCTAAGGCCGGCTCTGGCCACCATAGACTCGATGGGCCGAACAGATTCCATGTCATAAGGAAATATGAAGCATTCTGCGGTTCGGCCATGCGCCTGTTCACGCTGGATATCGGGGCCAGATCGCGCTTTCAAAGTTCATGTTAGAAAACGAGAGGGGACATTCCAGGTTAACAACTGAGATGAAGCATTTGTAGTGAAGAAATGGGTATTTGTGATTGGCTGCATATTTGGCCCACGTGGATTTTGTTACCAAATTCCTTGCACAAAGCAGCCCTGCCCGGATCTGTCAGTGTTACAGAACTCAAAACATATTTATAATCTGTTGCTGTTTGACTCGTTTTAAATGAGAAACATTATGATCAAAAATGTGAACCTGTTTTTAGTAAGGAGATACTGGTCGGTACATTTACCGCATTGTGTCATGTTACTTGTGGATCCTCAAAGAGTGATCCAAGTGTTCCTCTGTGTCGCACGACATTTTGCAGTCTAGAGCACTGGGAGTTTGAAGTTTGTCCTCTAGGGAAACAAAATCATCAATCTAACATCTAATTTTCCCCAAAAACAACTTAATCGTGATCTCAGGGTTACATTTAAAACAAGTCCAGAAATCCCAATTTGAGAATCAGTGGAAATGAGGCCCGTTCTGGCAAGATGACGTGTTGAAAAATCGTCATGTTCTTTTTTTTAACACACCTTTTTTTTACTCTGTCCAGCTGCCGATTTAAGAGTGCCCATGGGTTAACACGTTAGACTCAACGAGACACTAAGGTCAACGCACGGGCCATACGTTATTACGAGTTAAAATGTTTCAATTTTTATCTTGAACAGTGAATTTGACTCGTGGAAAAAATTAAACATGTTTGATTTTTTTCACGAGCTATCAACTCTCACGGGTACCTGCCGTTAGCGCCACGAGTGGACAAGTTGATCGCGCGAGTTCCGACGTTGCCTCTACGTTCCTGGTACGTGATCACCACGAGTGAAAGCTCGGGGTCACTCGTGGGCCAACTCGCACCATGAGACAGGGGTTTTAGGGGTTCTGCTCCACCATACTATGGCCTACCATCCCCAGTCCAACAGTTTGGTGGAGTGCTTTCACCGGCATTTGAAGGCCGCCCTCAAGGCAAGGTTTACCTGGCCAGAGTGGATGGACGAGTTACCTTGGGTGTTGCTGGTGATTCACACCGCTTCCTCATCGGCGGATTGGTGTATGGTGCACCATTTACGGTTCCGGGGTATTTCGATGTGGTGGCGTGTGGGTCGCAGGAGCCGCCTTCCTCAGTGTTGGCAGGTGGGCACACTTGCTCCGGTTCCGACGTCTTGCCATGGTGTGGTGCCTTCAGCTGCTCTTCAGGACTGTGCTTTTGTGTTCATGCACCGTGACGTGCATCGCCCTCTGCTGCTGCAGCATTTGAGGGGCCCTTCCGTGTGCTGCAGAGGAGTCTTACGACTTCTATTTTGGACATGAGACTGTGTCGGTGGCTCGGTTGAAGCCTGCCCATGTCGACCTGAGTCAACCCTCTGTTGGTGGCCCTACCTAGTCGTTGTGGGCATCCGCAGTCCTCCCCGCTCCCGTCTTCGCCTTCCTTGCGGGAGTCCCCTATGGGGGGGGGGGGGGTGATCTGTGTACCAAAGATTATAATCTTTGGTGTGTACGAGGTCCGGCTGCCTCGTACACATATTCTTTTGGTTTTGTGCCTCGGGTTCTGGGGGGGATCCTGTGAGTCCACCCGGTGGTTAGGCGGCCTGTATTGGATCCCATGGCAATATTGGGGGGTGGGTGAGTAATGGCGGGAAGCAGTTGTCACGAGGTTTTGGGGTGTGCCCTAGTGTAAGTATGGAGACCTGGCTCAGTCTCCCCCATTCGCGTGTGTGTTGATCTCTTCACCCGAGGAATAAAGTTCCCTTTGCTTTCACCACGCGTGGCTCGTGTATTCGCCCGCCATATCCTTGAACTTCGGTCCATCACTGGCAGCGGTCCCTGAATCCTGCCCGTCCCAGTCTGTCAATAGTTCACGGGCTTCGTCCTTCGATATCAGGGATATCAGGTTTCTGGGTGTCAGTCAGTGCAGCCTGGATTTTACTTCAGTGTCAGTGACCACTGGATTGCAGTGTTCTGTATCAATGACGCCTGCATTTGGCCACTCGGTGCAAGAGGCCCTGGGATTCGGTGCGGGCTGTGGTGTCAGGGCGGCCGCTGACTCTCCTCCCCCTCCTCCCTCCATCCCTCCCTCCATCCCGCCATCCCTCCATCCCTCCATCCCGGCGCCGTCCGTCAGTCAGTGAGTGAGTGAGCGCGCGCTGCTCGGATGCAACGGTCGGGGCGCGAGGGCGGGACGCGGGAGGAGAGAGAGAGAGAGGCTGTGATTGGCGGGGCACGGGAGGAGGGAGAGAGAGGCTGTGATTGGAGGAGCGCGGGAGGAGAGAGAGAGAGAGAGAGGCTGTGATTGGCGGGGCACGGGAGGAGGGAGAGAGAGTGGCTGTGATTGGCGGAGCGCAGGAGGAGAGAGAGAGGCTGTGATTGGCGGAGCGCGGGGCACGGAGGAGAGAGAGAGGCTGTGATTGGCGGGGCGCGGGAGCAGAGAAAGAGAGAGAGAGAGAGAGGCTGTGATTGGCGGAGCGCCGGAGGAGAGAGAGAGAGAGGCTGCGATTTGCGGAGCGCGGGGCGCGAGAGGAGAGAGAGAGGCTGCGATTGGCGGAGCGCGGGAGGAGAGAGAGAGAGAGAGAGAGAGGCTGCGATTGGCGGAGCGCGGGGCGCGAGAGGAGAGAGAGAGGCTGCGATTGGCGGAGCGCGGGAGGAGAGAGAGAGGCTGTGATTGGCGGAGCGCGGGGCATGGGAGGAGAGAGACAGAGAGAGAGAGAGAGAGAGAGAGAGGCTGTGTTAAAGAAGGAACTGCAGATGCTGGAGAATCGAGGGGTTACACAAAAGGCTGGAGGAACTCAGCGGGTGCAGCAGCATCTAAGGAGATAGGCGACGTTTCGGGTCGAGACCCTTCTTCAGAGAGAGGCTGTGATTGGCGGAGCGCGGGAGGGGAGAGGGGCTGTGATTGGCGGAGCGCGGGAGGGGAGAGGGGCTGTGATTGGCGGAGCGCGGGGGGCGGGGCTGCAGCTGCGCCGCCAGCCAATCAGCGGCGGGCAGGAGGGGGAGCACGTGAGCGGTTTGAAGGAGGCGGCGGGAGGAGAGGGCGAGGCTGTGATTGGAGGAGAGCGGTGGCGCGAGGAGCCGGGCGGAGGCGCCGGCGGCGGCGGCGGCCCTGGGAACAGCCCGGAGATCAGGGAGTCCCCTGTTAACCAGCTGCTTGCGATGGACCTCGGTAAGGACCAACGACTCCTGCGTCCTTTTCCGCACCGTCTTTGTAAACCCGCGGTCTTTTCAAGAGTTAAAAGAAGGAACTGCAGATGCTGGAGAATCGAGGGTCACAAAAGGCTCGTTTCCCTGATCCCTGACCCGTCTGAAGAGGGGTCTCGACCCGAAACGTCGCCCATCTCCTTAGATGCTGCTGCACCCGCTGAGTTTCTCCAGCCTTTTGTGTAACCCCCGTCTTTTAAGAGTTGTTGATCGTTCCCTCTTCACCGCGGTCATGAGGGCAGTGAGACTCTGTGTGAGGAAAACTCTGATGGGAAGGGTTCCTTTCACTACTGTGAGAACAAGGGTTAACAGACATAGTTGATTTAAACTAGGAATAGAAAAATGTGGCTTAGAAAGAAATAAGGTGTCAGCAGAAACCAGACTGCTAGTAGAATAGAAAGTAACCATGGATAGAACAGAGAGAAATTTGAGATAAAAAGTAACAATCTCACCAGATACTAGCTTTTCAATTAAAATACAAGAAACTAGGCCAGGTCAAACACAATTGAGCATGCTTAATGAAATAAATGATTACTTACACGCCCCTGGTCGAGAAACTGCTCATTACCGTGAACATGCGATGTATGATGTGGGAGGTACTGGGGGACGTACCTATAGACTGTGCACCTCAGTGCTCTGATTGGGAAGAGCCAGAGGGGAGGGTAAACCAGCAGAATTGTGTGTATAAAGGGGCTTACTTTCCTGACTTTGGTGTGCCTCTAGGGGACAGGAAAGGAGAGGCACCTATTCTGCAGAATATTATCTTAATAAACACTTATTTGCCTGACCGTCTCTAAAGCATTTGTGATTTTTTTTTTATATCTCACAACTACCAAGCAATTGATTCTTGGTGTTTGTTGCTGAGTTCTGCAATGAGGCGCGGTGCCAAATATTCTTGCCGATCTGTTCAGGGAACCATACACACCAGGATCCAGTGTGTGCTTCTCCCCCAGTATCCACAGGATGTTCCATGCTGACCTCTGCCTGATGTACGTGGAGAGAGGAGTTGGTCTGAAGGATGGTTAGTGCCGCATTATCCATCTGACTGATGTTGCCTGGCCGCAGACCCAAGTCCATCTTTCACCACACTGGGAATAGGTAGAACCTCAGCACTTAGTGGCATCTACTGTTTGTGTACTTTATTTCAATGTATGCAACAAGGAAAGTGTTCCCCTGGTCCTCACCCTTCACCTCAGTCTTTTCAGGTGAGACAGTGGTTCACATGTACCTTCTCTAATCTCTTCTACTGCATCCAGTGTTCTTAATGTGGGCTCCTGTACATCAACGAGATTAAACAAAGACGTGGGGACTGTTTCACTGAACACTTGCACTCGGTCTGCTAAGGTCTGTGGATTCTCCTGGAAGCTAACTGTTTCAACTTGCCTTTCACTCCCAAGACTCCTCCATTGCCAGAGTGAGGCCACACACAAATTGGAGTAACCGTTGCAATGTTACAAAATTTTGAGTTTTTAAAAATCAAGTCTTCAATTTATTCCATCAGATGAAGCATAACAAGAAGTTTAATTTGACACCTAATTCACTTTCATATCTTCAGTATTAAAAAAGCTATGGCCATTTTCATACTTGGAAATTAGCATCTTGTTCCCTATTGCTTTTCCATTGACTTAACACAAAAGCTGTGATGGAGGACAGTCAAAAGCCCATAACCTTCTTAAAAATTAAGAGAACTGAAATAAATTTTCAGTTATTATAGATTGAAGCATTCTGAAACAAATATGAAACAATCTTACTTGGCTGACCTGAAATTAAAGCATATAATTAGCTAGTTACCTAATTTTAGCTAATTACGAAATTCAATTACTAGATCTAAACATCTATCCATTTCTTCAGAAAAGATTAGCATTTTTAAATAGCCTGTGTCCAATTAGCTACAATTAGGTAAACGATTTTGTAACATCCAGGCTAGTCTGAAGAATTTTGTTTGCATTAACACTCAAATGCTGCACTGCAAATGCAAATTAATCCACAGTCAGGTTATCATGTGAGGGAAATACAAGACAGCAATATCGTGGCTGAATAGAGCATTTGTTGTTTAGAAGGCTTTTTTTTTAAAAGCCTAAGATCATTGGAAGTAGTTGGAGACAAAACAACAACATCATTCTACTCAGCACCTTTAATACTGCACACAGTCCCACAGCACATTACAGAAGTACAAACAAACACAGCCTGACATTTGTGTCAATGAAGACAGAGATCGGCACAGATTGTGCAGTCAGCGGTGATGGAACAGTACTACCAGGGCTCTCGCTTAATTTTTTATTCCCTGTTGCCAGCCGGGCAACCTAGGCAGCTTTTTAGGTTGCCAAATGACAGTTTAGGTGGTCATTTAAGACGGCTTGCATGACACGTGCGATAATGTGCTCGGACGAAGTGCGTAGTTACTAGTCGGAATTATGGTCAATGAAGCATTCACATATTATTTCTGCAAATAAAGTCACAAAGTAAACATATTCACCAATCAAGACAAGATTGTGTATATACCACAATGACATGCAGCAAAATTATAATACAGTATCTCATCTCTTTTTACACGTTGCAATTAATGGAATTTCTATTATTTCTATCCACTTCCAAACAAAATTCTGGTTATTCAGCATATGATCAACCTCGGTGAGACCAAGCGTAGGCTTGGCAATCGCTTTGCACAACACCTCCGCTCAGTTTGCAATAACCAACCTGATCTCCCAGTGGCTTAGCACTTCAACTCCCCCTCCCATTCTGAATCCGACCTTTCAGTCCTGGGCCTCCTCCATGGCCAGAGTGAGGCCCACTGCAAATTGGAGGAACAGCACCCCATATTTTGCTTGGTAGTTTACACCCCAGCGGTATGAACATTGGCTTCTCCAATTTCATGTACTCCTTGCTTTCTCCCTCCTTCCCCTCCCATTCCCAGCTCTCCCACAGCCTACTGTCTCTGCCTCTTCCTTTCTTTTTCCCGACCCCCACCCCTCCCGACATCAATCTGAAGAAGGGTCTCGACCTGAAACATCGCCTGATAACTTTGGTTACAAAAAACCCCCATCCATTTTCAGTCTTAAATCTCTAAGTGATGCTATGTCCCCTTTTACAGCTACTGTATGTTTTAATTCGGTTCAAGATGATGGGGCAGTACATTGGCCATAACGTTGCTGCCTAAAATTGCCAGAGACCAGGAATGGATCCTGAACATGGTGCTGTCTGTATGGAGTTTGCTCCTTTTCCCTGTGATCGCATGGGTTTTCTCCGGGTGCTCTTGTTTCCTTCCACAGATTAAAATGCAATAGGCTATTATTTTTCAGAGTTTGGTGGTGGTGCTTAAATTCCATTTCGAATATTTTTGGAGGACCAGGAAACCAAGAAGCAAGAGTTACTCCAGCTCCAGCGGGTAATTCTGCGTTGGTTTTCAGCGGTCGCGGCGAGTGGACAGCAATGGCAGCCAGATCTCCCACCATGCAAAGGGAGGAAGAAAGTGGCCAATGCCGACCAGTTGCAGTGGCAGTGCGCATGTGCAGGGCGGCACTTGCGCACAACCACGGCCAATGTTGTGCTGGCCTATGATCCTCGCTATAGGATCTTTGGTGCTGGCCGTGGTTGTGCGCATGTGCCGGCAGATGAGGAGCGGGCGGAGATCCGAGACATGGACACGGATAGCGGGCGGAGATGGAGAGTGACAGAAAGAGAGAGAGAAAGATAGAGAGGGGTCCACTCAGAATTAAACGATTGGTGTCCTGGGTGCTCGCCAAGCTGGGCAAAATGGCATGGCTTTTAGGCTGCCCGCCATTGGCAACCGGGCAACTGCTAATTTCGAGCCCTGTCTACTCCCTGAATCTTCCCACAAGGATGGGACAAGATGTGAGAGATTATCCTTTCCTGTAAGTCAATCTCAGCAAGACAGGCATAAAATGCTGAAGTAACTCTGGGTCAAGCAGCATCTCTGGGGTAAAGGAATAGGCGACGTCTTGGGTTGAAATCCTTCTTCAAACTGAGAGTCCAGGGAAGAAGGGAAATTAGAGGTATGAAAAGGTACAAATAATAAATGAGTGACAGGTATGAAAAGAACAGGCTGCACAGCAAGATCCCAGTCCCAGCAGTTGGTTACATGAACAGCCAATCCCATTGCAGAATTATCAACCACAGCAAATCAGGAGTGTGATTTTTTTTTTTTTAACTTAACTTCATGGAAATGTGTAAAAAGTGCTAAATGTTTAAATAAGATTAAAGTTTACAAAGCTTTCATATAAAGTGATAAATAAGTACAAACATTTTGTTGAGGTCTAGATTCTTGAACAACGAATCACTAAAGACCTTTGAAAGTGCAGCCATGTGCATAAGTGCATCCAACTTATAGGAGACCTTAACACACTTAGTTTACGTGAAGCCTTGTGTACAGAGGCGTTGATCCTCAGAAATCTTTCTATAAGGCTTTGAGCTGAGAATACATCTGAAATTGAAGGCTGTTGTGCCCATTCTCAATCAGGTGGCAGGGATCCAGGATCAGCTGTGTGGTCTGGTGTGGTTGTTTTCAATTGTTGAAATTCTGTAATATTGTAAAATAAATAGTGCATTTGTTACATTCAGTGGTAAATTCCAGTTAATCAACAGAAATATGATTCATTGAGTGAGATGGAATCAGAAGACTAATGCAGACATCAATTTGAATCAGGTACAAACTTGGATAAAATATTACAGTTCAGAAAATGTCAATAAATGGGAATGTGCCTGAGCACAGGTTATGAAACAGCGAAACAGAATGTTCACTGGAGAAATTAAGATTCCCTCTGGACTGTATTGTCAGTGTCAGAGCAGCAGCAGTAAGAACACAGTAGAATGATTCGTGCTCGTACCTGGATACGAGTCAGTTAGTTCACCTCAAAATGAGCTTTAAAACAAAACTACAGGACTTCATTATCAAAATACCTTCTGTTCTTTATCAGTGTCCATGTTCCCACTTGTATCTTTGCCTTTGCCTGGAATGAATAAAATATTTGTAAATTGTTGACATAAGGCACAATATTGTCAGAGGTTACTTGTCTTATCACAGGATTTTAAAATGTTACAATTGATTAAACTCATATTTTATTCCTTGTGTCATATTTTACTCCCAATGTCTTTTCTACAGTTGAGCTTGAATACTTAGTGCAGATGGTCCCTCTGATTAACCGATTGGGCTGATTCTAGGATCAGACAGTGTGAAAGTGTTCAATCATCAACGCAAGTCGTTTTAGGCACAGGTGACCCAAGACATTTCACACATCTTCTACCTCCCACACCTCAGCTTCTACTCTTTGTCCTGGAGAGAGCACAATGTCCCTGGTACTCGCACTGCACCCAAACAATCATTGGTTTCAACTGTTCATCCTCTACAGTTTTTTCAGGTTTCAACAAGTTTATTCCACCAAATACCCATTTAATGATACAATTGCACTTTTTCCAATCAAGTGTACTGCACTCAGCGTTCACATTGTGGTCTGCTCTACTTCAGAAACCAAACAGACTCAGGAAACTACAGGCTCAGCCAGGAAGTTTAGGGTTTCCTTGCTCTTGCAAGAGTCCCAACAGCCATCAGGACGATGCTGTGAAATACAGGGAGCTCCAAGCAGAGTTTCCAGCAAGGTTCAGCAAAATCCAGCCCAGAACTGTTCCGAAATGCCAGCATCCAGTCATCAACAGACTGGTAACTTGCTGTAGATTAGACAACTGCTGCCTTTCAGAAACAGAAGTGACGGAATGACACGAGCAAATGGTTTAACTGACACCGAAAGTGATGGCACTGGTGAATGCTTAGATAATTTTGCTACTTACAGTGATGAAAGATGAAGATCGCCGCACACCCGATCCTTGAAGTGAAAAATATTCCCCAGGTTGTAAGGCTGCTGTCACAACCTAGGAATGTACAAAGTGAAGCCACTGAGTAAACCCAACACCACATCTGTAATGCAGCAACAGTTTCCACATCTGCAACACAGTAAAACAGCCAGCGGCACTTTATGAGGATGTTGCCATGACTTGAGGGCCTGAGCTATGGGGAGAGGTTGACCAAGCTAGGACTCTTCCTTGGAGTACAGGAGGATGAGGGGTGATCTTACAGAGGTGTATGCAATCATGAGAGGAATAGATTGGGGAGACACACAGTCCCTTGCCCAGAGTAGGGGAATTGAGAACCAGTGGACATAGGTTTAGGTGAGGAGGAAAAGATTTAATAAGATTCTGAGGAGTAACTTGTTCACGCTAAGGGTGGTAGGTTATGGAACGAGCTGCCAGAGGATGTTGTTGAGACAGTTATTATCGCAATGTTTAAGAAATATTTAGGAAAGCACATGGATAGGACAGCACAGATTTAGAGAGAAATGGACCAAACACAGGTAGATGGGACATGTTGACCCGTGTGGGCATGTTGGGCCAAAAGGCCTGTTTCTATGCTGCAGGACTATGACTGACTCAATGGCACTGTCCAAAACAGCCTCACATACAGTTTGCACAGTGCAGCAAGGACCTGAAGTAGAACTGTCACTCGGCAGGGCTCTCGCTTAACTTGTTTTCCCTGTTGCCAGCCGGGCAAACTTAACAGTTTTTTAGGTTGCCAAATGACAGTTTAGGAGGTCATTGAAGACAGTTTGCATGACGCGTGCGATAATGTGCTCGGACGAATTGCATAGTTATCAGTCGGAATTATGCACAATGAAGCATTCACATATTATGTTCAACAAGGAACTGCAGATGCTGGAAAATCGAAGGTAGACAAAAGTGCTGGAGAAACTCAGCGAGTGCAGCAGCATCTATGGAGTGAAGGAAATAGGCAACGTTTCAGGCCGAAACCCATCAGTCTGAAGAATGGTTTCGGCCCGAAACGTAGACTATTTCCTTCGCTCCATAGATGCTGCTGCATCCGCTGAGTCTCTCCAGCACTTTTGTCTACATTCACATATATTATTTCTGCTTCAAATAACTCACAAACTAAACATATTCACCAATCAAGACATGATATATACCACAATGACATGCAGCAAAATTATAATACAATATCTCAACTCTTTTTACACATTGCAATTAATGCAATTTCTATTAGTTCTTTCCACTTCCAAACAAAAATGTGGTTGGATTATTCAGCGTATGATCAACCTGTGCCAATAAATCCTGGACCGTGGTAACATATATGCTTAACCATGCACACTACAGATTAATACATGTTTTCGGTGAAGGACCGAAAATTACCATAACAAGGCCATAGCATGGGTCGTTATTGCTATTGGCACAGAAACACTCTGGCTTCGCACATAATTTATCCATAACAAAATATACAGGTTGCAAGGAAATTTCTAAAGGCATTTTATGATAATAGCTGTTAAAACCGACTGTACCCATCTGACAGGTTAAACATTACACTAACTGACAAGACATGGCCAAAGGACATAACTGCAGCAAATGTTCTTTTGGTAATACGTTTAAAGGTGTCAAAACAAATAACATTGGGAATTAAAACACATTTGATTACATTCCGTTATGAAATAATGGGGGGGGGGGGGGGGGGGGTGGGTGGGTTGAGAAGGCAATCAGTGCGGAATGAGGAATGGATTGAGGCAAGTGAATTAGTACGTGTAAATAAACACTTTACAAGCTCTTAAAGTGTGTAACATCTTTTAATGATAGCACAGGGTATTACATACATCTTCAAGCACTGGCTACATTCTTCTACTGCTGCACCCAGGAAGGGGAAGGCGTTATGATTGATGTTAACTAGGCGGGGTTAATGGGAGTGAGGTAACTATATTATTGGTTGCATATAAACCATCTACATCCTTCCCCTTAGAAATCAAAAAACAGATTGTTGTCACGACAACAGAATTAAACAGCAGAATTAAACAAAATCGCCGTAGCGAACAGGTGGCTTGCTGATCCGGCCCGAGCACGTACGGATGTCTCCCCCTTCCCCCGAAGGAGCAGAAGAAACAGGAGGACGCGAGGCAGCTGGGGAACCAGGGAAGGGCATTGGGGTGGGAGAAACAGGAGAGGGAGAACCGCAACCGGCAACAGGGGACCCGCGCAGAGGGGAACCAGGCGCCCGCGACGGGGACTGAGGCATGCAGGGAACACCAGCCGGGACGGCAGCTGGCTGCTGGTAGGAGAGTGGCGGGGCATAGGGCCCCGGGGGCTGCGGCTGTGGCTCATTAACCGCAAGCAGGTGTTGTCGGCTTCTTCGGTAGATGGTACCTTCACAGTCGACCAGATACGAACGAGGTGAGTCGGCCACCCCAACCACGGTGGCCAGACGGTAGTGACCACTGGCGGTCTGCAACCGAACAACCTGTCCGGGCAACAGAGGATCGAGTGGTCTGCACGACCGATCGTGGGAACGCCGCTGGCTGTCATGTTTCTCCTGAATTCGCCTCTGCACGGAGGCGGGCTCCAGCACCCGAGGTTTCAGCTGGCGCTGGGCAATCGGGATGGTAGATCTGGTAGTTCTGGACATCAGACGCTGAGCAGGTGACCCCATGGCCGGATCCCTGGAAACATTCCTGAGGTTCAGGAGATCCAAATACAAATCAGAGTGGGATAGTCGCGCCTGTTCCATCAGAAGCTTGGCGCTGCGGACGGCCCGTTCTGCAAGGCCGTTGCTCTGTGGGTACTCTGGGCTGCTGGTGAAATGCACGAAGTTCCACTTGTCGGCAAAACTTTTGAATTCTCGGCTTGTAAACTGTGGTGTTGAATGGGGGGGATCAGTCCAGGATGGGGGGGGATCAGTATAGGATGAATGGGGGTTCAGTACAGGATGAATGGCAATAGACAAAAATGCTGGAGAAATTCGGCGGGTGAGGCAGCATCTATGGAGCTAAGGAAATAGGCAATGTTTCGGGTCGAGACCCTTCTTCAGACAGTTCTCCCCATTCTTCTTGAATGGGGGGATCAGTACAGGATGGGTGGGGGTGGGGGGTCCAGCACAGGATGAATGGGGGGATCAATATAGGATGAATTGGGGGGGGGGGGGGGGGTCAGGAGAGTGTGGATCGGAGGGTCTATGCAGGATGAATGGAGGATCACTACAGGATAAATGAAGGGATCAGTATAGGATGAATGGGGGATCAGTGCGGGATGAATGAGGGGATCAGTAAAAGATGAATGGGGAGATCACTACAGGATGGATGGGGGGGGGGGGGTTTGGTGCAGGATAAATGGAGGGTGGGTCAGTACAGGATGAATGGGTTGATCAGTGCAGTATGAATGGGGGGAGAAGTGCAGCATGGATGGGAAGGGGGGTCAGTACAGGATGAATTGGGGGACCAGTGTAGGATTGATGGATGGGGGGGGGGGGGCAGGACAAACAATGCGAGGTGGGTAGGGTGATGAATAGATGGGGGGGGGGGGGAGCACAGAGGATGTCACTGAATAGAGGTGGGAATGGGGATCAGTGCGGGGTGGAGAGGAGGGGTCCCAGGATAAGAGGGGTGGAGGGGGGCGTACAAGAGAGAGAGAGAGAGAGAGAGGAATTGGCAAAGGAGGTGGGGAGGAAGGAAGGTCCGCGCTCCTCGGGCAACATCGCCCGCTGCCTTGGTCGTCCCTGTCCAACGCCAAAGTGCCACCGACTCCTCGCCACTGTCTCCCCTCCTCCAGCCAACAGCAAGGTGCGGGGCCGAGCGGTGCAGTTCAAAGATCCTATTGGATCTGTCTTGCAGCTGCTTCAGACGGCGGAAGGAGACCTCCCACCCGGCCTCGGCGCGCGACACGGGTCAATTTGAAAGTGCTGTTCGCGGAGTTGCAAGCAGCGATCAGGGCGATAGCAGCCGCTGATGGCAAATCCGCAAAAAGGCGCTTTCAAACAACCCGTCTCACACGCTGACGGCGGGAGGAGGTAAAGATACTAGAGGAATACAGCCGCCGCCCACACGAAACGTCAGTTCCTATACTCCAGAGATGCTGCCTAACTGGAGTTACTCCAGTTTTTTGCGTCTACCGCTATAAGCCAGTGTTTGGGTGCCAAGCCGGGCAAAATGAGTCGTCGTTTAGGTTGCCCGGGGGCACTTTGGGTGGTCAATGGGGAACCGCTAATTTTGAGCCCTGTTCGGTGGGATTTATCTGATCATAAAGCCATGTTTATTCTCTATACACGTTAACAAGAGATACTAGAGATAAAGGATATCCAGATTTATCGTTCAACACCATCTCCCCACTGTATAACTCTACCTCTAGAAATAAACACCAGTGTTTGGATGGATTCTTTCTAATGATTTTAGTGATTAGTGCTTTTCCACTTGAAAAATTAGCTTTGTCTTTCAGTATATTTCCTACTAAAACGTACAAAATCAGTTTCCGTGCCTTGACCTCATCTGCCATCAATTGCACTTATTTTCCGTTCCTGTCAGTTCTCTGTCCCGCCCACTCCCCTGACATCAGTATGAAGGGACACGATCCGAAATGTCACCCATTCCTTCTCTCCAGAGATACTGCCTTTCCCGCTGAGTTACTGCAGCATTTTGTGTCCACCTTAGATCTAACCCTTACATCTCTTGTAATATACTTGAGTCTCCATTATTGGCTGTCCCCTCCCCCCTCCTCCACAATCCCAATCATTCCATTGGGCAGCTCACAACCCAGCGGTATGAATATTGATTTCTATTAACTTCAAATAACCCCTGCATTCCCTCTCACTCCATCCCTCCCCAAACCAAGTCACACCAAGCGCCTCATTCTCACCTTGCAAACAATGGCCGGTTTCCTTATCATTGTTATATTTTTGCATCTTTCATTAATTTGTCCTATCTCTACATCATCGTCCACATTGCTTTCCCGTGAATTTCAGTGAATTTAGACCCAAATTCCTTCTCTCTATAGATGCTGCCTGTCTCCTCCTGCTGAGTTACTCCAGCATTTTGTGTCATCTGTTTAAACCAGCATCTGCAGTTCCTTGCTGCACATTCTATTCATCTCTCTATCTCCCCCCCTCCCTATACATTTTCTGATCTTAGTCAGTCAATTAGCAGATACCACTTCTTACTTGACACGCCTTAAGAATATGTTTATTTTTCCATATCTACCCTGTTACCTCTTCAATGATTAGGCAAGATCTTCCCTATAAAATCCATTCAGGGTGCCCTTGTCTTTTCTCCTGATGTAGGGATCTGTCTCTGGTCGGTTCTTTGCTTTTTGTAGTATGTTTAGGTGTAACTTGTTAAAATGGAAGGGCATGGTAACGGGCCTGTGTACTAAGACTGTTGCAACCCTGCTGACCAAGTTATTTGGTTCCATGGATGCATCTGTTACTGAGGCAGCAGAAGGTGTAGAGATGGGCTACATGAGAATAAAACTCCTTAATGTCATCCACACAAATCTTGCTTCTGAAAATAGATCTGACAACAACATTGCTAGGAGTGACCACCTCGGGCTCATTGTGAGAGACAGGAAATACTGATCATAAGAAGCTTGTGTTACAAAAGGGTAATGAAAAGCTCCAGGCAAACTCACTGTTTTGATGAATCACCATTGTTAAGAAAGTGATTGAGATGACTATCACAGCGACCTGCAATCCACATACTAGATTCCTAAATCCTGTTAAGTACAGATGACATGAGGGTTAAAGATCATGTTTCATTGATAAGATTGGAAATGTTAAAATCAATTCATGATCTGCTCCTTACTGTTCTTTTCTTGGAATCTTTTGATACACTGGTTGCATAACATCAGAACAGCGAATGGTAGAATTGAAGCCAGAAACTGGATGGACACGATGCATAAACCTGCCACCAGTACCCTGTCAGCACCTGGAGCAAAGATCCAACATTAAAGGTCAGCAATTTACACAGCGATTGCCAGGAAATTAAACATAAAATGCAATAATCCTACTCCTTAATATTGGAATACAATATTTATATATTGGTCCTGGGAACATAGGGAACTCTGTAAGGGTTGTTTCCCACTGGAACATATGCTGTTTTATGTGATGGTGTTTATACTTTGTGTTGGTCTATCACATAAAATCCCAATAAAATACATTGACGTTTGTGATTGTAATGTGACAAAATGTGGAAAAGTTCAAAGGGTATGAAAACTTTTGCAAGCCACTGTATATGACAAACAACAGTGGACCCAACACAGATCCCTGAGGCACCCCACTAGTCACTGGCCTCCAACCTGACAAACAGCCATCCACCATTACTCTCTGGCATCTCCCATTCAGCCACTGTTGAATCCATTTGCTACTCCATCTGTTAATACGCAACAATTGAACCTTCTTAACCAACTTTCCATGTGGAACCTTGTCAAAGGCCTTACTGAAGTCCATATAGACAACACCCACTGCTTTACCCTCATCAATTTCCCTAGTAACCTCTTTAAAAAATTCAAGAAGATTAGCCAAACATGACCTTCCAGGCACAAATCCATGTTGACTGTTCCTAATCAGACCCTGTTTATCCAGATACTTATATATATTATCTCTAAGTATCCTTTCCATTAATTTGCCCACCACTGACGTCAAACTAACAGGTGTATAATTGCTAGGTTTAGTCTTAGAACCCTTTTTAAACAATGGAACAACATGCACAGTACACCAATCCTCCGGCACCATTCCCGTTTCTAATGACATTGGAAATATTTCTGTCATAGCCTCTGCTATTTCTACACTAACTTCCCTGAATGTCCTAGGGCATATCCTGTCAGGACCTGGAGACTTATCCACTTTTATATTTTACAAAAGTGTCAGTACTTCCTATTATTTGAATCTCATAGTTTCCATAGCTACTCTACTTGTTTCCCTTACCTCACAGAGTTCAATATTCTTCTCCTTGGTGAATACCGACGAAAATAAATTGTTCAATATGTCCCTCATCTCTTTTGGCACTGCAGATAGCTGTGCACTCTGACTCTCTAATGGACCAATTTTATCCCTTGTTATCCTTTTGTTATTAATATAGCTGTTGAAACCCTTTGGATCTACTTTCACCTTACTTGCCAAAGCAACCTCATCTTCTTTTAGCTTTTCTAAATTTCTTTCTTAAGATTCTTTTTACATTCTTTATACTCCTCAAGCACCTCATTTACTCCATGCTGCCTATAATTATTGTAGATCTCTCTCTTTTTCCGAACCGTGTTGAATTTCCCTCAAAAACCATGGCTCTTTCCAATTATTACTATTTCCTTTCAGCCGAACAGGAACAGGGATTCTGTACTCTTAAAATTTCACCTTTAAATGTCCTCCATTTCTCTTCTACATCCTTCCCATAAAACAAAATATCCCAATTCACTCCTTTTAAATCCTTTATACCCATCTGACAGGTAATGTTTAACCTGTCAGATGGGTATAGTCGGTTTTAATAGCTATTATCATAAAATGCCTTTAGAAATTTCCTTATAACCTGTATATTTTGTTATGGATAAATTATGTGGGAAACGAGAGTGTTTCTGTACCAATAGCAATAACGACCCATGCTATGGCCATGTCATGGCAATTTTCACTCCTTCACAGAAAACATGCTTGCATCAATCTGCAGTGTGCATGGTAAAGCAGAGATGTTACCATAGTCCAGGATTTATTGACACAGGTTGATCATACGCTGAATAATCCGACCACATTTTTGTTTGGAAGTGGAAAAAACTAATAGAAACATAGAAAATAGGTGCAGGAGTAGGCCATTCGGCCCTTCGAGCCTGCACCTCCATTCAATATGATCATGGCTGATCATCCAACTCAGTATCCCTTACCTGCCTTCTCTCCATAACCCCTGATATCTTTAGCCACAAGGACCACATCTAACTCCCTCTTAAATATAGCCAATGAACTGGCCTCAACTACCTACTGTGGCTAATAGAAATTGCATTAATTGCAATGTGTAAAAAGAGTTGAGATACTGTATTATAATTTTGCTGCATGTCATTGTGGTATATATCATGTCTTCATTGGTGAATATGTTTAGTTTGTGACTTTATTTGAAGCAGAAATAATATGCGAATGCTTCATTGAGCATAATTCCGACTGGTAACTACGTACTTCGTCCGAGCCCATTATCGTACGCGTCATGCAAACCGTCTTAAATGACCACCTAAAAAGCTGCCATTTGGCAACCTAAAAAGCTGCCAAGGTTTACCGGCTGGCAACAGGGAAAAAAAGTTAAGTGAGAGCCCTGTAACAGGTGCATGGTTCCTTGAAGATCGTGTCGCAGGTAGATAAGGTAGTCAAAAAGGCTTTTGGCACTTTGGCCGTCATCAGTCAGAGTATTGAGGAGTGAAGTTGGGAGGTCATGTTGCAGTTGTATAAAACGTTGGTTTTAGAATATTGTGTTCAGTTCTGGGCACCATGCTGTAGGAAAGATATTGTCAAGCTCGAAAGGGTTCTGAAATGATTTACGAGTATGTTGCCAGGACTAGAGGGTGTGAGGTATAGGGAGAGGTTGAATAGGCTGGGTCTCTATTCCATGGAGCGCAGGAGAATGAGGGGGGATCGTGTGGATGTGTACAAAATCATGAGAGGAATAGATCACGTAGATGCACAGTCTTTTGCCCAGATTAGGGGAATCGAGGACCAGAGGACATAGGTTCAAGGTGAAGGGGAAAAGATTTTATCCGAGGGATAACATTTTCACACAAAGGGTGGTGGATGTATGTAACAAGCTGCCAGAGGAGGCTGGGACTATCCCGTAGTTTAAGAGACAGACAGGTTTGGAGGGATATGTACCTGGCGCAGGCAAGTGGAATTAGTGTAGCTGGGACATTGTTGGCATGTTGGGCCGAAGGGCCTGTTTCCACACTGTATCACTCTAGGATTCTAAAAAAGCTTTTGGCACATTGGCCTTCATCGGTAAGACGATGTTGGGAGGTCATGTTGCAGTTATTTTAGACATTGGTGAGGCCACATTTAGAGCATTTCGGGGCAACATGTTATTGGAAAGATGTTGTTAAGTTGAAAAGGGTGCAGAGAAGATTTACAAGAATATTGCCAGGACTCGAGGGTTTGAGCTATTGGGAGACGTTGAGCAAACTGGAACTCTATTCCCTAGAGAGCAGGAAGATGAGGGGTGATCTTATAGAGGTGTACAAAATCATGAGAGGAATAGATCAGGCAGACACACGGTCTCTTGACCAGAGTTAGGGAATCGAGAACCGGTGGGCATTGGTTAATGGTGAAGGAGGAAAGATTTGATGGGAATCTGAGGGGTGACATTTTCATTCAAAGGATGGTGGGTGTATGGAACAAGCTGCCAGAGAAGGTAGTTGAAGCAGGGGTTATCACAACGTTTAAGAAGCAATTGGGCAAGTACATGGATAGGACTGGTATGGAGGAATATGGACCAAATGCAGGCATTAGAACTAGTGTAGATGGGACATGTTGGTTGGTGTGGGCAAGTTGGGCCGAAAGGCTTGATTCCACACACTGTGACCGACTCTATCATTCTATCTTTCCCTGTAATTAAATTCATTTGTCAGTTTATCCTTTGCACAATTAATCGCATTGCTCTTCACTGATTAAAATGTAATCTATCTTTGAATCAATGGTGATCTCGTAATTGCCACTTTCCATCCCATAATTTGATTAAATATGGAGTCTGATTACACCCCCATCACAAATCCTTGCAGGATACTATCAGTTCCATCCTGCCAATTTCTACCTCTGCAGATTATCAGTCAATAAATATGCCTTCAATTACTCGGGTATTTCTTAAAATACCTTTTGCAGTCAAGACATAGAATCTGCCTTCCATAACTGATCTACATTGTGCTGGACTGTGTGTGGTGTGGCCTGCAACTCTGAATATCTGACGTTCTGCCATTAAAGTCCAAGCCTCCAACAAGTATCCTACCCCAAGGACTGTAGTTGCTGGTGGTCCAGATTGTGCAGTTCAGTGTACTGATGGAGATATTCATTCTAATCCAAACTCTCCAGGCTACCACAGTGATTATTGTAATTTGAGTAAAGATTATGCATGCACTTACCTTTAATTGTGATCCAATGAAGGATGGCACCTTGAAGCACAATGTTACCGATATGCAGGCCAAGTAACCAATGTTTGATCCTCTTCACAGCTACAGAGAAACAATGAAGAAATTCAGAATGTGAAATCCATGCACACAGTTCAACACAGGTATCAGAAAAAAAGTTGCTGGTATTGAAGATGGACTACGGGTTGGTCAGGCTGCAGAGTCACCGAATGCTTAAGTAAGGGGACACCCTGTCATTCCAGAAATTGAGTAGGCACCAGAGCACTGGATGTAAGAGGTTCAGAGAGCTCAGACTCCGGCAGCAGGAGGAGAGACAAGGGAAAATAAACACCATAGGGAAATATTTCCATTTGATATCAACTTCTGGCTGTGGACCTGGAACTAGCAGGCCAAAGCCTACCGTGAATCAGGCCAGTGCGTTACGCTCATGATCTAGTGAGGGGTGACTGACACCACCTTGCTAGTGGTGACAATAATCACCCCAGGGCAGCAACAAGGTTACTGTTCAGCCCTGAAGCATGTTGTGATGTCAAGAATTGGAACATCACTGCCCCCAGATGCTCGCGGGCACTGGACAATGGTCTGGTCCGGGATGGAAACTTTGACCAAGGTGCAGGCTGATCTACTTTCATGCAGGTACACTTAAAGTAAAAAGAGTAGTTACTTAGGGAATCGAGTGGTAAACAGTGACTCAGATGCAAGGAGCCCATCATGCACAGACCCAAGGGACACATCTGCTTTGCCAGGTGTCTCTAGGTTCATTCACTTGTCACTGCTGGGTCCAGCATTTATTGTTCATCTACAGTTCTGCAAGAAGGTTGTGGTGAGCTTCCTTCCAAGCTTCCCCACCCATATTCCCACCCTCTTCAATCTCATTCCTGCAAAAGTTATTCCCTCAAATCACTTCCTATGACATTTTCAAATTCCTTCCATGGATCCACATTTAAATCACATCATCCTACTCCCTCTGGCAACACATTCCATATACCCACCACTATGTGTGCCCCTATTAAATCTTTCCCTTCTCACCTTAAACCTATGACATCTGGTTCTTGATTTTCCTACTCTGGGTAAAAGTTTGTGCATCTACCCTATCTATTCTCTGAAGCTAGACACAAAGCTGGAGTAACTCAGCGAGACAGGCAGCATCTCTGAAGAGGGGGAATGGGTGACGCTTTGGGTCGAGATCCTTCTTCAGACTGGTTAGGGAGTATGGAAACAAAAAATATAGACAGTGATGTAGAGAGATATAAAGAACAATGAATAAAAGATATGCAAAAAAGTAATGATGATAAAGGAAACAGCCATTGTTAACTGTTTGTTGGGTGAAAACGAGAAGTTAGTGCGACTTGGGTGGAAAAGAGTAGAGAGAGAGAGAGGCAATGCCGGGGCTACCTGAAGTTAGAAAAATCAATATTCACACCACTGCTGCCCAAGCGAAATATGAGATGCTGTTCCTATAATTTGCATTTAGCCTTACTCTGATAATGGAGGAGACCTAGCAAAGAAATTGTGTGGGAATGGGAAGGAGAATTAAAGTGTTTAGCAACCGTGAGATCGGGTAGGTTCAGGCGGGCTGACCAAATGTGTTCAGCGAAACGATCGCCCAGTCTACGTTTGGTCTCGCCGCTGCATAAGAGCCCACATCTTGAACAACGGATACAGTAGATGGTTGGAGGTGGTGCAAGTGAACCTCTGCCTAACCTGAAAGGACATCGGGGTCCCTGGACAGAGTCGACAGGTGTTGCATCTTCTGAGGTTACAGGGGAAGGTATCTGGGGAGGGGTGGTTTGGGTGGGAAGGGATGAGTTAACCAGGGAGTTGCGGCGAAATGGTGTCTGCAGAAGGCGGAAAGGGGTGGAGACGGGAAAATGTGGCTCTTGGCGGGATTCCGTTGGAGGTGGCGGAAGGTTTGGAGGACTATGTGTTGTATGCGTCATCTGAAAGGGTGGAAGGCAAGGACTACGAGGACTCGGTCTCTGTTGCGACTAGGGTGAGGGGGAGCAGGGCGGAGCATCTAGGAGGCACGAGTGAGGGTCTCATCTACAATGGGATAGGGGAACCCCGCTCCCTAAAGAATGAGGACATCTCAGATGTCCCATGTATTCTCCTCATGATCTTATACATCTCTATAAGATTACCCCTCATCCTCTTATAGTTTAAGGAATAAAGTCCTAGCCTGCCCATCCTCTCCCTTTGGCTTAGGCCCTCGCGTCCTGGCAACATTCTCGTAAATCTTCCCTGCATTCTTTCCAGTTTAACAACATCTTTCTTTTGTGACTCAATCTGAACAATACTCCAAATGTAGCCTGACCGACATCTTGCTCAACTGTAACATAACATCCCAACTTCTATACCTGGTATGTTTAGGAAGGAACTGCAGATGCTGGTTTACACCGTAGATAGACACAAAATGCTGGAGTAACTCAGTGCTGTAAGCAGCATCTTTAGAATGAAGTAATGGGTGATATTTTGAGCTGAGACCCTTCAGGACTGATGAGCCGGAATCTTCCTTGACTGCCCCATCTACCTTAGACACCATACAATGACAGATACCTTTATCCGATTTAGTCTTCTGGCAGTGCTGAGACAGGCAGGCAATTAGATATGCTGAATAAATCACCAGGTCTATGATCGAAAGAATAATAATTGTGATATCCAGACGGGGAAAGCCTGCAATTAAAAGTAAATTGGAGTTATGTATCAGCGCATCAAAAAAATATGTGCAAAAGCTGACAATACCCATAGAAAGTGAACTGCTTCCCTATCTGCTGCAGATGTGAATGTACCAATTCCTGCAGTCTTATCAACCTGTAACTTAAGGCCTGTATGTTCCCTCCAAGATGGATCAACAAGACTGAATAATTTATGGATGATTCACAGCACCAAATCCAATGTTTGGGATGATACAAAACTTGGGAGGTGTGCCGAATGGAAAGCAGGACAATAAAAGCTGTTAAGATGTAGACAAGCTGCTGGGATAGGCATATCTGCGGCAGATAATTGTAATGCAGCGCATTGTGGAGTCTTACATTATGATAGGAATAATAAGATACAATGAAAACCAGAGTGAATTGGGGAGAACAGCCAGATCTGGAATGTACAAGTATAAGATTCAAGAAAGTGGTAGAGCACATTGAAACCACATAGGTTTCTGCGTACATAATTGGAGGCACAGAACACCAGATGAAGTAAGTCGTGATGAACCTTTGGGAAACAAAATGCTGGAGTTTGGGACAAAAAGAAAGGCTTTGAAAGAGGGATCGGAGATATTTACCATAATGATTCCTGGAATGAGATATCTTGGTTATGTTGACAGATTGGAGAGGCCAAGGTTGTTCTTCAAACAGAGGAAGTTGAGAAGATCCAATGGAGGTATTTAAACATCTGTTGTGGACTGAGTAGATAGAGAGGGTAAAGAACAGGACAAAGATTGAGGAATTGCCAGAAGAATCAAAGCTGGTTAGGGTTAGGTCAGATTTACCAGGGGTCATCGTGGAGATTTATTGAATTGTAACATTTGGAAAGCTGGATAAGTATCTGGAAGAAACATTATCAGGCAGTGGGGAAAGGGCAGAGGAGAGGGACTGGCTGGATTTCACAGGCTAGGCCAGCATAGACCAGATTGACCAGGCTAGGTTGACTGAATGTGTCGCATTATTTCTCTGAGATCTAATTTTCTCAGCAGCAGTGTTGACAGATTGCTTTCCAAAGCTCACCAATAGCAGATGATGACAACATTTAACCTCCGAATGTCATCCATAAACCAAGCTCACCGTGAATAATCAGCGTGTAATTTTTCGGGATGTGGCTGACGGGATTGATTGCAACACAGGTGTATGTTCCACAGTCACGCCTCGCAGCTCCTGGAATCACAAGATTCCTGTTCTGATCTATTAGCTGGTGATGCCGGGAGATTTCCCCTCCATCTTTCCACCACTGATACTCGTCAACTTTTCCACTGACATTACAGGTGAGCTGGATGGTGGAACCCAGAGAGCTGGAGTTGGTCGATATCAAAGCTTCTGTCAGTTTATCTAAAGGGGGAAATGGTGATTAATGAACTGTAATCACTTGCAATGAACAAAACAAAATGTTGCTGTAAATTAGCAGGATTATGTCCAGTTTCAAACTCCCCTTGGAAAATCAAGCTCACTCCCCCCTCTTCCCCCAACCTTTCATCAGGTACTGCTGCACCATGATGACCCGTGGACTTTGAGAATTATTTCCTCAGGAAAGATTTTTCTCAGATTTGTGGAGAGATACATCACCGAGACAGGCCCATCAACCCATCATTCATGAGCTTGACATCACTGATGCAGCACCGTTTATTGGTGGACATTAGTGTTTTGGGAGTGATATGAATAATTACACATTGATTCAGTACAAGAGGAATCTTTGAGAGATAGCTTCATAATCCACTTGATCTCTGTTCTGGGGCACTCTCCAGGCTCTACCATTTACTGTGCAAGTCCTGGTCTAGAGTGTCTAAAGACCAATACCTCACACTTGTTAGAATTGCATTTCATTTGCCATTCCTAGGCAACACCATCCCAACTGATTTGGATCTTGTTGCAAACTTAAACATCCTTTCTTACTGCCTAGCATAACCCCAATTTTGAAGGAATTTGCAAATGTTCTAACAATTTACTACATTGTTATATACATTAGCAATTTGGAAGACAAACAGCAATGCACCCAGCATCAACGACTGCGGCACACCTCTGATCACAGGACTCGAATCAGAAAAACAAGCCTTCATAACTACACTTTGAATTTTCTCCAAACTAAATTTGAATCCAATTCGCAAGATCAACTTGGCTTCCATTCAACCTCACCTTCTAGACATGCCTACCACATGAGATCTGGTCAAATGCCTTGCTTCAATCCATGTGGACAACATCCACTGCCGTGTGTTCCTCATCAATCCTGTGAGGCATGATTTCCCACACAAGCCATGCTGACTATCCCTAACATGTCCGTGCCTATCCTTTCACCCTGTTTCTCTCAATCTAGTGCACTGCATTCTGTGTTTGCAATGTAGTCTCTACACTGGAGAAACCAAATGGAGATTGAGCGAACACTTTCTGATACTCCTGCACTCAGTCTGCAGGAGTGACCCGAAGCTTGACCTCTCCATCAGTGACCTTCCACACTGTTACAATAAGGCCCAGAACAAGTTCAAGGAACATCACATCATCTGCCATCTGGTCAGGTTGCAACTTTCTGCACTCAATATTGACTTCTCCAACTTTAGATAATATGCTTTGCCTTCCAATGCAAGAATCAGTTCCCCTGCCATCCATTTTTGTTCTGTGAACAGTCCAGTTAACCCAACAGGAAACTGTACCTGAACTCCTAGATCCCTCTCCTTTACAACACTCCCCAGGACCCTACCATTCATTGTGAAAGTCCTGCCCTGGTTTGACTTCCCAATATATATCACATCACATTTATTAATCTCCATTAGCTATTGTTCAGTCCACTTGCCCAGCTGATTAAGATCTTGCTCTAATTTTGATAATTATCTCCAAGTCAACCTACTTATTGTCAAGTTCACAATATATTGTCACATGCACCAATTGGTGCAGAGAAATTTGAGTTACCATGCAGCCACACAAATAAAATGAAATGAACACAACACGATAGAATTTAACATGAACATCACCCACAGCGGAATCAACGTTTCCCACTGTGAGGGAAGGCAATCATCTTCCTCTTGTTCACCCGTGGTCGGGGCCTATTGAACCCTCCGCAGTCGCCGCTACTGTTCAGGCCCTCTCGCCGAGATGATGGAAGCACCAGTGTCGGAATGGAAGAACACTCTCAGCGGCTTGGAGTTCCGAACCGGCCACTTCTTACCGGAGACTGCAGCTTCCGAAGTCCACAGGCCAAACTGGGCGGAGCTCCAACACTGGTGTTCCTCGGCAAAATGATCCCAGGCCTCTGCGTTGTTAAAGTCAGCGCCGTCCGCGGCTGGAAGCTCCACAGCTCCACAGTGTTGAAGTCGGCAGGCCCTCCGGAGCCCCAACACGGCGATCCCCGGTAAAGCATCGCCCCGCTCCGCGATGGAATTCAGTACTGCGCCGCTGCTGAAGCTCTGGCCAGTCTCCGGCAGGAACGGCCGCTAACTTGCTAATCATGCTTTGCACATTCTCATCTGATTGGTGATTTAAACCATGAACATAAACCATGGCCCTGCACCAATCTGTGAGGCACACCACTAGTCACAGGCCTCTAGTTTGATAAACAATCCACCACCACCATTCTCTGCTTCCTTCCATGAATCAAATTCTGTATCCAGGGGCAGCTAGCTCTATATGGATGCCATACGATCTAACCTTCTAGAGCAGCTTACCATGCAGAACATTATCAAAGGCCTTTCCGAAGTCCATGTAGAAAACATCCACAGTCTTGTCCTTGTCAACCTTGTTACTTCAAAAAATTCAATCAAAGGCGTGAGACACGATCTCGCACATGGTGACTATCCCGAATCAGCTTCTGTCTATCCAAATGCTAAAATGTTTCATCCACCTCATCCTCTCCAGTAATTCACCTACCACAGATATTGAGTCCACTGTTCGATAGTTCCCAGGCTTTTCCTTGCAGCTCGTCTTAAATAGAGGCACAACATTAGCCTGCCCTTATCTATAACTATGTTGAAGCTAACAGAATTGTGATCGCTGGTCCCAAAACATTTGATCACTGATACTTCAGTCACTTGCCTTTCTTGTGGCCAGTTTTTGCCCACTCCTTGTAGGGCCCTCTATATATTGGCTGCGGAAACTTAGCCAAATACATGTGGCATATTCCACTTTGCCCTTGCAACTATGGCAGTCCCGATCTACATTGGGAAAGTTAAAATCCACAACTTTGACAACAGTTTTGCAGTCCTCCAGCATATTTATTCTTCTAATTCCCCCTGACTATTTGGGACCTTTAATACACACCCAAAGAGGTGATCATCCCCTTTTTTTCCCTTGACTCCACCTATAAAGCTTCACTGGATGACCCATCATCTCAGATGATTGCTGTGACATTTTCCTTAATCAGTAAAGTAACTCCCCCTCCTCGATCTCACCTGCCACACCTGCACACTGGAATATTAACTTGCCAGTTCTATTCCTTCCTTACCCAGGTTTCCTTAACAGTAATTCCCAGTCACATGTACTATCCATGCAGAGTTCATCCTCCTTCTCCATCAGTTAATTGTACAGTCCTTCCTCACTGCCCACTGTGCTCCTGTCTATCCTGCTGAGGGATTGCTTTCATCAACTTCCAGCCTTTCACCTGCCACACTCCTGCTTTGGATCCCACCTCCTGCCCTCTAGATTCAATGATCCCGATTAGCACTGGCACACCTGCCTACCAGGCCATTGATTCCCTCCAGTTCAGGTGTAATCCGTCCCCCTGGTAGAGGTCACTTGCCCCCAGAGGAGATCACAATGTTCTAAAAATCTTAATCCCCGTCCCTTACACTAACTCCTCAGTCACGCATTCACCTTCCTATTCCTACCCTCACTAGCACATAGCACTAGGACAACCCAAAGATCACTACCCTAAAGATCCTGTTCGTTCACCTTCTGCCTAATTCTCTGTATCCACTCCAATTGCAGGACCTCATTCCTTTTCCTACCAATTTCATTTGTACCAATGTGCACACAGACTTCCAGCTGTTCACCCTCCCGCTTGCAAATGTTTTGGAGACACTGTGGGCCCTGTCATAAGGGAGTAACATTACATCCTGGAGTCTCATGTGCTGCTACAGAATCTCCTGCCTCTCCCCCTCACGAACGGATCTCCTATCAAGATTGCTCTGCCTTACGTCACCCTTCCCGCTGTGCTTCAGAGTCAAGCCCAACGCCTCAGACCTGACTGCTGCTGATCCTTCCCCCTCCCCCTCCCCCCCCCCCTCCCCCTCCCCCTCCCTGCCAGCAGTTTCCAAAGAGATGTACTTATTGTCAGGGGCAATGGCCACAGAGGAATCCAGCACTCTCTGCCCACTCCCTCTCCTGGTGATCACCCATCTACTTTCTGCCCGAACCCTAGGCCTGACCTCCTCATTGTAACCTCTGTCGATGACCTCAGTTAGCTTTCCCTGGGTTTTATGGCCATTTCAGATTCCAGCATCTGAGATTCTTTTCCGATTTTCACCAAGTGCAGGATCTGTCACGTTTATGCTCAATGGGTCATTCATTTAAAACATCATCACAAACAAGTGAAACTACTCACCAAAGAGGAACAACTGTATTTTTTTCACCACTTGGTCATCGATTGTGAGTCGGTATTCTCCTTGGTCTTCGAGTCTTAATCGTTTTACCATTAGAGAGGCATTAGATGATGCATACTCTAATCGGGACTTGAAATGAGCACTTGGTTTCACCGACTCCACACCTGGCATATGATGCAAAATGGTGATAGCACTTCTGCCGGCAGGGATGAACTCCCAAATAGTTTCATTCTTGCTGTCGTCAACTTTAATTTTGGGATCCAGTAAAACTGATGAACCCAGAATTCCATACACTTCTTCGCTTTTGACTGAAAGGAAAGTGTAAATATTTAGCGGCGATACGTTGAATTGCAGCATCAAGTGAGAAAAACTAGCAACCCAGGTACTAATTACATGATCAGATGCATTTCATCCACCAACCTCTCCTCCTGGAGACCACCCTCTGCATTGTTACAGTAAGTCACCCATTACTGAAGTGCCTGAAATTTGTCAAAACAATACTTACCCTGACTCGAAGGTAGAAACAAAATGCTGGAGTAACTCAGCGGGACAGCCAGCATCTCTGGATAGAAGGAATGGGTATCGCATCGGGTCGAGACCGTTATTCAGACCGAAGAAGGGTAATGACCTGAAACGTCACACATTCCTTCTCTCCAAGATGCTGCCTGTCCAGCTGAGTGAGTCCAGCATTTTGTGTCGACATTCGATTTAAACCAGCATCTGCAGTTCTTTCCTGCACTCTAACCCTGACTCAGTGGGCAAGTTTCTCCCTCATATACATGCCACACATTTACCTCTGGGATTGCTCTGAGCAGCTCAAAGTGTGACATGTCACGAGGTACAGTGAAAAGCTTTTGGTGCATTCTAACAAATCAGTGGAATGACAATGCATACACTACAAGGGTGGGTGGTATATCTCCTGTATATTGGCGAGACCAAGTGCAGGCTCGGCGATTGTTTCGCCGAACACCTCCGCTCGGTCCGCCTAAACCTACTTCATCTCCCGGTTGCTCAACACTTTAACTCCCCCTCCCATTCCCACACTGACCTTTCTGTCCTGGGCCTCCTCCATTGTCAAAGTGAGACTCAGCGCAAATTGGAGGAACAGCACCTCATATTTCACTTGGGCAGCTTACACCCCAGTAGTATGAGCATTGACTTCTCCAACCTCAAATAGCCCTTGCTTTCCCTCTGTCTCCATCCCTTTCCCTTTCCCAGTTCTCCTACTAGTCTTACTGTCTCTGACTACATTCTATGCCTGTCCTGCCCACTCCCCTGACATCAGTCTGAAGAAGGGTCTCGACTTAAAATGTCACCCATTCCTTCTCTCCAGAGATGTTGCAGCAGTTACTCCAGCATTTTGTGTCTACATACAATATAAGGTTTAACATGAACTGTAGGACACCAAGCAATAACAGTCGAACACCAATTTTCCAGCACCCCTAGTTCCAGAACCTTCCCATGTTATTAGTTTGCCCAGATCAGAGGTCACGTAATAATAATTAGATCGTTTTTACATAATCCACAAAATAAACCCTTCTCGAGCCTCTACACCACTGATCCACTAAATATACCCTTGCACAGTCTCTAATGGAGTGCTAGAAGCTCGAATAAAACAATTAAGTGTAAATTAATTTTAGATCAGTTAACCAGTTGCCTTTGGAAGTCCCAATACAAGTGGGACTGATGGGGCCAACTCACTGCATTTGCAGCTGGACAACCAGGTCAAACCTTGCAATAATTTTTCCAAATCTGTTGAAAATGCGGTAGGCCGGGCATCCCCTCGCCACCGCTGTCCGACAAGGGCCTCCAAGAGGTGTCCAACGGTACTGGAACAGTCCACCCACACTGGCGAGGAGCCAAGATACCAGCCCGCATAGTCGTCCTTGGAAGTTGGCTATGGGAACGGATCTGCCAGCTCCAACCGGGCCCGAGTTCCAGAGCCCCGACCGTAGGCCGCAAATTTGACCCGCTGATCAGCCGGGGAAATGCCTCTGAGGGTGAGATCGGTTGCCTCATGCGGCTTAGGCACTACATTTTCAGGGGGCCTTCCAGGGGGGACGTGATTTTGTCCAGATTAGAGGGCCGGACCACCAGTTGCCAGAAAATCGATGTTCGACCTACTGACAGATGGTCACCGAACGGATGTAAGGAAGTCCCCACTTCTCCTCCCACAAAGACCCACCCTCACCCCAATTCATATAATAAACTGTCCACCTTTTGCTGCCTCATCTATTCCCATTACACTGCATCCATTCTGCATCTGCTTATTTGACCAGCATTACCAACTCTCTGCACCGGATCCTCCTACTTCAATTGTTATTTGTAGGCAGGCGACCGCTTCGAGAGGAGGAGTGGTGAATACAGAACTCAAGGTTTTGCATGTTTACCCAGTTGTCCAATACAGACAGTTGTGAAATGCTGGTGAACGGACACAGATCACATCTTACGAGACTGCTTCAAGTTAGTGGACTGGTCCTTATTCAGGGATTCTGCAGCAAACCTGAATGAGAACACTGTTGCTGTGAACGACTTCATCAGCAAGTGCGTGGAAGACTGCCGACAAAGTCAATCCGAGTGTTCCCCAACCGGAAACCATGGTACATTTGCAGGTTAAGGCCAGGTCCGCTGCCTACGTCAAACGATCCAGAGTGGTACAAGGACCGCTCTGATCTCCGCAATGCCGTCAAGGATGCCAAGAGACAATACCGGGACAATCCCAGTATAATCACTCGAACACACGGAGAATGTGGCACGGTCTGAATAAGAGAAATGGCTGCAAAGCACGGTCTAGCGACATCTTTGGTGACAGTGCGACCCTACCCGATGACCTGAATGCTTTCTTTGCTCACTTTGATCAGAAGGCCAACAGGGCAGTGACAGCTGGTACTTCAGACTCAAGCGTGCCTCTCCCCAGGGTGAGTGTAGCAGAGGTTAGATCGGCCTTCACAGCCTTCTGTGGCAATAAATACCACAGATTCACCACCCTCTAATTCTCTTTAATTCTGAGGCTATGACCTCTAGTTCTAGACTCTCCCACTAGTGGAAACCTGCTCTCCACTTCCACTCTTATCAGGCTGCCGACATTGGGTGAGTGTTGAGAGTGAGAAATTGCGAGGGAGCGTAACGACTGAGGGGGTGTTCCATTATGGGGGTGTTCCATTACCACTTGAATGCAACATTTATGCTTTAAATTGGATTAGGTGTGAATAAGGTTAGGCTAAATTACATTCCTAATTACATTCCCCAATAGAACCAGGCTCTGATCAACAGGTGCAGCACATGAATGACTATATTCATGTATGGAAATCAGATCTCATATATATAGAACAGATCTCATATATATAAAAACAGAGAAACAAAGCAAAAGTCGGACTTCCATCACTGTTCTGCACAAATAAATCAATCAACCTTACCCTTTGAATATAGAAACAAGATGAAAATAATGCCACATATTCAATCATATAAGGTTCAATGAAATTAAGATATGTAAAAATATATATGGAAACAGGCCTTTCAGCCCACCAAGCCCACACCAGTAATCTATCCAATTAACCTACAAACCTGCACTTATTTCAGATATGGGAGAAACGGGAATATCCAGAGTAAACCCATGTGGTAGTGAGGCAGCAACTCTACCGCTGCACCCCCGTGCCACCCCATAAAATTATTTTTTCTGTAATATATTTATTATGGTGTCACGTGAATAAAGATGAACACATTCTGATTTCTCCCCTTGGATGGATAACACACATGTCCAGTCATTGTGTTTTATGGCTGGTTTTCAACCTCTTCAGGCTGAAAGTCTCGACCCGAAACATCATCCATTCTTTCTCTCCAGAGATGCTGCCTGTCCTGCTGAGTTTTTCTAATTTTTAGTGTCTAGAGAAACAAAAGTACTATTCTTCCCCAAAATCACCCGGCGGGCCGGTAGTTTGATAGCTCGTTTTAAACCAATGCCCTCTAGTGCTTGAATCACATATCCCGGGAAAAAGACTATGCATTCACCTTATATTCCCCTCATGGTTTTTACTCTAAAATAATTGTTGCTTTATTTTGAACTTCCAGCACCTGCAGATTTTTGAGCGTGAGAAATGTTGTGATCAGCGTGAGAGCGTAAGAATTTTGTGAAATGCGTGAGTCTCACGCTCAATGCGTGAGAGTTGGCAGCCCTGCTAATAATGCAAACATTTCATGCAAGTTCCAATTGTTTGGACAAAAATCACTTATTACTGCTTGATAACAGTTAAGTTACTTTAAGACCATTTCAGAAATTATGGCAGTCAACAATCAATTAACAAATTATAGCAAAGTAAAAAAAAATAACGTTCCCTTTCCTGACTCTACCTCATAAGTACTTTAGCACTGTTAACAGAGCAGAGGGATATTAACCTCAAGAATCAAAATGGGGAAAGTGAGGGCAATTTTGCTTAAATTGTCATTCTAAGCCCATTCAGATCTGCAAAGAGTCAGAGTTATACAACATACATGGCTGGCCCAATTTGTCCGTATGTCAAGTTGACATTCTGCGTGCCTAGGGACTGGCTGCCTTTCCCAGATCAGCTCACGTCCCAGGGATTGGCTGCAGTTCTCAGGTCGGCTCGCCTGCCCCGACCTCCCGAAAACGAATTGAAAAAGAAAAACGGCTTTTCGGGTTGCGGGCCGGATTCGGCCCGTGTCCGTAGGTTGCCGAACCGTGTCCTAGATGTTTGGCCTCATTGTGGTTGCCCCCCTTGTTTTACAACTGATTCATCTGGTTAATTCTATCTCCGGCTGCTTCATGTTGTCAGTGGCTGCACATCCAACCAAGAAAGAAGAGAAGAGAAGAGACGCAACGTCACTCACAGCTGCCAACTGACGCGCTTCCCCAGACCGCACAGATCGCTGTGATGTGGCACAAAGAGACAAACTGTGCAGGGACTGAAGACAGCGTGAGAATTCTGTCATCAGCGTGAGAATTGGCCGAAATGGGTGACTCTCACGCTCAAAGCGTGAGCGTTGGCAGCCCTGTCTAAGGTCAGGATGTGACAACAGACACACAGGGAGACACATACACAAAGGAAGACACACACACACACAGGGAAACAGACACACACACACGGAGACAGACGGACACACACACGCAGGGACACTGACACACACACACACACACACACACACACACACACAGGGAGGCAGACACACACTCACAGGGAGACAGACGGACACACACACACAGGGACACAGACACACACACACACAGGGAGGCAGACTGACACACACACACAGACGCACACACACACAGGGAGGCAGACACACACACACCTTTCCTTCCCCCCATCCTCCCCCTGCCTCCCTCTTTCCTCCCCCATCCCTCCCTCTCTCCTCCCCCTCCCACCCTCTTTCCTCCCCCTCCCTCTCTTTCCTCCCCCTCCCACCCTCTTTCCTCCCCCTCCCTCTCTTTCCTCACCGTCCCTCTTTCTCCCCTTTCTCCTTCCCTTCCTTCATCCCCTTTCAACATTCCCTCCCCGTCTCTCTTTGCCTCCATCCATCCCTCCCTTTTTTGCTTTCCCCCTCTCTCTCTTTCTCCCCTCCCTTTCTCCTCCCTCTCTTTCCCCGGCTGCCCAGTGGGGAGTCTGGCGGGCACGGTGCAGCGTGGATTGGCGGCACTGGCGCTGCCGTGTGAGTTGAAGGGCAGGAGGGAGGGAGGGACGGAGCGAGGCTGCAGCGGCGGCCGGCAGCGCAGAGCTTGCAGCCGTCAACCGACACGCTTCCCCAGACCGCACAGATCGCTGTCATGTGGCGTAAAGAGACAAACTGCAGCAAAGATCGTATAGCTCCACTATAGAATCCTTGCCGTGCAGGGACTGAAGACAGCGTGACAATTCTGTCATCAGCGTGAGGGCGTGAGAATTGGCTGAAATGCGTGACTCTCACGCTCAAAGCGTGAGAGTTGGCAGCCCTGACTCTATCCAAGCCTTTCACTATTCTGTATGTTTCAATGAGGTTCCCCTCATTATTCTAAATTCCAGCGAGTACAGGCCCAGTGCTAACAAACGCTCATCATAGATTAACATAAGCATTCCTGGGATCATCCTCCTCTGGACCCTCTCCAGAGCCAGCACATCCTTCCTCAGATATTGGCCTAAATTTGCTCACAATACTCCAAATGAAGCTTTACCGAGCCTGATTATATGATTCAATGTGCTGAAGTTCTCTCTCTCTCTCGCTCTGTAGCTGCTTTGCAGTAACAGGCTTTTATCGGCATGGCAATGTGTGAGATTAGACGGCAGAGGTTGTGCATATTTTAAAGATTACATCATTTGTGGGGTTGTGGGTGGTGATGGTGTCATTGGCATTTGTGATCCACCCCTAACAGGGTGCAGATTTCACTGCTGAGGTTTACCGTTATGTAAGGGTGAAAGCTGGAGGCTTCCTCCCCCGAACATCCTTACTGAACTAACTGGGATTTGTAAAGTTTCCGGTAGTTCAATTCAGTTTTAATTTATGTGTAGGAAGGAACTGCAGATGCTGGTTTAAACTGAAGATAGATACAAATTGCTGGAATGACTCAGCGGGACAGGCAGCATCTCTGGATAGAAGGAATGGGTCACGTTTCGGGTCGAGACTCCTTTCTCTCCAGAGATGCTGCCTGTCCCGCTGAGTTACTCCAGCATTTAGTGTCTATCTTCAGTTTACTTTATTGTCACGTGTACCGAGGTACAGTGATAAGCTTTTGTTGCGTGCTAACCAATCAGCGGAAAGACAATACAAGATCACAATCGAGCCATTTACATTGTACAGATACATGATAAGGGGATGGTAAAGTGCAAGGTAAAGCAAGCAAAGTCCAATCAAGGATAGTCCGAGGGTCACCAATGAGGTAGATAGTAGTTCAGCACTGATCTCTGGTTGTGGTGGGATGGTTCAGTTGCCTGATAACAACTGGGAAGAAACTGTCCCAGAATCTGGAGGTGTGTGTTTTCACACTTCTGTACTATTTGCCTGATGGGAGAGGGGAGAAGAGGGAGTGGCCAGGATGAGACTTGTCCTTGAGTATGCTGCTGGCCTTGCCGAGGCAGCGCGAGGTATAAATGGAGTCAATGGAAGGGAGGTTGGTTTGTGGGATGGTCTGGGCTGCGTCCACATTTTGCTGCAATTTCTTAATGCTTGCTGAACTTATTTATTTTTCAGGGGAGAGTTTAGTTTAATGTCATGTGGACCGAGGCATATGGTCAGCAGGGCCTGATTTTGTTCAGTTTAGGTTTATTACCATATATTCATCTTGAGAACATACAAGCATGATTAGCAAGTCTGTAGGTGGTACTAATGTAAAATTGGTCAGTACAGTGTCAGGGATTATGAGGAGAAGGGAGGAGCATGGGGTTAGGAGGGAGAAATAGATCATCCATGATTGAATGGCAGTGAACACTTGATTTGCGAAATGGCCCAAGTCTGCTCCTACTTGTGGGAGAGTCTAGGACTAGAGGTCATAGCCTCATAATTAAAGGACGTTCCTTTAGGAATAAGATGAGGTGGAATTTCTTTAGTCAGAGGGTGGTGAATCTGTGGAATTCATTGCCACAGACGGCAGTGGATAACGCAGAGATTTACCTAGTCTCTGAAATTTATGTTGAGGTCGGAGTCGGGACCTTTTTACCGACTCAGATTCAGACTCCAGCAGCACCAAAAGTGCTCCAACTCCACAGCCCTGGTAAAAAGGGAGGTATATACAGGACTCTGAATAGTAGAATTCAGGATATAAATTGCATGAAATAGATATGGCATGTGAGAAAGGCAATGTCACAGTGGTCTTGGGGGATTTCAATATGCAGGTAGACTGGGAAAATCAGGTTGGTATTGGATCCAAAGAGAGGAAAATTGTAGTATGCCTCGGCGGTAGAAGTGAGTACTGTCGCAATTGCTGAGGAGATGGTACTTGGGGAAGCTGAATTGATTTTAGCTGGATAAGTCCCCTGAACCACATGGACTGGTTCTGAAAGATGGAGCTGTAGAGAGTGTGGGGGCATTAATGGTGATCTGACAAGAATCACTGGAGTCAGGAGTGGAAATTATAAATATAACTACACTGTTTAAGTAGGGGAGAGAGGCAATGAAGACAGATCCAAAGTACCTGTTCAATTCCTCTGCCATTTTCTTATTCCCCATAATAAATTCACCCGTTTATGTCTTCAAGGGACCCACATTTGTCGTAACTATTTTTTTCCTCTTCACATACCTAACTATCCTCCTTTATATCCTTGACTAGCTTACCTTCGTACTTCATCTTTTCTAGTGGGATTGCCTTTTTAGTTATCTTCTGTTGCTCTTTCAAAGTCTCCCACTTTGGCTTCCCGCTCATCTTTGCTATGTTATACTTCTCTTTTATTTTTATACTGTCCTTGACTTCTCTTGTCAGCCACGGTCGCCTCTTACTCCACTTAAAATTGTGGAATGAACTGATCCTGCACCTTCTGTATTATTCCCAGAAATACCTGCCATTGTTGTTCCACTGTTATCCCTGCTAGGGACACATCATTAAACACAAATATCAACCTCACATAAAACAGGGATACACTTACACAGAATACACGTACAAAGAAATACACATCCTTCATGTTATACATGTCCATTCTGCCCCCAACTGATGTTGTTTCATCTCCACCAGATCCACCAACTGCCTTAGACATCTCCTTTACAGCCTGACGCAAACTCTGTCTGCGAATTCCTAGCTCTCCAAATAGCGACATGTTTGATCACGCTATCAAACCTCCACAACCCACCTCTACTGGGTGTACGCAGAGATGCCAACCCTAAATTTAGTTCACAGTAACATTTAACCCATTTGTCCGTAACAAATGGGGGTAAATGCATTTCTCTCCGTAACATACTCACCTGGGGTTGTTGCCGGCGGCTATGCGCCTGCGCACTGGTGCAGATCAGCGGGCTGCCAGCGGGCGGGTGCGGCACATGCGTACTTGGCAAGGTTGCCGGCGGGTCTGCGCCTGCGCACTGGGTGGGGGTGGGGGGGGAGGCCCGGTGATGGGGCTGCCGCGAGCGGCCGGCTGGCGGCAAGAAAGTGCCGCTGATCGCGCGGGCCGGCGCTGCCCGGGCTCTGGGCCGGGCGTGGCGTGGCTCGAAATGGCGCCAGGCCCGGCAACCCTCCCCCACTGCGCACGCGCGGCCACTGGGGCCCGGCAACCCTCCCCCACTGCGCACGCGCGGCCACTGGGGCCCGGCAACCCTCCCCCACTGCGCAGGCGCGGACACTAGGGCCCGGCAAAGTGCCGCTGATCGCGCGGGCTGGCAAACCGGGGACACATGGCGCCGGCGTTCACCACGGGAGGAACACCGGCGCGGCGGTGTTCCGTAACAGCATGTTTGGCTGCCGGAACACCGTAAAAAGTTTATTTCGCCGGGATAAAATACGGCGAATCCGGGACACTTGGCATCTCTGTGTACGTAGCCAGAAATGCTGGAGAAACTCAGCAGGTGAGGCAGCATCTATGCAGCGAAGGAAATAGGCAACGTTTTGTGCCGAAACCCTTCTTCTGTACACCTGCTTTCCACACTCGCTGCATAACCTCTGCTGCCAAATCCTTATATCTAAGCTTTTTCCTTTCATCAACCTCATCCACCAAGTTCTCCCAAGGCACTGTCAGTTCCATCTGTCGACTAACTGACCATAACACTCTATATGCCCTCAAACTAGTATTAATTATTTCCTGTGGAAAAACAAGCTTTCCTCCCTTATCTACCTGCATCTCCCCTTATGGGGACAGTGTGGAGAGAGTGTCCAGCTTTAGGTTTCTGGCCACACACACTTCACATGGTCCACCAACACCGCTGCGCTGGTCAAGAAGGCAAAGCAACGACTGTTCTTCCTGAGAACACTGAGAAAGACTGGTCTGCCCCAACAGCTGCTGACAACCTTCTACCGCTGCACCACAGAGAGCATAGTAACATATGGCATCTCTGTGTGGTATCTCAGCTGCACGGAGGCGGGGAGGAGAGCTCTTTAGCCCGTCGTCCACAGAGCGCAGAAGATAATTGGCACACAGTTACCAGCTTTGGAGGGTAACTACTATACACGGTGCCTCAGGAAGGCCGTCAGCATTCACAATGACTCCTCACACCCTTGTAATAGTCTGTTCGAACTTCTACCTTCTGGCAGACGTTACGAGGCCTTCTACGCCCGCACCTGCAGGCTCAGGAACAGCTTCATCCCTAGAGCTATAGCTGCTCTGAACCGGCCCTGCTGAGTGCCCCCCCCCCCACACGATCCGTCATCGCACATCGACCCGGCACAGACATATTTGCACTTTACACTGTTTTACTGTTCATTTTTATAAATCGTGTTTCTCTGGGTATCTAAATTTTAGTTGTTTAAGTTATGACATCGGATGGCAGCTGCATACCAAATCTCTTGCACCCATGTGCAATGACAATAAAAGATATTTTTATATTATTATTAGCTAGCCTAACTCATACCTATCTAATAACTTTACCTCTCTCTCCCTCATGGACAAAATTAATTGCTACACTCTAAGTCCCGATGCCTACTGAATTCACCTGTGGTCTCCTCCTCGCAATTGCTGCAGCTGTGCACTTCAAGACCTGGTGCATGGAAGTGGGTCATGTAAGTTTACTTATAAGGGCTATTTATGAAGTGCTGCCATCACTGCAGAACCTCAAACAATGGGTAGGTGAGGACCCGGCGTGTCCCTTGTGTTCAGAGGTGGCAACGTTGAGGCATATTTTGTCAGCATCCAGAACTAGTCTCTCAGGGTCATTAGGAAAAGCGGAGATGCAACAAGACCTGGGTGTCATGGTCCACCAGTCATTGAAAGTAGGCATGCAGGTGCAGCAGGCAGTGAAGAAAGCGAATGGTGTGTTAGCATTCATAGCAAAAGGATTTGAGTATAGGAGTAGGGAAGTTCTACTGCAGTTGTACAGGGTCTTGGTGAGACCACACCTGGAGTATTGCGTACAGTTTTGGTCTCCAAATCTGAGGAAAGACATTCTTGCGATAGAGGGAGTACAGAGAAGGTTCACCAGACTGATTCCTGGGATGTCAGGACTTTCATATGAGGAAAGACTGGATAGACTCGGCTTGTACTCGCTAGAATTTAGAAGATTGAGGGGGGATATTATAGAAACTTACAAAATCCTTAAGGGGTTGAACAGGCTAGATGCAGGAAGAATGTTCCCGATGTTGTGGAAGTCCAGGACAAGGGGTCACAATTTAAGGATAAGGGGGAATTCCTTTAGGACCGAGATGAGGAAAACATTTTTCACACAGAGAGTGGTGAGTCTCTGGAATTCTCTGCCACAGAAGGTAGCTGAGGCCTATTCGTTGGCTATATTTAAGAGGGAGTTAGATGTGGCCCTTTTGGCTAAAGGGATCAGGGGGTATGGAGAGAAGGCAGGTGCAGGATACTGAGTTGGATGATCAGCCATGATCATATTGAATGGCGGTGCAGGCTCGAAGGGCCGAATGGCCTACTCCTGCACCTATTTTCTATGTTTCTATGTTTCTCTATTGGCTCTGCCTTACCACACGCTGGTTTCCCTGTGCTAAGCTCCAGGCCTCCTTTCCCTTGCTGCGCCCTATCAACAATATCTGATTGCCTCAGAACTGGTTGTGCTTGTCAGGCCTGCTTTGTTCCACTTCTTCCCGCTAGTTACATTTGGCACCAGATTACTAAAGTATCCTTACTCCCTGATAATTGCAGCTCTAAACTCACCGGCTTAGCACACATACTCCTCTGTTAGGCTGGACAATGTAGAATACCTTTCCCATGTAAAATCACATTGTGGAACTTCTAACCATTTTCTAATATATAAACTCTCACCCTTTTCAGCTTAGATACTGGCACCTCATGTACATGGCCACATCAACCTAGGGAATAACCTAAATTCCAAACGCCACAGCTTCAACTTGCCTGAAAGCACCGACTTCTCTATCCCTTCTAACCTATCAATAACTTATTTTCTAAGTTGCTGAACCCAAGGTTAATTTGCAAATCGAGCAATAAGAAAGCTGCATGCAATTTTAGCTTTCATTTCAGGTGACTAGAATATAAAAAGGATATAATGCTGAGTCTTTATAAGGCGCTGGTCAAACCACACTTAGAATATTGTGAGCAGTTTTGGGGCCCATGTCTAAGGAGGGGTGTACTGGCACTGGAGAGGGTCTAGAAGCGGTTTACAAGAATGATCCTGGGGACTGGGATAAAATATGAGGATCATTTGTTGGCTCTGAAACTGTACTTGCTTGAGTTGAAAAGGAAGGTGGAGGGGGTGTCATTGAACCTTACCAAACAATGAAAAAGGAAAGTGGACATAGAGTGGACATTTCCAATTGAGAGTCAGGCTAGGACCAGTGGGCTCAGCCTCAGAACAATAGACTTACTTTTAGCATGGAGATGAGGTGGAAATTCATTAGCCAGATGGTGATGAATCTGTGGAATTCATTGCCAGACAGTTGTGGAGGCCAAGACATTGTGTATTCTTAAAATGACGATTGATCAGTTATTGATTAATAAGGTTATGGGGAGAAAGTAGGAAAAATGGATTAGTTATGATTGAACAATCCTTAATTCAGCACCTTAGATCACTCAGCAACACTACCACGCAGCGTGCAGATTCGAAGGGCCAAATGGCCTAATTCTACTTTTTATGATCAACCGATCCTGCATCCCTTTGTAGCAGCTACCTCGGCCTTCATCCCGTGGGAAGGACAATTGAGCCAGTCGATCGCATTAGGTCACGGAAATCATCTCACTCTCACCTTGACAGATCTGCCGAGATGCGCTGCCCAGACATTTGCCAGGCTGCCCAAACAATGAAAGAATACAAGCTAACTGGGCTTGTATTCACTGGAATTTAGACATCTTATAGAAACACGTTAAATTCTTAAGCGATCGGACAGACTAGATGCAGAAAAAATATTCCTAACATTGGGGGAGTCCAGAACCAGGGGTCACAGTTTAAGAATAAGGGGTAGGCCATTTAGGACTGAGATGAGGAAAAACTATTTCACCCAGAGAGTTGTGAATCTGTGGAATTCTCTGCCACAGAAGGCAGTGGAGGCCAATTCGCTGGATATTTTTAAAAGAGAGTTAGATATAGCTCTTGGGGCTAAAGGAGTCAAGGGATATGGGGGGAAAGCAGGAACTAGGTATGATTTTGGATGATCAGCCATGATCATATTGAATGGCGGTTCTGGCTCAAATGGCCTACTCCTGCACCAATTTTCTATGTTTCTACAGGGAGGTTTCACGGCAGTCGGGTCACGGCCCATGACCCGTACTGTTGCTACTCTACTCCAAGTGGAGTACACGCGATGAACTGCAGGTAAGCACTGATCATTGTTTCCAGCCTAGCGGGCCGGTTAAAACCCGACCGCCGAAATTGTCAATTTGTGCGCTGTAAATAATTATGGAAATCGGGATAAGCGTGAGAGACATTTAGCTTGCATCAGAATTCCAAACGTGAGGAGAAATGACGGTAGATAGAAGCAAGAGCTGAAGAGACAACAACAGCCAGAGTGCTTGGCCAACATCGGCCGTTTGCTCACTGCATTTCATCAACTAAGGCATTATTTGTGTTTTTTTGTGATTCCTTTGGCCTCTAAAAAGTTTCAGAAGTGATAAATCTGGCTGTAAACATTTTAAATCGCCCATGGATCTCGTGGGTTTTTAGATACAAAAAGAAAACGCCTCTGAAGCAGAATTTAGCCACATTTATCACTAGTTTATCATTTATTCACCAAAGGAATCGAGAAAAACCACAAATAATGCTTTACTGTTGAGGAAATGCAGTGAGCAAACGCGATAATCCCCAATATTTCCAATTCCGATATCTGTACGGCCAATGTTCGCCAAGCACTTTAGCTGTTGTTGTCCCTTCACCTCTCGCTTCTCTTTACCTTCATTCGCTTCACTTTAGGAATTCTGAAGTTGGGTACGTGTCTCTCATGCTTACCCCGACTTCCACAATTTTTTACAGCGCAAAAATTCAACATTTTGGCGGTTTTTAACAGGTAGGAAAGTACCCGTTTCTTGCATTAATAACATATACCGGAAGTTACGGATGTCCTCCAGATGGATTGAGCGGCTCCGTGCGTCAAGCCCTATGACCGAATGGTATGTTAGCTTTCATAGCAAAAGGATTTGAGTATAGGAGCAGGGAGGTTCTACTTCAGTTGTACAGGGTCTTGGTGAGACTACACCTGGAGTATTGCGTACAGTTCTGGTCTCCAAATCTGAGGAAGGACATTATTGCCACAGAGGGAGTGCAGAGAAGGTTCACCAGACTGATTCCTGGGATGTCAGAACTGTCTTACGAAGAAAGACTGGATAGACTCGGTTAATGAGAGGGGATCTTATAGAAACTTACAAAATTCTTAAGGGGTTGGACAGGCTAGATGCAGGAAGATTGTTCCCGATGTTGGGGAAGTCCAGGACAAGGGGTCACAGCTTAAGGATAAGGGGGAAATCCTTTCAGACCAAGATGAGAAAGACTTTTTTCACACAGAGAGTGGTGAGTCTCTGGAACTCTCTGCCACAGAGGGTAGTTGAGGCCAGTTCATTGGCTATATTTAAGAGGGCATTAGATGTGGCCCTTGTGGCTAAGGGGATCAGGGGGTGTGAAGAGAAGGCAGGTACGGGATACTGAGTTGGAGGATCAGCCATGATCATATTGAATAGCGGTGCAGGCTCGAAGGGCCGAATGGCCTACTCCTGCACCTAATTTCTATGTTACTATGTTTCTATGACCCAGTGACCTTACGTGCAACCCCCCTATACAAGCTAACTGGGCTTGTATTCACTGCAATTTAGATGGATGAGAGGATCTTATAGAAACTCGTTAAATTCTTAAGGGATTGGACAGACTAGACGCAGAAAAAATATTCCTGATGTTGGGGGAGTCCAGAACCAGGGGGTCACAGTTTAAGAATAAGGGGTAGGCCATTTAGGACTGAGATGAGGAAAAACTATTTCACCCAGAGAGTTGTGAATCTGAGGCATTCCCTGCCACAGAAGGCAGTGGAGGCCAATTCGCTGGATGTTTTCAAAAGGGAATTAGATATAGCTTTTGGGACTAAAGGAGTCAAGGGATATGGGGAGAAAGCAGGAAGTGGGTTTGATTTTGGATGATCAGCCATGATCATATTGAATGGCGGTGCTGGCTCGAAGGGCCGAATGGCCTACTCCTGCAGCAGTTTTCTATGTTTCCATATTTACAGTAAAATATCGCAAACTACAAGGGAAACATTGAACGATCCGAGCGCTGCACCGGAGAAGGCGGCGCTCGGATTCACCTTCCAACCACCTTATTCCGGCTTCCTACCTTCTGCATGGAACCCGCTGAACAGAGCCGGCAAGAGCAGGAGAGAGTGGAACATGTCCACCCACGGAATCAGAAAGTGCTGGAGAAACTTAGCAAGCACGTCAGGCCAGTTTTCGGAAGAGACCTTCTTCAGACTTGTTCCCCACAGAACGGGACTGGCTCATTTGTGTTCAGACATAGAGAAACTTTAACTGTCTATCTCATACTGGAAACGCTCCGTATGTGTTGTTGTATGTCCGGAAGTCTCTCTCCGCCCACCCTTCATTCAGTGAATGTTGCAATCCCTCTCTCGCAGCCAAGTCCCTCCCAACCTCCGAATGTGGTTTTAACCACAAATGCCGGTGTTACTCAGCAGGATGGAACATCAACGATCATGGAGCGGATCTTTGGGCAGCAAATCGGGATAGAAGGAAATGGTGACGTTTCGGGTCGAGACCCTTCTTTGATCTGAACTCTAAATATCCATTATAATTTTAAAAATCCTGAAGATAGTATTGAAGAGTCTGATTTTATCTGCACCGATGTTAATACAATGTGCGATTACATTTTAAACTACAAATGTGATATGATTAAATATCTTTGAAAAAATCCCGCTGCGTTAGTTACTCCAGCAATTCGGTGCAAACCAGCATCTGCAGTTCCTTCCTACACATTTCGTCCAAACTTCGTCCCCGGACTACCTACACGTTTTTCATTTATATCAATAGAAACTTAAACTGCTTAACTTGTACTCTAAACGTTACTTATTTAAAACATTCCCCAATCTGCTGTCCTCCTTTGCAAATAGACACAGCAAATTTACTTAACCCCACGGGCAGGAACTGATCGCATTAGACATGTTCTATCGCATTCGAATGAAAGTGTTCTCTGAATTGTGAAACATAAACTTCAAAGTCTGCCACTGGGTTTCACACGACCGATTACTTGATATCATTTAGTTGGCTCAGACCTCGTTTCCGTTCTTAGTTATATTTAAAGCACTAATCTTAGACCCAATCTTTATTTTCTTAAACTGAAAGTTAAATCCAGTCATTAGTGTAGAAGTTGGGAGGTTATGTTGCAGTTGTATAAGATGTTGGTGAGACCGCATTTCGAGTATTGTGTTCAGTTCTGTGCACCCTGTGATAGGAAAAATATTGTCACGCTTGAAAGGGTTCAGAGAAGATTTACCAGGATGTTGCCAGGACTAGAGAGTCTGAGTATCGGGAGAGGTTGAGTAGGCTGGGACTCTATTCCTTGGCACGCAGGAGGATGAGGGGTGATCTTATAGAGATCTGTATATAAGATCATGAGAGTGTGTGGGATAAAGTGATTAAACCCCATTATAGTAAGGAGCTTTAAAGAGGATTCAAACTGATAGGGGCAAGGGAGAGGGTTCTGACACAGCTGTGTATAAAAGTTACCAGACCCATCCTTGAGTAAGAAGTGATAGCATTGTATAGCGGTAGAAGGGAGTGATGTAGAGAGATCCCTATCAGTGGAATGGGGTGATAGATGGGACCCTTGTCACTATAGCTTAGCTTTAGTACTGATATAGGAGAACTGAGAGAGTTCACTTGGAGGTGAGTAAAACTAGGGTAGGTCATGAGCAACTGAGCATGCTTAATAGAATAAATGAATATTACAACACACCCCTGGTCAAGAAACTGCTCATTACCATGAACATGTCTGGACATGCGATGTATGATATGGGAGGTACTGAGGGGATGTACCTACAGATTGTGCACCTCAGACTCTGATTGGAGAAGGGTCCGGAGGGAAGGTTGAATGTAAAATCATGTGACTTCTCTGACTTGGTGTGTCTCGACTTGGAGAGGCACCCGGTTCTGCAGACTCGTGAAAAATAAAGAATCTTTTGCTTCCAAGATTTAGTCTTTGAGCAGTGATTGTGAGCACAAAGCGTATCTCAGATCATGAGAGGAATAGATCAGGTAGATGCACAGCATCTCTTGCCCAGAGTAGGGGAATCGTGGACCGGAGGACATAGGTTGAAGGTGAAGGGAAAATGTTTTAATAGGAATCTGAGGGGTAACATTTTCACACAAAGGGTGGTGGGTGTGATGTCTTTGTAATGTACTATATGTAATGTAATATATAATGTAAATGCCAGTGCCCATTGAGGCCAAAAGCAGAAGCTGGCAAATGTACCTGTGCCTCGTGACTGACGTCAAGTGACTTTGTGGAAGTTTCAGTCATTGCAGATTAAACATATCTTACTCGATGGCAGACGTGTAGTCTTTGTGCTAGTCACAACAGGGCCTTACGTGGTCTCAAACTTTACATGGTGTCAGAAGTAAAACAAAAATAATAATAATATAGAGGGACTCAAGCCTCAAGCCTCCATGCAAAGAAAAGAAAAAGGAAAAGAAAGGTCAACTTACCTGGAACGTTTTCCAGGGCTGTGCAGCCGCCGTCGGCATCGGGTGAGGGCCCTAGTACCGTGTAGGCCACGGACAGGTCCGGAGAAACCACCGACGAAAACTGAGTCAGCCCGGTCGTGAGAGAAAGCCGGCCGCATGAGTGAAGCGGACCGGCTGAGGGAGAAAAGCAGACCTGCCGAGGGAGAAACCAACGAGCCGAGCAGCGGAGCCTAGCAGCAGCCAAATGAGCCGGAGAGCCAGTGACGAGCCGAGCAGCGGAGCCAGCGAAGAGCCTAGGAGCTGCCAGGTGGGCTGTGGAGCCACCAACGGGCGGTGCACCGGGATACGGAGAGAAGGTCGCCGTCCGTGATGGCCAGAGGAATCAACGGCTTCTCCCAGAGGAAGTAATGGCCGCCGCCATGTTCGAGAGATTCAAGGAGCCCCGCGGACAGTTGAAAGACACACACAAAAAAAAATTCAAATGCAAAGAAATAAAAGTTGAGAAGAGAAAACAAGTAAATTGTAGAACTGCAGTTGTATTGCATTATGGAAAATGTTATCACATGCTATGTAGGAGGTTTTAAAGATGGCGATATTTGCCTTGTTATTTCACTCAATATGAATGCATAACTTGCTAGGTCCCATTTTGATCCGAATGTAGGAATTATTTTGTTAGCATGCAGCAACCAATAGTTGGACATTGGTGGAAGAGATCATTTTGAATGCATGTTCTTTCTGTGAAAGTTCAAACATTTTCCAATGAATGCTATTATCTATTTCTTAAATATGTCTTCGATGTAACTGAAATAATTAAAGAAAAAAATGAAGTTGAAAAAAAAAATTATAAGAAGCAAAGAGTTATTATGCAAAAAAAATTGAGAGAAGGAAAATAGTTTGAATTGACTGTTTAGTATTGTCTACGTTTTTTTTGTTTGAAGGGAGAGTAAGTTCAGGATAGAGACATAAGTCCAGGATAGAGACCTGCAGTCCAGAAAAGACCCCTGTATAGCCGTGGACAGACCACCTGTAGCCAGACGCCCAGATGGGAGAAACCTGGACACAGGAGCCAGTCTCCCAGAAGCCAGAAAAAGTCCCCAGAAGACGCGATGCAGCGAGAGGCAGGAGCCAGTCTCCCAGTCGCAGCAAAAGGCAACAAGACAGGCAGGTGGGACTAGTGTAACTGGGACATGTTGGCCGGTGTGGGCCAGTTGGGCCAAAGGGCCTGTTTCCACACTGTATCACTCTATGACTCTGTGATCTCTGCTCCGCTCCACACAGTATTGCAGTCCAAATCAACGGGTGGGAAACAAATACAGTAGCTTCCCTATCATCCAATAATGTAGTCTCCACAACTTCCTGGGACAGGGAAATGTGGAGAATTGCCAGAAGAAATGTCCACATACCTCGGATTTAATCAACTCGCCCCTTATGAGAAACTGCATCATCCAAATTGCAATGAGTTAGCCTTGTCCGGAAAAAGTTGCCTCTTTTATTCCAAATATATTTACGTTATACATAATACAAATTCTATACCAAACAAATATCCATGCAAAACATTGAATACATTCTTAATGTCTCGACATTAAATATTACTAGTGTGAGACCCGGTAATTTAGTTTAGTTTAGATAATTTAAATTAGTTGAGTTTAGTTTAGGTGGGTGGGGGCAGCTGCCCTGCCAGAGCCAGCCAGTATGAGTTGGCTGCCCTGCCAGCAGCGTGTTCGTTATTTCAATTTTTTTTGTCTTTTTGGTGTGTCCAAATGTTAGTTAAGATGTCTCTTGGTATGTGTGGGGGGTGATGGGGGAAAGGGGGAAACCTTTGCCTCCCTCGCGGCCTAACACCATGGATTGGAGCGGCCTTTCCCGGAGTCGGGCCCGGAGCTTCAGCGGCGGGCGCAGCGTGGACTTTTCCCTCGCGGAGCGGCGAGCCCTTGCCGGGGGTCGCCAGAAAGGAGTGCTTCGATCGCTGGCCTGGTGACTTTGGCATCCTGGGGCTGTGGTCTGCTGAGTTTCTAGCCACAGGCACGGTGTGGATTTACGATCCGGAGCCTGGGATCCCTCGCCAGGGATCACCGGAGAAGAGCTCCGACTGCCGGCTGCGGCCTATAACATCCTGAAGCCATGGTCTCTAGGAGGAAAGTGCCAATTCGGGCACTCCAAGCCGCGGAGTGTGTTTAACCGTCCCGACGTCGGAGTTTGGATCATCCCGACGAGAGGGCCTGAACATCGGGCCGTCCATTGCAGGGACTACGGAGGGTTCATGGCCCCAACCACGGATGAACAAAGGAGGAGGAATGATTGAACTTTGGTGCCTTCCACCACAGTGGAGAATGCTGTGGGGGATGTTTGTGTTAAATTCTATTGTGTATTGTGTGTTCCTTTTTGTTAAGTGTATCGCCGCTGCCAAATTCATTTCACTGCACCTTCGGGTGCATGTGACGAATTAAATTAACTTTGTCTTTGAATTTAAAGACACAGTGCAGAAACAGGCCCTTCGGCCCGCCGAGTCAGCACTGACCAGCGATCCCCGCACATTAACTCTCACCCACACACACTAGGGACATAGAAACATAGCAGCATAGAAAATAGGTGCAGGAGGAGGCCATTCGGCCCTTCGAGCCAGCACCGCCATTCAATATGATCACGGCTGATCATCCGCTATCAATAACCCGTGCCTGCCTTCTCCCCATATCCCTTGACTCCACCAGCCCCTAGAGCTCTATCCAACTCTCTCTTAAATCCATCCAGTGACTTGGCCTCCACTGCCCTCTGTGGCAGGGAATTCCACAAACTCACAACTCTCTGGGTAAAAAAGTGTTTTCTCAGCTCAGTCTTAAATGACCTCTCCTTTACTCTAAGACTGTGGCCCCTGGTTCTGGACTCACCCAACATTGGGAACATTTTTCCTGCATCTAGCTTGTCCAGTCCTTTTATCATTTTATATGTTTCTGTAAGATTCCCCCTCCTCCTAAACTCCAGTGAATACAAGCCTAGTCTTTTCAATCTTTCCTCATATGATAGTCCCGCCATCCCAGGGATCAATCTCGTGAACCTACGCTGCACTGCCTCAATCACAAGGATGTCCTTCCTCAAATTAGGAGACCAAAACTGTACACAATACTCCAGATGTGGTCACACCAGAGCCCTATACAACTTTTCATTTACAATTTTACATTTACACCAGCCAATTAACCTACAAACCTGTACGTCTGTGGATTGCTAGCATCTTCCTTTTTCCTCACATGTTACACCATTGCCACTCATGTGGACCCCTAGGGTGATAACCCTTTCCTTGTTTGAGGGGCATCCCTCTAGACTCTGCCATTCAATGACCAGCTACGGAAGGACGCTAGACTCTGGTGCTCCCCCACAGAGCCTTCACGTTGGGTGCAGCGAGCGTTTGTGCATCCCTTAGAACATACTCTTACAGTCTGGAATGGACCCGTCAACAACATTCCTGGACAGATACTTTGATGTACTGGAGACCATCAGCTTTCATGCAGAAATAATAGCATCTTACATCAAATGAATGACTTTCCAGCAGCACTTGATGTCCACCCCTTGATGTTCATGGAACAGCCAGTAAATCAAAGATTCCACTGTGACCCAACTGTTGGGGATGAATTATGACAAGCACCTTGCATCTTTCTGCAGACTCTCATAGTGAAACCTTGCCCTTTGTGTATGAGCAGCCACAGTGGTGTGGCGGTCGAGTGGCTGCCTTACAGCACTTGCAGCACCAGACACCCAGGTTCGACCCCGACTGCGGATGCTCTCCGTACGCAGTTTGTATTTGTCCCCGTGAGATCTCCTGTTTCCTCCCACACTCCAAAGACGTTCAGGTTTGTAGGTTAATAGTAAGATTAAACGAGAACTTACCAGTTTGAAGTTTGATCTTTATTTTATGAGGAGTCGAGTTGAGGGACTACGTGAATAGAAGCCCGTACAGCCGTTGGTGCGTCAATCTTCAAAGCAGCGGAATGAATTCACAGCTAACAATGACTGAAGTATAACGGTAAGATGATAAAACTAGAACTACCAGATGAGATCTATGAGGGTGGGAGCGGAGGGCACGTAGTCCCTCAACTCGACTCCTCATAAAATAAAGATCAAACTTCAAACTGGTAAGTTCTCATTTAATCTTACTATTTTACTTCGGAGTCACGTGAGTGACTACGTGAAGACTTCAAAGCTCTGTGAATTCACGCCGCAGACCCAAATCCGACGTTCACACTGCCTGGATTGACTCAAAAGTCGTTAACAATCAATCATGCATCAGTAATACATTTGTTAAATGAAATAACAGTTTATTTACAAACAAATCATAACAAACCCCTCTAACTCAGGGGAAAAGTGTAACAGTACTGAAACCACAATCAGCAAACACCCCGAGCCTTGAAATCGGCTTGTGATAAAACCTCTGAAAAGTTAGCTCACTGGACCATCCTGCGGCCGCGAGGACATGGTCTATTGGCAAGTCCATCTCCCTTGCCGCGGAAGTTGATGCCGCCCTGGTGGAATGAGATTTGAATTTATCAGTATCAATTCCAGCACTTGCCAGGACCCACTTTAGCCACCTTGAAATCGTTTGCACCGACACCTTACTGTGTGTTTTTTTGTGACTAATAAACAAAGCCAACTATGTTCCTCTCAGAGGTTTAGTAATCTCAATGTAACAAGATAAATGCGAGACTACACACAAGCGATCATCTGCGGGGTATGCTGAAAACACAATCTTACATCCTGTCATGCCTCTTCTATTATGTTTAAGCAAATCATAGACATAAAATATAATGGCATCAGCCGACATATGCATTCTATCTAGCCGTAGCTTTTGCAACATTTGTACACGTTGAGCTGAAACCAACGCCATAAGCATGACCACCTTCATAGATAATTTGGCTACTGATAGGCTTGTAACCGGAGCCCACTGGCGAAGAACCATAAAAACCTCACTCACATTCCAAATACCGGCATACCTGGGTTTAGGAGGATTAGAATTGAAAAACTCCCTTCATGAATCGTGAAACTAACGGATGTGTCCCTACTGTATGCAATTCTGCATTCATAGGTAAATAAGAGCACTTCTGGCTGAATTAATTGCACTGTAACTTAATTTTTTGGTCAAAATAAAGAGTTGACAAACTCCAATATTGCTGCTGTGTACTATCCCTGCAGGCCGACGTGAGAACATCCACCGTCCGATGAGACAGTCCTCTCCCCAGGTATGGCCTCCTTAAAATCTGCAAATTAACAGATCAATACGATCATATAAAGGATGTTGATCCCCAGTGACTGGATTTACCAGTAGATTTTTATTCTTTGGCATAAGCATGTAAGGCTCCCTAGCCATTTGTAATACAATGGGAAACCATGCTTGTGTAGGGCAATCTGGCACTACCAATACCCCTGAAGCGGAGTCCTCCTTGATCTTTTGCAAACATCTGCTGATGAGACAGAATGGAGGAAATACATACACAAACATTCCTCCCCAATGCAGCGAAAATGCATCCACTGCTACTGCCCCAAGATCTGGTTCCCATGAACATATCTAGGTAACTGATCATTTAATCGAGATGCAGACAAGTCAATATCTGGTAATCCATACTGATCAATCATTTGGTTAAATACATCCTGATTTAACATCCATTCAATGTTGTCATTAAACTGACGTGACCTCTTCCTGGCAAATAAAGTGCTGAAAGCCAGATATTTTGGTCAATACACCAGCTCCAAATCTGGTTAGCCAGTCTATCACAAGACTGTGACTTAACTCCACCCATGTGGTTTACATATGCCACTGCTGTGGTGTTGTCAATCTGACCTGCACATGCAGATCCCTCCTTGTAGAACAATAAGCTTTGAGCCCATACCAGGTGCCCAACAACTCTAAATAATTAATCCCTCTTAATTGAGGAAGCGATGTCTCATCCACATTCCATCTGCCTTCACAACTAGAAGACATATCTGTTGCACCCCAACCCAGTGCACTTACATCAGTCTGTAATATCAGTGACGGTGATTCCACCAAAACCTTCCTTAAACTTTTTGAAACATGTACTATCCACCATTGTATGTCAGCAATTGCCCCAGCTGACAACTGCATAGGCCTATCAAAAATGGCCCCTTTGTATTCTCAGTGCCTGTTCCTTTGATGGTTGTAATTGTTGATAATGCAGAGGACCATACTGCACAGCTGGAAAGGCTGCAACAACTTCCCAATTAAACTGGCTACTTGTCTAATCGAATGCCGTTGTTCTCCAACGAGATTAACACAGTCCTCAATTAACTGATTCAATTTATCCCTGGGCAAAGTTACCAACATGTGATTGGAATTAATGGTAAATTCCAGATAATCAATAATTTGGACTGGTGATAATTTAGATTTATCTGGGTGAATAACAAATCCCATTTGTTCAAAAGTGATTTTAACAACTGAAACTGATGATTGAGTTTCAGCATGAGTCTTTCCAACAATCAGAATATCATCTAAATAGGTCATTACCACATGCCCCTGAGCTCTAAGTAATGCTAACACAGGTTTTACTAATTTAGTAAATAATCTAGGAGCTGAAGTTAATCCATTCGGCAATGCCCTGAATTGCCACAGCTCAGTCAATCTTCTATCATCACCATGAATAGACACTGCGTAATACGCATTCTTTAAATCAATGGTTGCCATATAATACCCTTTGGACACTAGATGTTTGCCCGTGGTAAAGGTCTCCATTTTGAAATGCCTATAACAAACAAATTTGTTCAAATTCGATAAATCCAGAATAATACTACATCCCCCAGTCTTTTTAGATCTGGGAAATATACTTGACAGACATTGTTGACTTTGATAGACAGAAGGCTCAATTACCCCTTTCTTATGTAACGACTGAATCTCTGCTTGAATAAGCACATTTTCCTCATCTGAAAAAAATAAGTTTACGACTAGGAAAATGTTGATTAGGTAGACTGTCCTTAGAGTAAAATTCAAATTTTCACCCCTTCAATATACTAAGTATGAACAAATCTGATGTCAACTGCTGCCATTGTTTGAGAAACAATTTTAACCTTCCCCAATTTGAACAGGAACATCAGTTAATTCATCGTCTGTCAATGTTATATTCCTTACCTGCATCTTTCCTTGCGGACCTTGTTGTCCTCGACTTCTTGTAGAGAACCTTTTTTGCCTTGCTTGCCAGCTGGCTTAATGAGGGCCATGGTTTTAACAACCTCATGACAGTCTTTGACCCTTTTTGCAAGGTTACCACCAAACAACAGATTTCGTGGTGGTACACTGGTCGGTTTGCACAACTCGCCAAATTCGGGTTAGCACTGGCCTAATAGCGGCCCTCCCGATATTATTAATTTCAAAATGCATTACAAAGGAATCCCAGTTCATCCTGGTGTGCTTCAACCATATCGCTTGTATCAATAACTTTCACCACAGCTGTAATACCTGCTGACAACAGTTTAAGCACTTTTTTAAACTTCATCTCCTGGGCCCTAGCAGGCATACCCATCTATGACCAAATTTGGTGATTAACCACCAGTACCTTCAGGAGATCACAATTAACAGGAGCTTTATAGTTTTTTGCTACTTCATCCATAGCTAGCTCCTGTAACTGGTGGGAGAGCATATACTGAATTGCTTCGGCCAATTCTACATCAATCGCCTTTCCTGCCTCTCTATGCTCAGCAAACTTCCCAGCAATGTTCGGAATTACCTCCAACCGAACTCCTTTACTGCTCTCCCCCAGCATAGAATCAGTGTCAGCAAACTGCACTGATGGAACATCCTCCTCACAGGCAGGATAGTTCTGCAGCCCTGAAACAGGTGCTGCTAGCACAAGCTCTCCATCAGCCTGGCTTGGGCACCACTCCTCCTCACGGAGCTGGTCCCTGTCGAGCATTCTTTTGCCCTCGGTTTAAACTTACCGCTCGGAGAAGTGCTGCTGCTCCCACCGACCGACTGCACCAGCGTCTGACGTCAAGACGCACCAACGGCTGTACGGGCTTCTATTCACGTAGTCACTCACGTGACTCCGAAGTAAAATTGGCTTGGTGTATGTGTAAAATTGTCCCCAGTGTGTGTAGGACAGTGTTAATGTGCAGGGATCCCTGGTCAGTGTGAAGTCGGTAGGGCCGAAGGGCCTGTTTCCATGCTGTATCACTGAACCACACTGTGCAAAGATGGGGAACCATCTCCACTCCATAGCAGCTGTCCCGAGGTTAGCTTGCATTGGTAGCAAGACTGACCGTCCAGGAAGGATCTGACAGAGAGGGTCCCTCCCACCGCCAGCCAAATCAGGTCTTGGTGCTTGTTGGTGAGTTCCTGTGATGAGATGGTCAGGTCAGTCTGCTCATTGAAGCATGCCACAGGATCCACTGAGTCCTTGTCCCGCAGTGCCTGCAGGATGTTCCATGCTGACCACTGTCTGACGGAGGTGTGGTCAAAGATGGTGGTCTGGTAGAAGGCAGAAAGGGGTGGGAGATTGCAACCTTCACGGGGTCCGCCCTGTTTCGACTAATGCAATCAACTCGACGTGCACAAACGGAAGATCAAATAGAACAAGTTGTCCCACAACGTTAGGCCGTGCACGCCACACGCAAGAAGAAGTCTGGTAGAACATTTCCACAAAGGACAGAAGATGCGGCAATGTTCAGCTGACTGCCACATTGCACATCAACCCCGTATAATGCGCATCCTTCGCAAATTGTGAATGAGTAGAACCTCAGCAGGTAGTGACACTTGGTGCCCATGTGTTTTGGCTCTACACACAGCCTGATGCGGCAACACACAAAGGTATCCATCAGGGTGAGGGAGGCTTTGGGTACAATTTTGCCCCCATTGTCACTGGATTTGTGTATCACGACCTGTTAGTATCGCTCCATCTTTGAACCCCACATGGACTGGAAGGTGGCCCAAATAGTCGCCAAGGCAGAAGGCCACACCTACACCAGGTACAGCAGCCCCAAAAGTGTCTCACATTTGATGACTCAAGTTCTTTCTGGATATCGTGAGTGAGCACTGCTCCCACTGCGCTACTACTTGTCTGATCCTAGCTAGCACTCCGGCCAATTTCTGTTACATGCCTTGGCCCTACGAACCAGACCCCCAGGACCAATACCGTCAGGGAATTTGTGGTGAGTGCTGATGGAGTGGGTTTAGGTTCGGGCATGGGGTCTTGCTCACTGTGGAGAGGCATTGCTTCTTTCTCATATTTCTTCAATTCCTTAAAGGTGGAGTCACTTTTAGGGTGGTCAAAAAGGCTTTTGGTCCATTGGCCTTCATCAGTCAGAATTTTGAGTATAGGTCAAGTGGCAGCTATATAAAACATTGGTGAGACTGCATTTAGAGTATTGTGTTGGGTTCTGGGCCTCATGTTACATAGAAACATAAAAACATAGAAATTAGGTGCAGGAGTAGGCCATTCGTCCCTTCGAGCCTGCTCTTCCATTCAATATGATCATGGCTGAACATCTAACTCAGTATCCCGTACCTGCCTTCTCTCCATACCCCCTGATCCCCTTAGCCACAAGGGCCACATCTAACTCCCTCTTAAATATAGCCAATGAACTGGCCTCAACTACCCTCTGTGGCAGAGAATTCCAGAGGCTCACCACTCTCTGTGTGAAAAAAGTCTTTCACATCTCGGTCTGAAAGGATTTCCCCCGTATCCTTAAGCTGTGACCACTTGTCCTGGACTTCCCCAACATCGGGAACAATCTTCCTGCATCTAGCCTGTCCAACCCCTTAAGAATTTTGTAAGTTTCTATAAGATCCCCTCTCAATCTCCTAAATTCTAGAGAATATAAACCGAGTCTATCCAGTCTTTCTTCATAAGACAGTCCTGACATCCCAGGAATCAGTCTGGTGAACCTTCTCTGCACTCCCTCTATGGCAATAATGTCCTTCCTCAGATTTGGAGACCAGAACTGTACGCAATACTCCAGGTGTGGTCTCACCAAGGCCCTGTACAACTGAAGTAGAACCTCCCTGCTCCTATACTCAATTCCTTTTGCTATGAAAGCTAACATACCATTTGCTTTCTTCACTGCCTGCTGCACCTGCATGCCTACTTTCAATGACTGGTGTACCATGACACCCAGGTCTCGCTGCATCTCCCCTTTTCCTAATCGGCCACCATTTAGATAATAGTCTGCTTTCCTGTTTTTGCCACCAAAGTGGATAACCTCACATTTATCCACATTATACTGCATCTGCCAAACATTTGCCCACTCACCCAGCCTATCCAAGTCACCTTGCAGTCTCCTAGCATCCCCCTCACAGCTAACACTGCCCCCCAGCTTCGTGTCATCCGCAAACTTCGAGATGTTGCATATTTAAGAGGGAGTTGGATGTGGCCCTTGTGGCTGAAGGGATCAGGGGGTATGGAGAGAAGGCAGGTACAGGATACTGAGTTGGATGATCAGCCATGATCATATTGAATGGCGGTGCAGGCTCGAAGGGCCGAATGACCTGCTCCTGCACCTAATTTCTATGATCCTATGTTTCTATGTGGGTGATGGAACCAATAAATATTTCTTAGTTTGTTTGTGGTACAAAAACTGGCTGGAATTGTGGAGTGAGGATTACGCAAAGGGGCTTCAAGGCAATTCAGGCAATCCAGCTCGCGGTTTCAACGCGGGCGGTCGATCAGGCTTGAGGCTTCCCAGGCAAGTGCCCTTGAGCTTGAAGGGCAAAGACATTCTTCTTAACTCGCGGATTAGGTCGCCCAAGTGGGACAGCCCCTTTAGTGCTGGGAAGAACAGAAGGGAAGTATTGTTGAACACTGGGAAATGTACAAAGGGTTCTGTATGTTCTTGTACAGTATACCATTACTGAAAGCACCCCTGTAGCTGATGTGGGTGATGTGGAATTCATTGCCACAGAAGGTTGTGGCAGCCAGGTCAATGGATATTTTTAAGGCAGAGAATGATAAATTCATGATTAATACAGTATCAGGGGTTATGGGGAGAAGGCTGGAGAATGGGGTTAGGAGGGAGAGATAGATCAGCCATGATTGAATGGCGGAGTACACTTGATGGGCCGAATGGCCTAACCCTGCTCCTATCACATGATCATACGACCTGATATCCAAGGCAAATTGTATTTTGGCCTTTGTTTAATGTGCTGAGGCAAGGATGTCTTCTGACAATTGTAGAGGGCAATGGTGAGATGGTAGACATAAAATGCTGGAGTAACTCAGCGGGGCAGGCAGCATCTCTTGAGAGAAGAAATGGGTGACGTTTCGGGTCAAGGCCCTTCTTCAGACGGGTCTCAGATGGTGCCTGGATAAGGAGAGCTGCTGTAATCCTCTTACCCCAGAAGATATACATTCTTTGACAAGATGCAACAAAGGTTCAGAGGAATGATTCCTGAGCTGGCAGGACTCTCGTGTAAGGATCAATTAGACGTCTATTCACCCGTGTTTGGCAGAATGAGAAGTGATCTCACTGACAAATAAACACCTGACAAGGCTCGACATGTTGGATGCAGGGAGAATGTTTCCTCTGGCTGGTGCGGGGAGGGCGTAAGGTACGGGATACGTTGTTTAGTATTGAGGTGATGCAACATTACTTCAATCAGATGCTGCTGAACTGGGGAAATCTCCATCACACAAGCTGCAGAAGTACAGTTGTTGCCCTTTCCAGTAGCCCCCCGACTCCCCCCTCACCCCACACCAATGCACACACATTTATCCCACCATTTCCCACCCCCAGCGACCCTGCGCCTTACCCCTTCTCCCCACATTCATAACTCCCTTGTATCTCTTTTATTCCATCCCTCCTTCCCCCCCTGAATCCTTCCATGTATCCCTCCTTCCGGCTTTACATTTAATCCCGCTCCTTATCTGATATCCTTTTGTCTGCTGTTCATCTCTAGCATTTGACACAAACCCCACCCACCTGACAATCAACTCCCCAACCCCTCACCTGTATACTCCTATCACTTGTCAGGCTTTTCCCCACCCCACCTCTTTTTTACAACCTGATTCACCCTACTCCATCTATGTGAAGATGGGTGCCAACCCAAAATGTTGTCTGTCCATTCCCACCGCAGATGCTGCCGTACCCCTCGCTCTCTCTGTATGTATATGTTTGACTCTCTATCTCTCCCTCTCTGTCTCTTCATTTGTTTCTCTCCCTCTGTCCCTCCTTGTCTGTCTTTCCATCTCTCTCTCTCTCTACTTTTTTGAGCCCGTGTTAGATTTGAACGTGTGTTTGTGGGCCGGATATGAAACAACATGGAGACGGAGTACACAAAGGAGATTGAGAACCTTAGAACCTAGTGGCAAGACAATCATCTTTCCCACAATGTCAGCAAGATAAGGAAAATGTGATCGACTTCAGGAAGCAAAGCTCACCAGCAATTTGTCGTGGACCAACCACATTAAAGCGATGGCCAAACAAGTTCACCAATGCCTCTACTTCCTGAGAAGGCTTAGGCCTGTCCTCAATGCCTCTACTTCCCCAGAAGGCTTTGGACTGTCTGTATCGTATCTCTGTCTACACTGCGACCTAAAATCGTGGAGAGGCACGGCCTTTCCTGGAGACCGACCCGGCACTTCAACCGTGGACGCCACGCGGTGCGGACTTACCATCAGGTAGACAAAAATTCTGGAGAAACTCAGCAGGTGAGGCAGCATCTATGGAGCGAAGGAATAGGTGCCGGGAGCTCCAGGCCGCGGAGACTTTCAACCGTCCCCACGCGGGAGTTCCGATCGCCCCTACGCGAGGGTTCGGATCGCCGGCTGCGGGAGTTTGATCGCCCCGACTGCGGATGCTTCGACAGCCCTGACCGCAGGAGAATAAAGAGGGAGAAGATTGGACTTCATTACCTTCCATTAGTTCCATGGACTTCATTACCTTCCATTAAATGGTGGCCGATTAGGAAAAGGGGAGATGCAGCGAGACCTGGGTGTCATGGTACACCAGTCATTGAAAGTAGGCATGCAGGTGCAGCAGGCAGTGAAAAAAGCGAATGGTATGTTAGCTTTCATAGCAAAAGGATTTGAGTACAGGAGCAGGGAGGTTCTACTTCAGTTGTACAGGGTCTTGGTGAGACCCCACCTGGAGTATTGCGTACAGTTTGGTCTCCAAATCTGAGGAAGGACATTATTGCCATAGAGGGAGTGCAGAGAAGGTTCACCAGACTGATTCCTGGGATGTCAGGACTGTCTTATGAAGAAAGACTGGATAGACTCGGTTTATACTCTCTGGAATTTAGGAGATTGAGAGGGAATCTTATAGAAACTTACAAAATTCTTAAGGGGTTGGACAGGCTAGATGCAGGAAGATTGTTCCCGATGTTGGGGAAGTCCAGGACAAGGGGTCACAGCTTAAGGATAAGGGGGAAATCCTTTAAGACCGAGATGAGAAAGACTTTTTTCACACAGAGAGTGGTGAGTCTCTGGAACTCTCTGCCACAGAGGGTAGTTGAGGCCAGTTCATTGGCTATATTTAAGAGTGAGTTGGATGTGGCCCTTGTGGCTAAGGGGATCAGAGGGTATGGAGAGAAGGCAGGTAAGGATACTGAGTTGGATGATCAGCCATGATCAATTGAATGGCGGTGCAGGCTCGAAGGGCCGAATGGCCTCCTCCTGCACCTAATTTCTATGTCATTACCTTCCATCACCGTGAGGAATGTGGGGAGCCGCTGTGGTGGATGTTTATGTTAACTTTTATTTAGGTGGCTTTATGTCTTGTTGCGTTTCACTCAGTATGGGTTCATATCCCTCCAAACCTGTCCTATCCAAGTACCTGTCTAACTGTTTCTTAAACGCTGGGATAGTCCCAGCCTCAACTACCTCCTCTGGCAGCTGGTTCTATACACCCACAACTCTTTGTGTGAAAAGGTTAAGGGCCTGTCCCACTTGCCGATGTTTTTGGCGACTGCTGGCATCATTGACTGATGTATCAGGTCACTGAAAAGGTTGCGGCCTTGTTTTAGTGGCGGCTGGATTTGGAATGTTCAAAATCTTTCAGCGACCCTGATACGTCAGTCAATGACGCCTGCACTCGCTGAAAAAATCGCCAAATGGGACAGGTCCTTTACGCCTCAGATTCCTGTTAAATTTTTCCCCTTCACCTTGAACCTACAGTACATCCTCTGGTTCTCCATTTCCCTACTCTGGGCAAGAGACTGGGTGCATCTACTTGATCTATCCCTCTCATGACCCGTGCTAGTTGTTTCAAGGCCATTGCATCAAAGGTCAGACCAGCACGTTCCAGTAAGGTGGAGGGATAAGTGAAGGAAACCTGGATGAGCAAAAGGGATGTACATTTTGGCAAATAGTTAAATAAGGCATATGCAAGTTTAAGCAGATGAAATGTCAGGGCCTTTGAGAAATATAGAGCAAGGTGGAAAGAACTCAAGCAGGCGATTTAGAAAGGCCTAAAGTGGCAATGAAATGGCTTTTGTGAGTTAAATCAAAGAAACCCCCATGGCTTTTTATCCGTACATTTTAAAGCAAGAGCGTAACAAAGGAGAAGGTATAACCATTCAAAAATAAAGGAGGAGTTCTTGCTGAGGGACGCACTGAAGCTCGGGGCAGGCTTCAGTGGGGGAGGGCCACAGTCTAGGGCCCTTCTGCTGCTGGACATTGGGGGGCAGGGTGTGGTGGAGACACCCCTCAAATAAAGGAAGGGATTTCACCCCAGGGGGCCACATGGGTGGAAAGGGTGCTGGATATAAATGACAATTCTGTGAACACTGCCAAATACAACACTAATGAATGTATGTATAGCCGCTGAGAATGTCGGAAGAGTTTTTCCACGGCTCTTGTTTTGTATATATTTTTTATTATTCTGAATAAAGTTTAGTTTTGGAAAAAAATCTCAGCGGGTCAGGCAGCATCTCTGGAGAAAAATTATCTGAAGAAGGGTTCCGACCTGAATTGTTGCATATCCATTTGTCCAGAAATACTGCCTAACCTGCTGAATTATTCCAGCATTTTGTGTCTATCACCTGATACATATCTGGATTAAACTCCCTCTGCCACTTCTCAGCCTATTTCTCCGCGCATGGATAACACCCTGTAGCTTAAGACTACCCTGCCCACTGTTAACAACCCTGCTAACCTTCGCATCATTAGTGAGCTTACTGATCATGCCATTTACATTCAAATTGTTCACGTATGTTACAAACAGACTGGTCCCAACAATGTGTAAGAAGGAACTGCAGATGCTGGTTTAAGCCGAAGGTAGACAATAGACAATAGGTGCAGGAGCAGGCCATTCGAGCCAGCACCGCCATTCAATGTGATCATTGGTGATCATCCCCAATCAGTACCCCGTTCCTGCCTTCTCCCCATATCCCCTGACTCCGCTATTTTTAAGAGCCCTATCTAGCTCTCTCTTGAAAGCATCCAGAGAACCGGCCTCTACCGCCCTCTGAGGCAGAGAATTCCACAGACTCACCACTCTCTGTAAGAAAAAGTGTTTCCTCGTCTCCGTTCTAAATGGTTTACTCCTTATTCTTAAACTGTGGCCCCTGGTTCTGGACTCCCCCAACATCGGGAACATGTTTCCTGCCTCTGTGTCCAAACCCTTAACAATCTTATGTGTTTCAATGAGATCCCTCTCATCCTTCTAAAATCCAGAGTGTACAAGCCCAGCTGCTCCATTGTCTCAGCATATGACAGTCCCGCCATCCCAGGAATTAACCCTGTAAACCTACGCTGCGCTCCCTCAACATAGAAACATAGAAACATAGAAATTAGGTGCAGGAGTAGGCCATTCAGCCCTTCGAGCCTGCACCGCCATTCAATATGATCATGGCTGATCATCCAACTCAGTATCCCGTACCTGCCTTCTCTCCATACCCTCTGATCCCCTTAGCCACAAGGGCCACATCCAACTCACTCTTAAATATAGCCAATGAACTGGCCTCAACTACCCTCTGTGGCAGAGAGTTCCAGAGACTCACCACTCTCTGTGTGAAGAAAGTCTTTCTCATCTCGGTCTTAAAGGATTTCCCCCTTATCCTTAAGCTGTGACCCCTTGTCCTGGACTTCCCCACATCGGGAACAATCTTCCTGCATCTAGCCTGTCCAACCCCTTAAGAATTTTGTAAGTTTCTATAAGATCCCCTCTTAATCTCCTAAATTCCAGAGAGTATAAACCGAGTCTATCCAGTCTTTCTTCATAAGACAGTCCTGACATCCCAGGAATCAGTCTGGTGAACCTTCTCTGCACTCCCTCTATGGCAATAATGCTCAGATTTGGAGACCAAAACTGCACGCAATAAGGTGTGGTCTCACCAAGACCCTGTACAACTGAAGTAGAACCTCCCTGCTCCTGTACTCAAATCCTTTTGCTATGAAAGCTACCATACCATTCGCTTTTTTCACTGCCTGCTGCACCTGCATGCCTACTTTCAATGACTGGTGTACCATGACACCCAGGTCTCGCTGCATCTCCCTTTTCCTAATCGGCCACCATTTAAATAATAGTCTGCTTTCCTGTTTTTGCCACCAAAGTGGATAACCTCACATTTATCCACATTATACTGCATCTGCCAAAACATTTGCCCACTCACCCAGCCTATCCAAGTCACCTTGAGTCTCCTAGCATCCTCTCACACAGCGAACACTGCCCCCCAGCTTAGTGTCATCCGCAAACTTGGAGATATTGCCTTCAATTCCCTCATCCAGATCATTAATATATATGTAAATAGGGGGTCCAGCACTGAGCCCTGCGGTACCCCACTAGTTACTGCTGCCATTGTGAAAAGGACCCGTTTACTCTACTCTTTGCTTCTGTTTGCCAGCCAGTTCTCTATCCACATCAACACTGAACCCCTAATACCGAATGCCTTAAGTTTGTATACTATCTCTTATGTGGGACCTTGTCGAAAGCCTTCTGGAAGTCCAGATATACCACATCCACTGGTTCTCCCTTATCCACGCTACTATTTTCATCCTCGAAAAATTCACAAGATTCGTCTGACATGATTTACCTTTTGTAAATCCATGCTGACTTTGTCCAATGATTTCATCACTTTCCAAATGTGCTGCTATCCCATCTTTAATAACTGACTCTAGCAGTTTCCCCACTACCGATGTTAGACTAACTGGTCTGTAATTCCCCGTTTTCTCTCTCCCTCCCTTCTTAAAAAGAGGGGTTACATTTGCCACCCGCCAATCCTCAGGAACTACTCCAGAATCTAAAGAGTTTTGAAAGATTATCACTAATGCATCCACTATTCCTGAGCTACTTTCCTTAAGTACTCTGGGATGCAGCCTATCGGGCCCTGGGGATTTATCGGCCTTAATCTATTCAATTTACCCAACACCACTTCCCGACTGACCTGGATTTCACTCAATTCCTCCTTTGACCCACAGTCCCCTGCTATTTCAGGCAGATTATTTATGTCTTCCTTATTGAAGACGGAACCAAAGTAGTTATTCAATTGGTCCGCCATATCCTTGTTCCCCATGATCAACTCACCTGTTTCTGACTGCAAGGGACTACATTTGTTTTAACTAACCTCTTTCTCTTCACATATCTATAAAACTTTTGCAGTCAGTTTTTATGTTCCTGCCAGTTTTCTTTCATAATCTATTTTTCCTTTCCTAATTAAGCCCTTTGTCCTCCTCTGCTGGTCTCTGAATTTCTCCCAGTCCTCTGGTATGCTGCTTTTTCTGGCTACTTTTGTACGCATCATCCTTTGCTTTGATACTATCCCTGATTTCCCTTGTTATCCACGGATGCACTACCTTCCCCGATTTATTCTTTTGCCAAACTGGGATGAACAATTTTTGTAGTTCATCCATGCAGTCTTTAAATGTCTTCCATTGTATATCCACCGTCAACCCTTTTAGAATTAATTGCCAGTCAATCTTGGCCAAATTCACGTCTCATACCCTCAAAGTTACCTTTCTTTAAGTTCAGAACCATTGTTTCTGAATTAACAATGTCACTCTCCATCCTAATGAAGAACTCAACCATATTATGGTCACTCTTGCCCAAGGGGGCACGTACAACAAGACGGCTAATTACCCCTTCCTCATTACTCAATAGACACAAGAAGCTGGAGTAACTCAACGGGACAGGCAGCATCTCTGGAGAGAAGGAATGGATGATGTTTCGGGTTGAGACCCTTCTTCAGACTGACGTTTTGGGTCTCGACCAGAAACGTCATCCATTGAGTTACTCCAGCTTTTTATGGTCCCAACAGTGTTCCTTGTGGATCACCACTGGTCACAGACATCCAATCAAAGAGCCAAACCTCCAGCATTGCCCTTTGTATGGTATTGACAATCCTATTGTGGATGCAGTTTGCCAACTAATGTTCTATACCATGCTGCCCGTGGGCCCTTACCCCCAATAACCTGCTCACCAAAGCTCAGGTAAATTTCATGAGGTGCTCTCCATCTCCAGACCACACCACAGCCTTAGTTCAAAGAGCGGAATTTGAGAGGGGAGATGAGAATGTCTCCGCTGGTCAACAAGGAAGCATTTCCATGAGAGAGGGGTCTCGAGCCTCAATTAAGGAAGTCCAGTCACACTGAATCCGCTAGCTGGAAGAATATTTAGCACAAACCGAGGTGATTGAGTTATTGGAGATTGATCGTCTAACCCTGGGACATTGTTGCAGGAGCCCTTTGGGGCTGTGTCCTAGATCCAGCCATCATCAGTACCTTTATCAATCATCTGCCCACCATCATGAGGTCAGAAACAGGAAACAACGAGGATGGATTTGTAGAGTTATGCAGCACAGTAAAGGCTCTTTGGCCCAACTAGTCCACATTGACCAAGACGTCTCTCTGAGCCAGTCCCATTATCTGCGTTTGGCTCATATACCTCAAAACCTTTTCTGTCTGTGTACCTGTCTAAATGCCCAATTCCCTTCTGCTGGAAGTCTGAAGAGATCCTCAGGTTGTTGAACTTCACCTTGGTGCCCTGATCAAGCCAGGGAGACATAGAGTGGGGGGCGGGGGGGGGGGGGGGGGGATGATGATCTGTAGATGCTGGTTACAACACAAAAGGACATACAACACTGCAGTAACAATGGGTCAGGAAGCATCACTGGAGAACTTGTGTAGGTGACGTTTTGGGTGGAGACCCTTCTTCACTCAGACAAAGGCAACTAACCGCTGATTGTGGAAACTAGACGAAGGAGAAACCTTTGCCAAAACCCCGGCTTATGGGAGGCCAGTAATCAGTTTCATTGAAGATGAAAAATGCTGGAGTAACTCAGCGGGTCAGGCAGCATCTCTGGAGAAATGGAATAGGTGACGTTTCGGGTCGGAATCCTTCTTCTGATCTGAAATGTCACCTATTTCTTTTCTCGAGAGATGCTGCCTGTTCCATTGAGTTATTCCAATTCTGATGGGCTGAAAATCTTCAGTATAAACCAGCATTGTCAGTTCTTGCCCACACTATCAATTTCAATTGTCATGCTCTTGATGACACTTCCCAATAAACCTCAAACCATGAATTATCCGTGAATCCTCTGTGCATTCGGACACTCTGGAGAAAAGTTGAAATCTTCAGTCTGGGGTGAGATTTTGACATTTTTCTCCTGATTTTTACTATTTTGCCTTCATCATTTGCCAATGGTTTATCATTTGCTGTGATATTTTCGCCCATCTCAGAGGACAGGGCAACGTATTTGTTCATTTGCTGAATGTCCTGTGAACCATTATACTCTATGTTATATACGATCAGATGAATAGAATGGATGTTGCCAATTTAAAGGTGCAATCTAGCATGCAGTTTCCAGAGGCCCAAATGCTGACTCTTCAGTCCCATTTCTTGCCTGCGCAATCTGATGGTTGCTTAATCATTCAGTGTTTTATGCCCCTGTCCCACTTAGGAAACCTGAACGGAAACCTCTGGAGACTTTGCACCCCACCCAAGGTTTCCTTGCGGTTCCCGGAGTTTTCGCTTCTTCTATGATCTTTAGAAGAAGCAGAAACCACTTTCGACCATTAGGGAGACTGAAAAAAACCTCCGGAAACCGCACGGAAACCTTGGGTGGGGCGCAAAGTCTCCAGAGGTTTCCGTTCAGGTTTCCTAAGTGGGACGGGGGCATAACTCGTCACGGCGTTTATGGTTTAGTTCAGGTTGTGGTGGAATTTAACCATGTGCCGAACTTTCAGAAAGTTCAGAAGTGATAGGAGCAGAATTAGGCCATTCGGCCCAACAAAGTTACCTCGCCATTCAATCATGGCTGATCTATCCCTCCCTCCCAACACAATTTTCCTGCCTTCTCCACATAACCCCCGCTAATCAAGAATCTGTCCATCTCCACCTTAAAAATATCCAGTGACTTGGTTTCCTCAGCTCCCAGTGCACGCACAGTCGTGCACAGTTAATGTGCGGTCAGGGTTATTTCTGTGTAATTTTCCACAATATAACCCCGAATAAGTGATTCAGAGACCTGAAAACGAGATTAGTGATGAGAATTGTTGAGGTCTCACAGCCTTCCTGTTCACTTTCTGCGGTGAAGCACTTGGTAACGAAGTGCTTGTCTGTGTTGGTCTCTGTAATTGTACATATTCTGCAGTGCTGCTGCAAGTGAGAATGCCATTGTTCTCTCTGGGACATATGACAATGAAACACTCTTGACTGTAATTTCTGCGGGGTGTTGCCGTCACTCCTGCACATCATTGCAACAAGGGCGACTGCTCAAATAAACAACTAACGTCAAACACTCGGTGTGGGAGAAGCGAGAAATTAGACGTCTGCAATCAAAATCCACCGCGGTTTAAATAGCGAGGTCTGTGTGAAGTGGGTGTGTTTAGTTTAGTTTAGAGATAGAGCACGGAAACAGGCCATTCAGCCCATCTGCGATCCCCACACACTAACACTACCTGACACACTCGGGACAATTTACATTGACACCATGCCAATTATCTCACAAATATGTTCATCTTTTGAATGGTGGGGAGGAGGGGAGAGGTTCCAGGAGGAAACCCATGCATCCATTCACCATCATATTTCTTATACTCTTTTTCTCTATCTTTTCTTACTTTAAAAAAATTTAGAAAAATGTATAGAAACATATAATCTTAAATTTTAATATTAATAAGAATATAAATATTATTAATATCATGAAGGTATTATTAGTATCATGTATTTTCAATTATATAAAATATATAGTCTTAAATTTTAAAATCAATGATAATACAAATATTATTAACAGTATGAATATATCTTTAATATCATGTATTTTCAACTATGCAAAATAATGTATCTTTTATTAATATGTTTCTATAATAAAAATACTTAACAAAAAAAGGAAACCCACGCAGGTCTCGGGGGGGGGGGGGGGGAACGTACAAACTCTGTACAGAGGGCGACCTTCGTCAGGATTGAACCCGGGTCCCAGGCGCGGAGAGTCAGCGCCTCTACAGCTGTGCCGTCTTGCCGCCCTGATGCGGTGGGACGTGGGCACGCTGTCCCTGTACACAACCCATCTCCAGCCTCACTTCCTCTTCAAAGTCCCTGAACAAGCCCCTCTTCCCAAATCCATGCCCATTTCCCCGTTACTGCGTTGATTCCCTCTGGATCGGGTCCGCATCCGGCCCTCTGCATCAAACTGGCTCGTTTCAAACTGACAGGGAGTAGCCAAAGTGACCGGAGTCGGCGGAAACAGACCGTCCTATCCGAGGCTTTGGTTCTGTTTTGCACTCATCGTTTTTTTTTAATTTATTGAACTTGTTTAGTTTGTTCCGTTATCTGGAATAATATGTTTACAACCCGTTGTGCCACTGCTAGTAAGAATTTATTTGTATCGTTACACATGACAATTAATCGCTCTCCTCCCCCTCATCCCTGGTGCAATCCCCTACTCCACAGCGACCCCGACTCCTCTTCACCGCTGAATCCTCCACCACCCAGCCCTCCACAGAGAAACATAGATGCAGGAGTAGGCCATTCGGCCCTTCGAGCCAGCACCGCCATTCAATGTGATCATGGCTGATCATCCCCAATCAGTACCCCGTTCCTGCCTTCTCCTCATATCCCTTGATTCCTTCAGCCCTCAGAGCTATAACTATCTCTCTCTTGAAAACATCCTCTTTTATCTTAGAATAAAGGGGAGGTCATTTAAGACTGAGGTAAGAAAAAACGTTTTTCACCCAGAGAGTCGTGAATTTATGGAATTCATGTTTCTCCAGATCCCAATACTCTCTCCGCCAGTATAAACTCATTGTGAAGGCAAGCTCAGCCAAAACTCTGCTGCCCACATCCCCACGCATCGGGGTCCAATTACACTCAACCTTACTTTTAATTTCTCACCCCATCTCAATCCTCCCCGCCCCTCCACTCCCTTTCCCTGATACCTGCCCCAGCCTCCTCCGCTTCTGAGGTACCTGCTCTCCTCCTATCCCAGCCTCCTGCTCTCCCGAGGTACCTGCTCTCCTCCTATCTCAGCCTCCTGCTCTCCCCCGGATCCAGTAGTTCCACCAAGGGAGAGAATGCCTGTGGACTCTGGAATTCCCTCCCAACTCCACCTCCTGTTCCTCCTTCAAATGGATGCTTAGAAACCTCCTTGAAATGATGGAAACCCTGTTACAGGTTGAGGCTGTTCAGCTCATTGATTCTGCCCCAGCATCAGTCAGTTGCTGGGCTGTGATATGCAGTTCTCGCTGTCAAATTCACATCCACATCTTGTGTGAAGGTGGGGCGAGTTCTTTTCCCCTTCCTCTCATCAGACACTGAATTCAAACCCCCTCCTTAATGTCTGGGTCTGCCTACCATGACAGACTTTTATTTATTGCCTATTAACATCCATGTAGAGAACATCCATCAATCTCCTTCACCACTTTCCTCAAAAACTCCATTGTTAGTAAGACATGACCTGTAGTGTTCAGTCATGCTGACTGTCCCTAATTAACCCCTTCTCCTCCAAATGGGAGTAAATTCTATTCCTAAGAATCCTGTCCAATAGTTTCCCTAACTCCAGCGTAAGGCTTCCGGCCTATAATTCCCTGGATTCTCTCTACATCCCTTCTTAAACAAAGGAACAACATTAGCAACTCTCTAGTCCTCCAGGACCTTGCCTTGGGCGAAAACAATGCAAAGATATTTGTCCTCCTGCAATCAAAACGGAGGGAGAGGAGGGTGGCTGCGGGAGGTGGGGTCGGGTGTCTGGTGCTGTGGGCCAATGGTTCTCAGGTGACTTACGGGTGCCAGTTTGGATGCAGGCCAACACTTATTAGGCAGCATGGCGGCACAGCAGTAGAGTTGTTGCCAGTGTTACAGACCAGGATTCAATCAAGTCAAGTCAAGAGAGCTTATTGTCACGTGTCCCAGATAGGACAATGACATTCTTGCTTGCTGCAGCACAACAGAATATCGTAAGCAAAAATACAGGACAGTTCAGTTCAATATACACATAAATAAGCAGATAAAGTGCAATAGGCTGTTACAGTTCAGAGTCTGTTTGTTGGTGAATTTAGTAGCCTGATGGCTGTGGGAAAGAGGCTGTTCCTGAACCTGGATGTACCAGATTTCAGGCTCCTGTACCTTCTGCCCGATGGCAGCGGAGAGATGAGTGCGTGGCCAGGATGGTGTGGGTCCTTGATGAAGTTGGCTGCTTTTTTGAGGCAGCGACTGCCAGTGGCGGACTGGGTCTAAAAATCTTGGTTGCCAGGAGACAAAGGGGGCCCACTTCATCAGGGGCCCACTTGATATAGGGGGCCCACTTCATCAGGGGCCCACTTGCCATCAGGCAAGCTGACACCCTGGCCAGTCCGCCACTGGAGACTGCGATAGATCCCTTTGATGGTGGGGAGGTCAGAGCCGGTGATGGACTGGGCAGTGGTCACAACTTTCTGCATTCTTTTTTGCTCCTATACGCTCAAGTTGCCGAACCAAGCCTCAATGCAACCGGTCAGCATGCTCTCTACTGTGCACCAGTAGAGGTTCGGCAGAGTCCTCTTGGACATGCCGACTCTCCGTAGTCTTCTCAGGAAGTAGAGGCGCTGATGCGTTTTCCTTATCATTGCGTCAATGTGCTGACTATGGGTGCTGTCTGATTTAAGTTTGTATGTCTCACTGTGACCGCATGGGTTTTCTCCGGGTGCTCCGGTTTCCTCCCACACTCTAAAGGCATACAGATTTGAAGGTTAATTGGCTTTGGTTAAATTGTAAATTGTCTCCAGTGAATAAGATGGTTCTAGTGTACAGGGGTAGCTGGTTAGTGCGGACTCGGTGGGCCAAAGGGCCTGTTTCTGCGCTGTATCTCTACACTAAATTACACATAACTCCAAACCTAGCACACAGATGTGGCAAATAATTAGAAAGGTAATTGATACATTGTTTTTTATTGCAAATGGATTTGAGTAAATACGTGAAGACGTCTTTCTATAATGAGGCGGGGCCTGGCTGAGATTAACCTGCGGTATTATTTACAATGTGGTTCTCCTCTCCTGATAAGGACGGACCTGCAGAGAGGGAGTGTGGTGAAGCTTCACTATACTAGTCCTTGCACCTTCACCTTACTAGTGGCGGCGCTGTGTTACAGCTGCAGCTCTCCTGCAGTCCGTCTGTCTTTATTTTTCTCTTCTTTGTCTTATTGTTAATGTTAGATGTATGTTATGGTCTATTTTTAGTTGTGTATTATGTGGGGGGGGGGGGGAACTTTTTAACATTTCTAACTTCCATGGAGATGCACCTTTTTCCGTGTCATATCTGTGTTTGCATTGCCGCGTAAAATCGAGGAGCTGGCGGCCTCCAACTGGAATCGACCTTGAGTGCTTCGGTTGCAGAGCCTGTGGACTTACCATCGTGGAGCTGGCTGACTTCGGAGGCCGCGGTGGCTCTGAGGCTGCGACCCGACTTTGGAGACTTTGGAGGCTTCGGCTGCGGACCCTGTGGACTGTGACATCGGAAGATCACAAGTCCCTGGTAGACGACTGATTTTCTGGAGCTCCTGCAACAGCAGCTTCGTCCGCCCCGAATCGTAAGACGAATGGGCCCGTTCGCAGGCCCTTTCATCGCCTGGTGCGGCTTAAAATTGGCAATGGGATCTTCCATCGCCCTTCAATATCAGAAGCCTCGATCACCTCAATGCATCAGTTTGGCTGCCTGACCACGGGAGAAGAAGCAAGGAAGCACATCCTTTTGAGGAAGGACATCCTTGTGATTGAGGCAGTGCAGCGTAGGTTCACGAGATTGATCCCTGGGATGGCGGACTCTCATATGAGCAAAGATTGAAAAGACTAGGCTTGTATTCACTGGAGTTTAGAAGGATGAGAGGGGATCTTATAGAAACATATAAAATTATAGAAGGACTGGACAAGCTAGATGCAGGAAAAATGTTCCCAATGTTGGGAGAGTCCTGAACCAGGGGCCACAGTCTTAGAATAAAGGGGAGGTCATTTAAGGCTGAGCTGAGAAAAAACTTTTTTACCCAGAGAGTTGTGAATTTATGGAATTCCCTGCCACAGAGGGCAGTGGAGGCCAAGTCACTGGATGGATTGAAGAGAGAGTTGGATAGAGCTCTAGAGGCTAGTGGAGTCAAGGGATATGGGGAGAAGGCAGGCACGGGTTATTGATAGCGGACGATCAGCCTTGATCACATTGAATGGTGGTGCTGGCTCAAAGGGCCGAATGGCCTCCTCCTGCACCTATTTTCTATGTTTCTATGTAAGAGATAAGATTTTTTTCTTTCCATCACTGTGAGGAGGTGCCTGGAGACGAGTCACTTTCATGAATGTTTGTGTTTAATTGTGTGTTTTGTTGCTTTCTTACTGTTATGTCTGCATGGCAACAACATTTCGTTCAAATTTGTTTTTGAATAACAAATAAAGACATTCAAATTCAAATGCAAATTCGAAATGGCAGGCTTGTCACACGAGGAGAGATTAAGTAGACCAGGCCACCATTTCCCAGAGATGAGAAGAATGAGAGGTTATAATCACTGAAACATGCACAATTCTTAGGGGGCTCAAAAGAGTAGATGCAGAGGGAGAGACTGGCAGAGAGGCACAGAAAGATAGACAGAGGAGAGACAGAGGGGGGAGAGAGACACACACAAATGCATGAACGAAAGGGAGAGGGAGTGGGAGAGGGAGATGGATCATCACAGATGCTCTAGGGGCTCCACCAGAGACTGCATTCAGAAGAAGCAGATGAATAGATTTCTAAACATTGGAGGCTTTGAGGGAAATTGGGAAAGGTCAGGAACAAGTATTTGTCAAAGATCAGCCCTGATCTTGCTGAATGACAGAGCAGATTCCAGGGCCCACGGGCCTATTCCAGCTGCTCCATGGTATCTCTAGATAGAGGAAAGACGTGCTGCACCTTAGCTGCACCCTTTCACCAGTGGCAGAAGCCAACCATCTGAGAGCGATCCGCATGTCCACTGCAAACCTACCGACTCCCACAGTTACCTGGACTACTCTTCCTCCCATCCTGCCCCTACCAAAAACGCTTTCTCCTACTCTCAATTCCTGCATTTCCACCACATCCACTCCCAAGATGTGGTTTTCCATTCCAGGACCTCTTTCTTTAGTAAACATGGTTTAACCTCACTGTTGTAGATGGATCCCTCACCCACATCTCCTCTGCGTCCCGTAGTTCGGTTCAGCTCCCATCCCCCCAGATGGAACAAGGATAGAGTTTCCCTGGACTTCACATTGCACCCCGCCTGCGTCCACATCCAACACATCATCTTCCGACATTTCCATCACCTCCAGCATGATCCCACCCTCAGTTATGCCTTCCCATCTTCACCCTTCTGCACAGACCGCTACCTCCATAACACTTTGTTTCACTCACCTCTTCCCACCCAAACCACCCCCAGTCCAGATGTGGTGCAATCCTATCAGTTTGGATAATCATGTTGGTGATACATGGGAAGAGCTTATTTTGTGCAACTGAGGTGAGGAAATATTCTTCATCCATTGTGCCCTTCAGACCCATTCTTTCACTTCCTGTATAAAGTTACAAAACTTCTGGAGGGGAATATTTTGATGCCTTCTCCAAAATACTTAAAATTAAATTGGAACCAGATATAAAACTGATCACATTAGGTATGTCAGAGGCCTGCTCTAAGCTAATGATATTTCAAAGACGTTTCCTCAATTACGGCCTAATAACGGCGAGAAAATTAATACTCAACATTTGGAAACAGTCAACAGTCCCCGCAGTGAAGATGTGGATTACATATATGTCCGAGACACTACATTTGGAAAACATTAGGCTTGTCTTGGCAGAAAAAACAAATCATTTTCTTAAGGCATGGATACCCTTTACTGAATTTCTGCAAGAGCAGAATGGTTAAACACAAATTTAAATTTAAATCCGAAGACAGGGATGGGTGAGGTGGGGGGGAAGGTAGATTTCCATCTTTTATTTTCTTATTTCTTTTCTTTTCTATTGCACTGCTTTGGTAGTTTAGGGGGCTTTTTCCTGCTCTTTTGTATTTTATTTATTTTTTCTTCATTCTTCTCCTTCTTTCTTTGTTTTCCTTTTTTTTCTTTTTTCTTTTTTTTTGGATTTAGGTTATGGTTAAAAATGAAGCTGTACAATAATTGTATAATTGTTGTGCCGATCGTCTTATCCTTGTACAATTGCTTCTAATAAAAATAAATTTAAAAATAAATTAAAAATCCATTGTGCCCTTCAGTATTGATTTCCTTACGGTAGCATTTCTGTTGCTGCCGATGTGTTGGGGGCCACGCTGGTGGAGACAGACTGAATTAGGCAATGGTCAGAACAGTAATCATCGATTTGTGTCATGGTGGGGGTGAGTTGGACATCCTTACCATCTCTCGTTCACCATAAGTCATAATCCAACAGGTAACAATGGCGTGATCCAGGATATTTTCTTGGGCTATTGTGCTTATCTCTCTGGTTATGACAAGCCCATGCTCCAAGCACGAGGTCAGACAGATCCAACTCCCTTCTTTCTGTCTTTTCTGAGCCTGGTGTTGCAATTCCCAGGGGAATCAGGAGAGTGACTCTTTGGGATGTGGGCTATGGTGCTTACCGATGTCAGTGTACTTTCACCAGAGGGAGGACAGAGGTTCAAGAATGTAGCTTGCTGCCATTGTCCCAGGGGCATTTAGGGATAGGCAATAAATATTGAACATGCCTGGTGTCTGTGGTCTCTGGGGGAATCACAGTCCTCAATGTCCTTGCCTGCGAGAACAGTTTGTGTTGAGGTGTGTGGGGTATGGGATTGACGGGCTTGCTCTGAGAACTGGGCTGAATGGCCACCTCCTATGTCACAAGTGATGCTGAGCCCAGAATAATAAAAGAAAGTTGAGGACACCACGCAGACTGGTGGAGGTTCCAGCGGTGCAGTACTGAAGGAGGCAGACAGTGCTGTCCTGTAGGTCAGGTCAGCTGTTACATTTTGTCCTGCCTGCCCTCTGTGTGGATGTAAAGGAATCTATAGGATATATATAGTGAACCTGGGGAATTCATTGCCACAGATGGCTGTTGAGTCCAAGTCATTGGGTATTTTTAAGGTGGAGATTGACAGATTCTTGATTGGTGAGGCTGTGAAGGGTTATGGGGAAATAGCAGGAGAAAAGGGTTGAGAGGGAAAGATAGATTGGCCATGATTGCATGGCAGAGTAGATTTGATGGGCTGAATGGCCTGATGTTACTCCTAGAACTTATACAGAGACCAAACTCATGTAAATCCACAGACAAGGCGACAGTACACAAAAAAATACACGGTCGAAACTAAAAACTTGAATCTGGATGTGTAGCATTTGAGAGAAGTCAGATAAACCGGAATATCAAATAGAACTAAGTCTGATACTAAGAGATGGCTGCAGAATCACAGAGTTGGGGTCATAAATATTTAAAGCTCTTGATATCTGGGATGGATAGATCCCAAAAGATGGAGGCCTGTCTCTGGTCTGAGGTGAAGAGAGAGGCATGACCTAAATTCAAGAATCCAGAAGTGGTCTGGGTGCAGATGAGAAATAAAACGGGCAAGAAATCACTTATAGAAGTGGTAAGATACAGCCGTGTGGTATTGATTTATCTCACTCTCACTCTCTCTCTCTCTCTCTCTATCCCTTTCCCACCCAAGTCGCACTAGCTTCTTGTTTTCACCCTACAAATAACAAAAAATGGCCTGTCCAATCCTTTCAATAAGATCCACTCTCATCCTTCTAAATTCTAGTGAAGACAATATGTGTGCACTGCAGTGAAGGAAATTAAAGAAAATGCTCGGTTCCCAGATAAGACCATGCCTTGTCGAAATAATGCTTGTCTACAGAAATGATCTTCTTTCCAGGCAAATTTCTAGTAAATTAACCTCAAATTCGATGAAATGTTACCATATTGTTTCTCATTTATGTGTATTAAAAAATATAAACAATTTTTTTTCCTTGTTTTTTTTCAGATTTTGAAAGTATTACATTTCTGGGCAAATCTGATAACAGTAGCTCAAATGGATCAAAGGTGGGCCCATTTTTAATGCTGTGGTATTTCATTATGATTTAACAACTTTCAAATTTGGCCAAGGTAAGCACCCTTATTTATGGAACGCCCTTATCACAATCAGAATCAAAATCAGAATCGCACTTTATTCGGCATGTTTTGCAACATACGAGGAATTTCATTTGCCAGGCCAGTCAACAGATCATTCAAAAACACATTTTAACATGAACATCCACCACAGTGACTTCTACACATTCCTCACTATGATGGAAGGCGAAATAAAGTTCTAGTCTCTTCCCTTTGTTCTCTCACGGTCGGGGGCCTCGAGCCCTCCGTTGACGGGACGATCTTGACTCCTGTAGCCGGCGGCGTTTTAGCCCTCCTGCGTCGAGGCGATCAGCTCCTGCATAGGGGGTATGTCAGCTCCCCCGCGCTGGACGATCGAACCTTGCATCAGGGCTGGTGAACCTTCTGCGACGTCGGAGCTCCCGACTAGCCTCTCCCGAGACTGCGAACTCGTGATGGTAGGTCCGCAGGTGGTGGGAGCGATCCCAGGCAAGGGATCAGCTTTGATGTTAAGTCCGCATCCTTCGGTGGGGCTCACGCCAGTCAGAGGAGGCCTCCAGTTCAATCGATCGTAGGCTGCAGTGTGCCTGGAAAATGCGATGTGAAAATCAATCACATCTCTGGCACGGTAAGAACCCTAAAACAAACCCTATCCCCTCCCCCTCCCCCCACATAAGACAAACCGGAGAACATTAAAACAAGATTTTAACAAACACTAAATATTAAACAAGATGAAAAAACGACAGACTGCCGGTGGAGCTGCCATCGTACGGCGCCCCTGATGGTTATCCATAACCATTGTGAAGAAAGGTCTCAACCCGAAAGGTCACCCATTCCTTCTCTCCAGAAAAGCTGCGTGTCTCGCTGAGTTCCTCCAGCTCTTTGTGTCCACCTTAGCAGATTCTGGAGGCAGACAGAGAGCACAGGTTTTGCGAACACAACCCGGTACATCATTAGGTCCACATGCTTTCCCAGGGTTCACTCTCCTGAACAATCTTTCCTCGTCCGCCACAGTGACTGAGATTGCAACACCATGAAGATGCATCAGTGTTCTCCTGATCAAAGTGTGCAAAGAACACTTTGAGAATGTTTCTAATACCAGTAGTCGCCAACTGTGCTTTGATGCATTCAAGAGAGTTGGAGATATACAGGGGGCTAACAGAATCAAGGGATATGGGGATAAAGCAGGAACGGGATACTGATTGTGGATGATCATATTGAATGGCGGTGCTGGCTCGAAGGGCCGAATGGCCTACTCCTGCACCTATTTTCTATCTTTAATAAATTTGCTGCTGTGTTTACAGAAAAAACGTGCATTTGCACAACATTGCACGCAGCAGTTTGGGGAAATTGAAGAATACAAGGTAAACAGTTTATTTTTTTTAATATAGATACTAATAAATAATTGCAGGTGATAATCTGGGAAATAAATTGGAGGCGTGTAGGAAGGAACTGCAGATGCTGGTTGACATAAAGTGCTGCAGTAACTCAGCCGGTCAGGCAGCATCTGTGGAGAAAAGGAATAGGTGACATTTCGGATCGAAATGTGACACTTGTTACTAGTTGGGGATTTCCAGCGAATGATTCTAACCCAACCAATGTGAAGCGGTGTTTAAACCATGTGATCGCCGATGGTAACATTTATTTGGAAGGCGGCGAGGAGGAGTTCCCTCCACCCAGATGAATTCTGTAGAACTGAAGAACCGGCTGATGCTGGTTGCAATTGTTTGTTTTTACTGAATAAGAAAGGCTTAAAGGATGCGATAAACAGCGTTCGTTTCTGTACAGCCGTGGAAAGTCAGTCCCGTTGGTGGTGAGCTTCCTGCTCCCTGAAGATCCTGACCCCAAACCAACGATTTGTTCCAAGATCTTGCCCGACTTGCGGGCTTTTTCCAGCACTCTCTCTGTTTCACTCCCAGCGCCCGTAGGGCATGCTGCTCCACTTTCTCCTCCTACTGCTGCTGCTGCTGCCGTCTCTGTTCGATGCAAAAGGTAGGAAGCTGGAAGATGGGTTTATTGTCGCCGCGTTTCCATTGTAGTTTTCGACCTTTTACAGTCAATGTCTTGACGGTGTGGGAGTCAGCAGATTAGTGACGGCGGTACTGAGGAGCGTGGAGTGGCGTGTACCCCTCCGGCCCCCTGATGCAACTCGTATGCACAACACGATGTTGCGGAAATAACTAGAAACCGACTATTTCAACATACAGTCAATGTTGACAATGAGCTTGGTGCAGTGAGGGAAGACAAAATATATGAATATATATGCAAATATGAATATATGAAAGTATATTTTAGATTAGAAACATAGAATATAGGTGCAGGAGTAGGCTATCCGGCCCTTCGAGCCTGCACCACCATTCAATATGATCATGGCTGATCATCCAACTCAGTATCCCGTACCTGCCTTCTCTCCATACCCCCTGATCCCTTTAGCCACAAGGGCCACATCCAACTCCCTCTTAAATATGGCCAATGAACTGGCCTCAACTACCTTCTGTGGCAGAGAATTCCAGAGACTCACCACTCTCTGTGTGAAAAATGTTTTCCTCATCTCGGTCCTAAAGGAATTCCCCCTTATCCTTAGACTGTGACCCCTTGTTCTGGACTCCCCCAACATCGGGAACAATCGTCCTGCATCTAGCTTGTCCAACCCCTTAAGAATGTTGTAAGTTTCTATAAGATCCCCTGTCAATCTCCCATATTCTAGAGAGTATAAACCGAGTCTATCCAGTCTTTCTTCATAAGACAGTCCTGACATCCCAGGAATCAGTCTGGTGAACCTTCTCTGCACTCCCTCTATGGCAATAATGTCCACCTCAGATTTGGAGACCAGAACTGTATGCAATACTCCAGATGTGATCTCACAAAGACCCTATCCAACTGAAGTAGAACCTCCCTGCTCCTATACTCAAATCCTTTTTGCTATGAATGCTAACATACCATTCGCTTTCTTCACTGCCTGCTACACATGCATGCCTACTTTCAATGACTGGTGTACCATGACACCCAGGTCTCGCTGCATCTCCCCTTTTCCTAATCGGCCACTATTTAGATAATAGTCTGCTTTCCTGTTTTTGCCACCAAAGTGGATAACCTCACATTTATCTATAGATTAGATTATTTTATTTGTCATTCAGAGCTTTCGGTCTGAACGAAATGTCGTTCCCCTTGCAGTCATACATATAATTTTTTTTTAAATGACAGAACACACAATAAACACAAATTTAACATCCACCACAGTGAGTTCACCAAACAGCTCCTCACTGTGATGGAAGGCAAAGTTTTAAAGTCTCTGTCTCTTCCCTCTTTGTTTCCCTCTATGCCGAGGCGATCCAGGCTTACATAGTGATGGTAAGTAAGTCAGTCCTGCGGTTCAACCGAGCTCCGTGAATGGGCCGGTTCAACTCCGCGAACGGCCCGGGGTGGTCGAAGCTGCCGCCCTCCAGACCAGCGGACGAAGCTGTTGTTCCATTAAAGAAAATAACTGGAGACAGACACAAATTGCTGGAGTAACTCGGCGGGACAGGCAGCATCTCCAGCAAAAAGGAATATATGGCGTTTCGGGTCGAGACCCTTCTTCAGACTGAGAGTCAGGGGAAGGGGAAACGAGAGATATAGACGGTGATATCGAACAAATGAATTAAAGAAATTCAAAAAAGTAACGATGATAAAGGAAACAGGCTAGGTGAAATCGAGATGCAGACAATGGGACCCAGCAGGGCAAGAGTTAAACTTGGGTGGGGGGGGGGGGGGGGGGAGAAGAGAGAGGGGATGTATGGGTTACTTGAAGTTTGCGAAATCAATATTTGTGCCACTGGGTTGTAAGCTATCCAAGAGAACGAAATATGAGGTGCTGTTCCTCCAATTTGTGTTTGGCTTTTCTCTGACAATGCAGGCGCAGGATAGGAAGGTCAGTGTGGGAATAGGATTTAGAGTGTATGGCAACCCGGAGATCAGGTAGGCCCCTCATGGACTGATTCTCATTCTAACTTGTTTTCACCTAACCCACAGCTAACAATGGCCTGTTTCCTTTATCATCATTGTTTTTGCATATCTTTCTTTCATTTGTTCTGCATCAGTCTATATCACTGTCCATATATCTTGTTTTCCTTTCCCCTGACTCTCAATCTAAAGGGTCTCGACTTGAAATGTCATCCATTCCTTTTCTCCAGACTGCTGAGTTACACCAGCTTTTTGGGTCTATCTTCGGTTTAAACCGGCATCTGCAGTTCCTTTGGATAGAAGGAATGGGTGATGTTTCGGGTTGAGACCCTTCTTCAGACTGACTCAATCTGAAGAAGGGTCTCAACCCACAGCGTCACCCATTCCTTCTATCCAGAGATGCTGCCTGCCCAGCTGAGTTACTCCAGCACTTTGTGACTATGGTTTAAACCAGCATCTGTAGTTCTTTCCTACACAAGAAAATAACTGAACTCATCCCAGTTGATCAAGCCACCTCTCTACAGCTTCCTGGTTTAAAGGGACTGCGATCATGTGTGAGTCCGAGTCTTGCTTGCTCCCAGGAGTGGGATCGGAGTCTCGTGAGGTGCCATGCGAGAATTAAATGTGACATTTCAAATTTTGCAGGTGACACAAAGGTGGGTGGTAGGGCGAGCCTCATGATTAACCTGAACTGCATGAGTGAATGGGCAGATGCAGAGTGGTGGCATACACGGGGCAGAAGATGCAAGACAAATTGTGGCGGGTCTTTGTGGGACAAGAGGGTCGGCGCTAACACACATCCCTGGGATGTTCGGTGACCATGTTGGGAATTTGCCTGGTGCCCACAGTTCATGTTACATTTTGAGCTGCTGTGAGCAACCCAAGGCCAACTTGTGGCAGGAATATGCGGGAGAATCTTGCCCACTAGTGGAAGCATTGTTTTGAAATTTTCAGGCTCTTCAGTAAAGGGTGACCTACCTGTGTTTGTAAACAGTGAGGGTGGTCTCCAGGACAGGTGTGTGGATGAAATGCATCTGATCATGTAATTAGTACTGGGTTGCTAGTTTTTCTCACTTGATTCTCCATTTCAATGCATCACCGCTAAATATTTACACTTTCCTTTCAGTCAAAAGCGAAGAAGTGTATGGAATTCTGGGTTCATCAGTTTTACTGGATCCCAAAATCAAAGTTGATGACAGCAAGAATGAAAGTATTTGGGAGTTCATCCCTGCTGGCAGAAGTGCTATCACCATTTTGCATCATATGCCAGGTGTGGAGTCGGTGGAACCAAGTGCTCATTTCAAGTCCCGATTAGAGTATGCATCATCTAATGCCTCTCTAATGGTAAAACGATTAAGACTCGAAGACCAAGGAGAATACCGACTCACAATCGATGACCAAGTGGTGAAAAAAATACAGTTGTTCCTCTTTGGTGAGTAGTTCACTTGTTTGTGATGACGTTTTAAATGAATGACCCATTGAGCATAAACGTGACAGATCCTGCACTTGGTGAAAATCGGAAAAGAATCTCAGATGCTGGAATCTGAAATGGCCATAAAACCCAGGGAAAGCTAACTGAGGTCATCGACAGAGGTTACAATGAGGAGGTCAGGCCTAGGGTTCGGGCAGAAAGTAGATGGGTGATCACCAGGAGAGGGAGTAGGCAGAGAGTGCTGGATTCCTCTGTGGCCATTGGCCCTGACAATAAGTACATCTCTTTGGAAACTGCTGGCAGGGAGGGGGAGGGGGAGGGGGAAGGATCAGCAGCAGTCAGGTCTGAGGCGTTGGTGAGGGGGAGAGGCAGGAGATTCTGTAGCAGCAAATGAGACTCCAGGATGTAATGTTACTCCCTTATGACAGGGCCCACAGTGTCTCCAAAACATTTTCAAGCGGGAGGGTGAACAGCTGGAAGTCTGTGTGCACATTGGTACAAATGAAATTGGTAGGAAAAGGAATGAGGTCCTGCAATTGGAGTGGATACAGGTAATTGGGCAGAAAGTGAACGAACAAGATCTTTAGGGTAGTGATCTTCGGATAGAGCTATGTGCTAGTGGGGGTAGGAATAGAAAGGTGAATGAGTGACTGAGGAGTTAATGTAAGGGACTGGGTGTCTTTTAGACTTTCAGATTTTTAGACCATTGGTATCACCTCTGGGTGTAAAAGGTACCTGTACCAGAGGGACCTTGTCATGAAGGTCGGAGATAAGCAGCAGCCAGAAGCAGCGACGGTGTGTATTGGCTGGAAGTAGGTGAGTCAGAGGGAAAGAAGATTTAAAAAGAGTGCCAAAGGCCCAGCTTAGAGTCATTTATAAATTAGCCCTAAAGTAGTTGATTAGGTAACAGACATGGATGTGCAAGTGTAGTGGAGTGCCCTTGTTGGGAGCAGCCTTGTTGAGGTGAAGTGATTTGGTGAGTAAAGTGTGAGTCTTTGGCTCGAGAGTCTTAGTGCCGTGGTGAGTAAAGTGTGAGTCTTTGGCTCGAGAGTCTTAGTGCCGTGGTGAGTAAAGTGTGAGTCTGGCTCGAGAGTCTTTGGCGAGGAGGGTGCACTTGATTAGAAATGTGTGTTTTTTTGTCCACTGAAGAAATGGCAGGTAAGTTGGTGCAGTGTACTTCCTACAGGATGTGTGAAGTCAGGGACACTGCAGGTGCTTCTGGAAACTACACCTGCAGAAATTGTGAACCGGTGCAGCTCCTGAATGAACGTGTTGGGGAACTAGAGCGGCAGTTGGATGACCTCCGATCCATCCGGGAAAATGAGAGTTTCCTGGACAAGACCTACAGTGAGGTTGTCACACCAAGGTGACGGGTAGAGTGAAGGTGGGTGACTATGAGAAAGAAGAGTAAACGTGGAGTGCAGGAGACCCCGGTGGCTCTACCTACTGAAAACAGGTACACCGTCTTGGGCCGGATGACATGGCAAGATTGAGTGGTAGCTGTGATTCCACCCCTGGTGCCGAGGCTCAACAGGGAAGAGTGACGTCAGGCAGAGCCATAGTGGTGGGAGACTCCATCATCAGAGGTGGGAACAGGAGATTCTGCGGCAGCAGGCGAGGCTCCAGGGTAGTGTGTTGCCTCCCTGATGCCAGGGACCTGGACGTCTTGGAGCGGCTGCACGACATCCTCAGAGTGAGGGGGAGCTGCCGGAGGTTGTTGTGCATGTTGGCACAAATGATGTAGGTGGGAAGAGGAAGGAGGTTCTGCAACAAGGATTTATGGAATTGGGTATGAGACTGAAAAGCAGGACCTGCAGGGTAGTGATCTCATGATTGCTTCCAGTACCTCGTGAATGTAAGAATAGGAAGATCGGGGAAATTAATGTGTGGCCGAGGAGTTGGTGATGGGGGCAGGGGTTCAGATCTCTGGATAATTGTGATCTCTTCTGGGGCAGGGGTGACCTGTATCAAAGGGGTCCTTCCTCACTCTCCGCCTTTCAGCTGCCTAAACTGGAGGGGGATCAACATCCTTGCGGGAAGGTTTGCCAATGCTACACGGGAGGATTTAAGCTAGATTGGCAGGGGGGTGCAGGGCAGAGGCATGTGAGAGGCTAAAAGTTGGTATGGAGGGTGATGTGGGAAAGGTTAGTGGACAGAATAGGCAGATGAAAGGCGGAGAGTAAGGAAGGAGGGCTCATTTAAACTGCACGTATTTTAATGCAAGGGGCCCTGACGGGTTCATAAGTGCAGAAAGAAGAGCTTACAGCATGTATAGGTATCCGAGCGACCTGAGGACGTTTGCAGCCATGACTATTGAAACCTGGTTAGGGAGGGTCATTAGGACTGGCAGCCTCAATGTTCCCGGGGTACAGGAGCTGCAGGAGAGACAGGGTGGAGTAGGAAAAAGAGACGGGGGAGTGCATTGTTGGTTAGAGAAAGATGTCACAGCTTGTGTTCAGAGTTGATATATAGCTTATGTCGTCGGACGGTTCGTCTAGTGAAGTTATATGGGTGGAGCTGAGGAACAAGAAAGGGGTGATCATCCCCTGTAGTACAAGGGGTGTACTACAGATACCCGAACAGTCAACGGGAATTAGAAGAACAAATGTGCCAGGAGATTGCAGACTGCAGGTCAAATAAGGTTGTCGTAGCAGAGGAGTTTAACTTTCTCAATATGTACTGGGAAAATCATAGCGTGAAGGGTTCACATGGGGTGCAATTGCTCAAAAGTATTCAGGAGAGTTTTCTTAAGCAGTATGTAGAGCCCCCCACACACACACACGTGAGAGGGCAACGCTGGATCTAGTATTGAGTGAATGGGAAGGGCAAGTTAATGAAGTGTATGAAGAGGAGCCTTTTGGGACCAGTGCCCACAGTTTGATTAGGTTTAAGATAGTTATGGATAGGGACGGAGAGGGTCCACGTGTTAAAATGCTCAACTGGGGTAAGGCCAGGGTATGAGAGAATGTCTCGCTCAAGTTGACTGGAGCAGCTTATTAGAGGGGAAAGGATCATCGGCCAAGTGGGATGTTTTTAAAAGTGTACTGAAGAAAGCTCAGGATGCGAACGTCCCCGTTAGAGTGAAGGGCAAAGCAGACAAAAGTAAGAAAGCTTGGCTGCGGAGAGAAATTGAGACGTTAGTCAACAACAAGAAGGATGCATAGGACAGGTTTCGGCAGTTGGGATCAAGTGCATTCCTGGAGGAGTTTCGGGAACTAAGGCGTAAGGAATTCAGAAGGGCAGAAAAAGGAATTCGGAAGGGCAAAAATGGTCCAGGAGATAGCTCTGGCGGGTAGCATTAAGGACATTCCCAAAAGATTCAATAAATACATAAGTGGGAAAAGAGGTAATTGGAGGTAGAGAGTGGGAACTCTCAGGAATCAAAGCGGTCACCTCAGTGTGGAGCCGCAGGAGATGGGCAAGGTCCTAAATGAGTATCTCTCATCTGTATTTACCGAGGAGAAAAGACAGTAGGACGGAGGAAATTGGAGCAGTCAGGGTTACTGACGTGTTTGACACAAATCTGCAGGCCTGATCTGATATATTCAAGGACATTGTGTGAAACTAGAAAGGAAATTGCGGGAGCACTGGTTGAAATTTACGAGTCGTCCTTAAATACAGGAGAGGTGCCGGTAGACTGGAGGGTGGCAAATGTTGTACCTCTTTTCAAGAAGGGCTGCAGGGAAAATACTGGGAACTATAGGCTGGTCTGCTTAACATCTGTAGTTAGTTAAAGACGTGACCAAAAAGGTTGAGGGCAGAGGTGTAGATGTTGTGTACATGGAGGTCGACAAGGTGCCGCATGGTAGGCTGCTCTGGAAGGTTAGATCGCATGGGATCCAAGGAGAGATAGCTGAATGGATAGAAAATTGGCTCCATAGAAGGAAGCAGAGGGTGATGGTGGAAGGTTGCTTCTCAGACTGGAGGCCTGTGGTGGGCCTCAGGGTTCGGTGCTGGGCCCGTTACTGTTTGTCATCTACATCAATGATTTGGATGAAAACATACAATACAGGGAAAGATTAGCAAGTTTACTGATGATACAAACGTTAGTGGTTTTGCAGATAGTGTAGATGGTTGTGAACAATTGTAGCAGGATCTGGATCGATTGGCCAGGTGGGCGGAGGAATGGCTGATGGAATTTAATACAGAGAAGTGTGAGGTGTTGCATTTTGGGATGTCGAACAAGGGCAGAACCTACACAGTAAACAGTAAACCTCTGGTTAGTGTTGTAGAGCAGAGGGATCTAGAAGTAAAGGTGCATGGTTCCTTGAAGGTCAAGTCGCAGGTAGATAAGGTGGTCAAAAAGGCTTTTGGCACTTTGGCTTCATCAGTCAGTATTGAGTATAGAAGTTGGGAGGTCATGTTGCATTTGTGTAAGACCTTGGTGAGACCGCATTTAGAATATTGTGTTCAGTTCTGGGCACCAGGTTATAGGAAAGATATTGTCAAGCTTCAAAGGGTTCAGAAAATATTTACAATAATGTTGCCAGGACTAGAGGATGTGAGATTTAGGGAGAGGTTGAGTCGGCTGGGTCTCTATTCCATGGAGCGCAGGAGGATGACAGGGGATCTTGTGGAGGTATACAGAATCATGAGAGGAATAGATCGGGTAGATGCACAGAGTCTTTTGCCCAGAGTAGGGGAATCGAGGTCCAGAGGACATGGGTTCAAGATGAAGGGGAAAAGATTTAATAGGAATCAGAGGGGTAATTTTTTTCCCAAAGAGGGTGGTGATTGTATAGAACAAGCTGCCCGAGGGGATAATTGAGGCTGGGATTGTCCCATCGTTTAAGAAACAGTTAGACAGATACATGGATAGGACAGGTTTGGTGGGATATGCAGAGATGCCAAGTGTCCCGGATTCGCCGTATTTTGTCCCGGCGAAATAAACGTTTTACGGTGTTCCGGCAGCCAAACATGCTGTTACGGAACACCGCCGCGCCGGTGTTCCTCCCGTGAGAACGCCGGCGCCATGTGTCCCCGGTTTGCCGGCCCGCGCGATCAGCGGCACTTTGCCGGGCCCTAGTGACCGCGCGTGCGCAGTTGGGGAGGGTTGCGGGCCCCAGTGTGGACGCGCGTGTGATTCGCGCGCCGGCCCCAGTGGCCGCGCATGCGCAGTGGGGAGGGTTGCCGGGCCCCCAGTGGCCGCGCGTGCGCAAGAGTGGGGACGCTGTTCTGGGTTGCCCGGGCCCCAGTGGCCGCCCGCTTTGAGCACAGCCCCCGGCCGCGGCGTGCGCAGTGGGAGAGGGGTTGCCGGGCCTGGCGCAGCCATTTCCGAGCCACGACACGCCCGGCCCCAGAGCCCGGGCGGCGCCGGCCCGGGCGATCAGCGGCACTTTCTTGCCGCCAGCCGGCCGCTCGCGGCAGCCCCATCACCGGGCCTCCCCACCACCCCCACCCAGTGCGCAGGCGCAGACCCGCCGGCAACCTTGCAAAGTGCGCATGTGCCGCACCCGCCCGCCGGCAGCCCGCTGATCTGCACCAGTGCACAGGCGCATAGCCGCCGGCAACAACCCCAGGTGAGTATGTTACGGAGAGAAATGCATTTAACCCCATTTGTTACGGACAAATGGGTTAAATGTTACTGTGAACTAAATTTAGGGTTGGCATCTCTGGATATGGACCAAGCACAGGCAGGTGGGACTAGTGTAGCTGGGACATTGTTGGCTGGTGTGGGCGAGTAGGGTCGAAGGGCCTGATTCCACACTCTATGACACGTTGCACCTGAACTGGAGGGAATCAATGGCCTGGTAGGCAGGTTTGCCAGTGCTAATTGGGATCATTGAATCTAGAGGGCAGGAGGTGGGATCCAAAGCAGGAGTGAGGCAGGTGAAAGGCTGGAAGTTGATGAAAGCAATCCCTCAGCAGGATAGACAGGAGCACAGTGGGCAGTGAGGAAGGACTGTACAATTAACTGATGGAGAAGGAGGATGAACTCCGATGAATGGATAGTACACATGACTGGGAATTACTGTTGTTAAGGAAACCTGGGTAAGGAAGGAATAGAACTGGCAACTTAATATTCCAGGGTACAGGTGTGGCAGGTGAGATCGAGGAGGGGGAGTTACTTTACTGATTAAGGAAAATGTCACAGCAATCGTCTGAGATGACATTCCTGATGGGTCATCCAGTGAAGGTTTATAGGTGGAGTCAAGGAAAAAAAGGGGGACGATCACATCTTTGGGTGTGTACTAAAGGCCCCAAATAGTCAAGGGGAATTAGAAGAATAAATATGCTGGGAGACTGCAAAACTGTTGTCAAAGTTGTGGATTTTAACTTTCCCAATATAGATTGTGACTGCCATAGTTCCAAGGGCTAAGACAAAGTGGAATATGTCAAATGTGTCCCTTAGCCAATATGTAAAGGGCCCTCCAGGGGAGGGGACAATGATTGGCCTACTCTTAGGAAATTGGGAAGGGCAAGTGACTGAAGCATCAGTGATCAAGCGTTTTGGGACCAGCGATCACAATTCCATTCAACGTAGTTATAGATAAGGACAGGGTAATGTGTGCCTCTGTTTAAGAAGAGCTGCAAGGAAAAGCCTGGGAAGTATAGACCAGTGGTAGGTAAGTACTGGAGAGGATTTGGTGGATGAAGCATATAGACAGAGACTGATTAGGGATAGTCAACATGTGGGAGATTGTCTCATGAATTTGATTGATATAGAAAACTATATCGTTTTTCTCCGGGTGCTCCAGTTTCCTCCCACACTCCAAAGACGTAACGGTTTGTAGGTTAATTGGCTTCGATAAAAATTCTAAATTATCCCTAGTGTGTGTATTGAATCATAGAATCATAGAAAATAGGTGCAGGAGTAGGCCATTCGGCCCTTCGAGCCTGCACAGCCATTCAATATGATCATGGCTGACCATCCAACTCGGTATCCTGTACCTGCCTTCTCTCCATACCCCCTGATCACTTTAGCCACAAGGGCCACATCCAACTCCCTCTTAAATATAGCCAATGAACTGGCCTCAACTACCTTCTGTGGCAGAGAATTCCACAGATTCACCACTCTCTGTGTGAAAAAAGATCTTCTCATCTTGGTCCTAAAAGACTTCCCCCTTATCCTTAAACTGTGACCCCTTGTTCTGGAGTTCCCCAACATCGGGAACAATCTTCCTGAATCTAGCCTGTCCAACCCCTTAAGAATTTTGTAAGTCTCTATAAGATCCCCCCCTTAATCTTCTAAATTCTAGCGAGTACAAGCCGAGTCTATCCAGTCTTATGGAAGTCGTGCCATCCCAGGAATCAGTCTGGTGAACCTTCTCTGTACTCCCTCTATGGCAAGAATGTCTTTTCTCAGATTAGGAGACCAAAACTGTACGCAATACTCCAGGTGTGGCCTCACCAAGACCATGTGCAACTGCAGTAGAACCTCCCTGCTCTTGTACTCAAATCCTTTTGCTATGAATGCCAACCTACCATTCGCTTTATTCACAGCCTGCTGCACCTGCATGCCTACTTTCAATGACTGGTGTACCATGACACGCAGGTCTCGTTGCATCTCCCATTTTCCTAATCGGCCACCATTCAGATAATAGTCTATCCTCCTGTTTTGCCACCAAAGTGGATAACCTCACATTTATCTACATTATACTGCATCTGCCATGCATTTGCCCACTCACCCAGCCTATCCAAGTCACCTTGCAGCCTCCTAGCATCCTCCTCACACCTAACACTGCCCCCAGCTTCGTGTCATCCACAAACTTGGAGATGTGCATTCAACTCCCTCATCAGATCATTAATATACATTGTATATAGCTGGGGTCCCAGCACTAAGCCTTGCGGTACCCCACTAGTCACTGCCTGCCATTCTGAAAATTACCCGTTTACTCCTACTCTTTGCTTCCTGTCTGCCAGCCAGTTCTCTATCCACATCAATACTGAACCCCCAATACCGTGGCTTTAAGTTTGTATGCTAATCTCTTTATGTGGGACCTTGTTGAAAGTCTTCTGAAAGTCCAGATATAACACATCCACTGGTTCTCCCTTATCCACTCTACTAGTTACATCCTCAAAAAATTCTGTAAGATTCGTCTGACTTACCTTTCATAAATCCAACTGACTTTGTCCCAATGATTTCACCGCTTCCAAATGTGCTGCTATCCATCTTTAATAACTGACTCTAGCATTTTCCCCACTACCGATGTTAGACTAACTGGTCTGTAATAGTAAGATTAAATGAGAACTTACCAAGTTCGAAGGTTGATCTTTATTTTATGATGAGTTGCGGTGAGGGGATTTTCGTGAAGACCCCGCCAGCACGCATGCGCGACATCCTTCAAAGCAGCGGTGTGGAATCGCAGAACGCACCATGACTGAAAATAGTAAGATGAAGAACGTTTTTTAGAACTTCCCAGTTGACCTTAATGATAGAGGGTGGGAGCGGAGGCAACGAAATCCCTCACCGCAACTCCTCATAAAATAAAGATCAACCTTCGAACATGGTAAGTTTCTCGTTTCCCAATTACTTTTGCAGTTTTGCTGGATGGTCGGACCCTGGCGCAAGCAAGTCTGTGGCACGCTTCTTTTATAGCGATAGCTTTGTTGGTTGGGATAGTGATCATCATTAAGGTTGTGTCAAGGGGTGAAACCCAGGTAGTCCATAATTTGAGAGGGATGCAGTTTAGATTTGTCTGGATGGGTTGCAAACCCTAGATTCTCGAATAAAGATTTAGTCGCTGCAACTGCCTGTGTAGCCAATTGGAGGGTCTGACCCACAATAAGGATATCATCTAAATATGTAATTTTGTTGTCGGAGGAGGGCCAATATAGGTTTCACTAATTTGGTAACTAGTCTGGGTCTGTGGTGAGCCGTTAGGCAATGCTTTGTATTCCCAAACTGTTCCTTCCAGACAAATTTCAGAAACTTTCTGTGCGATTCAGTGATGGGCACTGTATAGTATGCATCTTTTAAATCGATGCAGGCCATAAAGTACCCTGGGTAAAGCATCTGCTTGGCTGTTTCGAAGGTATCCATTTTAAAGTGGGTATATTATACAAAAGTGTTCAGCTCAGTTAGGTCTATAATAATCCGACACCTCCCATCTTTTTTGGTTTTGGTGAAGATGTTGGACACAAACTCAAGGGGTCCGTGCGTTGTTTTCCCAAGCACCCCTTTGGCTGCGAGCCGTAAGATTTCGGCATGTCCTGCCTCAACCTCATTTTGAGAGAGTGTAAATTTGCGATGAGGCGAATGCTGGGTAGGTGGAAATTGACCATCCAATGAATTCTGTGACATAACCTTGAAACACTTTGTAGAATTAAATAGTCAGTGGTGATAAAGTCCCAAACTCCCGAAAAGCCCGCAATCGTCCCCCAATTTGTTGCAAGGAAGAGATGCTACTGTCCGTGAGAGGAACCAGACCCCCTTACCTCCATGGTTAACGCCGGGTCCTGGCGTATGCGTTTGGCTGGGTGGACGTTTGGAGGTTGTTTTCGGATGGCGGCCACATCTTCCATGCGGGGCCGCTGTAGGCCTTTGCCCTAAAAAAGCCGCTGTGGTTGGGGAAGTGGAGGGGGATAGGTTCCCTTGGCGTCCTATCCAGCTGGGCGCGGTGTCCAGGGTAGCGTTATGGTTGTGTGACGGTGATATGGGTGGGGTTTAAGTCGGGGGAGGTTTCATAAGCCCGCTGTCTTGGACTCCTCTCTGGTTCCTTTACTTGTTTGGATAAGATCTGTTCCAAACAGTTGATTTGAGGTGGTGGAGCGGTAGATGGTCGGTCACAACCCCGCAAATTTGGGGTTGAGAGTGGGCTTAATGAAGCTCGTTGCACAGGCAGTTTATTTTGAACTGGCGTTGCATAGAGTGTCAGGCATCCTGCTGCTCGCTGACATATTGTCCCCATCGAGGGTCCTGGCATACGCCGTAATGCCCGTGGAGAGGAGCTTCAGGATACGCTGGAGACGGAACATCCTGCATCTTGGTGGCCGTGCTCAAATGTCCCCAGATCCGAACATTGACCGTAGGAACACTGAGGTTGATGCAGTTCTCAGGTGGCAATGTTTAATGTTTTTCCTCCATTGTCTCATAAGTACAAGATACCTGACCCTGAGTTAACTAGATTGAGTAGGAGGTCAGGTAATTAATGGTGCCCGCCAGTTTTTAGTGGTCCAGGGGCCTTTCCCCCATTGTGTGTGGCCATGGCACAACTTGCCCACCACGTCCAGCATATCCTCCTCGTCTAGCTCTGGCTCTGCAGGTCCCTCCGGCAGTTCCCGGGTCGTCTTCTCGAAACAACGGCGGGGCAAACTGCTGGCAAAACCCCTGGCTGTTAAAGACGAGAGGCTGAGTGGACTCCTGGAGTGGCTTGTAGAGGCCCGCGAGTCGGCGTTCATATCCCAGTCCCCTGTCCCGCTGGAGAAGTTGCTCCACTAAGAGCTCCAACCGCTCAAAAGCGACCGTCCCTGCTATTTGCAGCAGGCAAGCCGACTTCCCCAGGCTCCTGCGAATTCACTGGGGCTTCCACCATCGACCACACCTCCTTAAGGTGCAGACTAGGTTCCGATGGCAGTTCGTCGTGGCCTACCTCATCATAACGCCCCTTAGGCTCATACGACCCCCGCACGGAATCTCCGCTAGTCTGTCTTCTTCTAGCAAACTGTGGCGGCCCACCTGCCTGGTACGAAGGCAGGTGATGTTGGATCGGCGCTGGCCCCCGGAACCTGGCTCCCCGGAGTCCGTGTAGGCTTACCCTCCACTGTCGCCCCAATGTTCTGTGTGGAGGCTCATGGTCGGCAGCTTGCCAGAGCTAAGCTTGACCGACTGTCTACTGCTGCCACCGAACACCGTTGACCGCATCCTGACGAGGTGTTTTGCCGGCAGCACCTGCTCCTGCAGGCTGCTCGACAGCAGCAGTAGTTCTGCCAGACTGCCCTAACGGCAGATATCCCCTGGCAGTTGTACGTGGCGGAGTGCGGCTGCTCAGGGCTCCCCTGCAGCGCAGCCGTTCCCCGGCCCGGGCCCCGTGGTGTCTACTGGAACTCGGGGTGAGGCAGCTGGCGACGAACGAAGCTTTCCTTTCCACGTACCTGTCTGCTTCCCCTCTTCCCTGGGGGATGGGGGTCACGAAGTCTGGGTCACAGGCTCCAGCTTCGGTGCGGTGAACCATTCAGGTGATAAGTCGGGCGCTGGTGTGATGGGAGCGCCCGACTTCTACATTCTTACCCCCGACCGTCCCGAAGCTGCCGGTGGTGCTTGCAGCTCCGGTGACAAAGGCGCTAGTCGATGCACTGCGGCTCCTGGATAGCGATGCCTTCCTTTTCCCTTTATCCATCCTGTTGGAATAAGGTTAGTACTTACCTGATGGCCTTTTGAAGGAGCTGATGGAGAGAGCGCACTCCCCCCACCCCCAGCTTATCGAGGCAAATGCGCGCGACGATATGTCGCGCATGCGTGCTGGCGGGTCTTCACGAAGTCACTCACGTGACTCCGAAGTTAAAATTCCCCGTTTTCCCCTCTCTCCCTCCCTTTTTAAAAAGTGGGGTTACATTAGCTACCCTCCAATCCTCATGAACTACTCCAGAATCTAAAGAGTTTGAAAAATTATCACTAATGCATCCACTATTTCTGGGGCTACTTCCTTAAGTACTCTGGGATGCAGCCTATCTGGCCCTGGGGATTCATTGGCCTTTAATCCATGCAATTTACCTAAACACCACTTCCCGCTAACCTGGATTTCACTCAGTTCCTCCATCTCATTTGAACACCCGGTCCCCCTGCTATTTCCGGCAGATTATTTATGTCTTTGTGAAGACAGAATCAAAGTATTATTCAATTGGTCTGCACATGTCCTTGTTTCCCCATGATCAATTCACCACCAGTTTCTGACTGCAAGGGACATTTTGTTTTAACTAACCTTTTTCCCTCTTCACATATCTATAAAAACGTTTGCATCCGTTTTTATGTTCCGTGCCAGTTTTCCTTCATAATCTATTTTCCCTTTCCTAATTAAGCACTTTGTCCTCCTCTGCTGGACTCTGAATTTCTCCCAGTCCTTTGTAGGGTAGTGTTAAGCCCCTGTCCCACTATACAAGTTTAACCAAGAGCTCTCCCGTTTTAATCACAAAATCAAACTCGTGGTAAGTACGTAGAATGTACGTAGCAGGTACGTTGGAGCTCGGAACGTCTCTTAGCGGCTCGTAACGCTAACGGCAGGTACTCGGGGAAACGCGGTAAAACTCGTGGAGTTTTTTTCAACAGTGTGAAAAATTTCCACGAGAGCCCCGAGTACCTACGAACGGCTATTACTGTAATTCTCCAAATCAGGGAAACTTGGGAGAACTCTTGAATTACCTCGTACAGTGGGACAGGCCCATTAATGTGCAGGGATCGCTGGTCAATAGAAAAATAGGTGCAGGGAGTAGGCCATTCGGCCCTTCGAGCCGCACACACCGCCATTCAATGTGATCATGGCTGATCATCCCCAATCAGTCCTCCTGCCTTCTCCCCATATCCCTGATTCCTGCTATCTTTAAGAGCCCTATCTAGCTCTCTCTTGAAAGCATCCAGAGGGTGCCTGCCACCGCCCATCTGAGGCAGAGAATTCCACAGACTCACCATTCTCTGTGAGAAAAAATGTTTCTTCATCTCCGTTCTAAATGGTCTTACTCCTTAATCTTAAACTGTGGCCACTGTGTTCTGGTCAGTGTGGACTCAGTGAGGGATGAGGAAATCTGTTTCCTTGCTGTATCTCTAAAGTCTAATAAATCCATTTTTGCTTGGTTCTGGGGGTCCCAGGCAGTCATAGTCAGAATGATACAGTGTGGAAAACCAGGCCCTTCGGCCCAACTTGCCCACACCAGCAAAATGCCCCATCTACTCTAGTCCCACCTTTCGCGTTTGTTCCATATCCCAACAAACCATGTACCTGTCTAACTGTTTTTTCTTAAACGTTGGATAGTTCCAGCCTAAACAACCTCCTCTGGCAGCTTGTTCCATACACCCACCACCCTTTGTGTGAAAAGGTTACCCCTCAGATTCCCTATTAAATCTTTCCCCTTCACCTTGAATCTATGTCCCTGATCTCGATTCCCCTTCTCTGGGCAACAAATTCTGTGCATCTACCCAATTTATTAATCTTATGATTTTATACACCTGTATGAGATCACCCTCATCCTCCTGCACTGGACCATATGGACCAGCAAGGCTTTTAATAAGGTTCTGCATGGTAGGCTGCTCCAGAAGGTTAGATCGTATGGTATCCATAGAGAGCTAGCTGCCCCTGGATACAGAATTTGATTCATAGAAGGAAGCAGAATATGGTAGTGGTGGATTGTTTATTAAACTAGAGGCCTGTGACTCGTGGTGTGCCTCAGAGATTGGTGCAGGGCCCAATTGCTGTTCATGGTTTAAATCAACAATCAGATGAGAATGTGCAAGGCATGATTAGCAAGTTAGTAAATGACACTAAAGTAAGTGGACATGGAGATAATTAAGTGGTGTTATCAAAATTAGAGCAGGATATTGATCAGCTGGGCTCGTGGGCTGAACAATAGATATTGGAGATTAATAAGTGTGATGTGTTATATATTGGGAAGTCAAACCAGGGCAGGACTTTCACAATGAATGGTAGGGTCCTGGGGAGTGTTGTAAAGGAGAGGGATCTAGGAGTTCAGGTACAGTTTCCTGTTGGGTTAACTGGATTGTTCACAGAACAAAAATGGATGGCAGGGGAACTGATTATTGCATTGGAAGGCAAAGCATATTATCTAAAGTTGGAGAAGTCGATATTGAAATCCAGAAAGTTGCAACCTGACCAGATGGCCGATGATGTGATGTTTCATGAACTTGTGCTGGACCTTATTGTAACCGATGGAGAGGTCAGACGGAACAGTAGGTTGAAATTGCAGACAACTGAAAGCTTCGGGTCAACTCCTGCAGACTGAGTGCATGATCGCTCAAGAAAGTGTTCGCTCAATCTTCATTTGGTTCTCCAGTGTAGAGACTACATTGCAAACACAGAATGCAGTGCAACTAGATTGAGAGAAACAGGGTGAAAGGATAGGCACGGACATGTCAGGGATAGTCAGCATGGCTTGTGTGGGAAATCATGCCTCAGGATTGATGAGGAACACACGGCAGTGATGTTGTCCACATGGATTAAAGCAAGGCATTTGAACCAGATCTCATGTGGTAGGCATGTCTGGAAGGCTGCACGGAAGTCACAGGTGAGCTAGCCAATTGGATTCAAAATTAGTTTGGAGAAAATGTCGAAATGTAGTTATGAAGGCTTGTTTTTCTGATTGGAGTCCTGTGATCAGAGCTGTGCCGCAGTGGTTGATGCTGGGTCCATTGTTGTTTATTATATATAGAGCAGGATGTTTAGGCGCTAATAATCTCTGAAATAGGCAGCAAATAGGCTTAATAAAATTAAGTCTATCCAGTCTTATGGAAGTCGTGCCATCCCAGGAATCAGTCTGGTGAACCTTCTCTGTACTCCCTCTATGGCAAGAATGTCTTTTCTCAGATTAGGAGACCAAAACTGTACGCAATACTCCAGGTGTGGCCTCACCAAGACCATGTGCAACTGCAGTAGAACCTCCCTGCTCTTGTACTCAAATCCTTTTGCTATGAATGCCAACCTACCATTCGCTTTATTCACAGCCTGCTGCACCTGCATGCCTACTTTCAATGACTGGTGTACCATGACACGCAGGTCTCGTTGCATCTCCCATTTTCCTAATCGGCCACCATTCAGATAATAGTCTATCCTCCTGTTTTTTTGAGCCACCAAAGTGGATAACCTCACATTTATCTACATTATACTGCATCTGCCATGCATTTGCCCACTCACCCAGCCTATCCAAGTCACCTTGCAGCCTCCTAGCATCCTCCTCACACCTAACACTGCCCCCCAGCTTCGTGTCATCCACAAACTTGGAGATGTTGCATTCAACTCCCTCATCCAATCATTAATATACATTGTATATATAGCTGGGTCCCCAGCACTAAGCCTTGCGGTACCCCACTAGTCACTGCCTGCCATTCTGAAAATTACCCGTTTACTCCTACTCTTTGCTTCCTGTCTGCCAGCCAGTTCTCTATCCACATCAATACTGAACCCCCAATACCGTGGCTTTAAGTTTGTATGCTAATCTCTTATGTGGGACCTTGTTGAAAGTCTTCTGAAAGTCCAGATATAACACATCCACTGGTTCTCCCTTATCCACTCTACTAGTTACATCCTCAAAAAATTCTGTAAAGATTCGTCTGACTTACCTTTCATAAATCCATAACTGACTTTGTCCAATGATTTCACCGCTTTCCAAATGTGCTGCTATCCCATCTTTAATAACTGACTCTAGCATTTTCCCCACTACCGATGTTAGACTAACTGGTCTGTAATAGTAAGATTAAATGAGAACTTACCAAGTTCGAAGGTTGATCTTTATTTTATGATGAGTTGCGGTGAGGGATTTCGTGAAGACCCCGCCAGCACGCATGCGCGACATCCTTCAAAGCAGCGGTGTGGAATCGCAGAACGCACCATGACTGAAAAATAGTAAGATGAAGAACGTAGAACTTCCCAGTTGACCTTATGATAGAGGGTGGGAGCGGAGGGCACGAAATCCCTCACCGCAACTCCTCATAAAATAAAGATCAACCTTCGAACTTGGTAAGTTCTCGTTTCCCAATTACTTTTGCAGTTTGCTGGATGGGTCGGAACCCTGGCGCAAGCAAGTCTGTGGCACGCTTCTTTTATAGCGATAGCTTTTGTTGGTTGGGATAGTGATCATCATTAAGGTTGTGTCAAGGGTGAAACCCAGGTAGTCCATAATTTGAGAGGGATGCAGTTTAGATTTGTCTGGATGGGTTGCAAACCCTAGATTCTCGAATAAAGATTTAGTCGCTGCAACTGCCTGTGTAGCCAATTGGAGGGTCTGACCCACAATAAGGATATCATCTAAATATGTAATTTTGTTGTCGGAGGAGGGCCAATATAGGTTTCACTAATTTGGTAACTAGTCTGGGTCTGTGGTGAGCCCGTTAGGCAATGCTTTGTATTCCCACAACTGTTCCTTCCAGACAAATTTCAGAAACTTTCTGTGCGATTCAGTGATGGGCACTGTATAGTATGCATCTTTTAAATCGATGCAGGCCATAAAGTACCCTGGGTAAAGCATCTGCTTGGCTGTTTCGAAGGTATAACCATTTTAAAGTGGGTATATTATACAAAAGTGGTTCAGCTCAGTTAGGTCTATAATAATCCGACACCTCCCATCTTTTTTGGTTTTGGTGAAGATGTTGGACACAAACTCAAGGGGTCCGTGCGTTGTTTTCCCAAGCACCCCTTTGGCTGCGAGCCGTAAGATTTCGGCATGTCCTGCCTCAACCTCATTTTGAGAGAGTGTAAATTTGCGATGAGGCGAATGCTGGGTAGGTGGAAATTGACCATCAATGAATTCTGTGACATAACCTTGAACACTTTGTAGAATAAATACGTCAGTGGTGATAAAGTCCCAAACTCCCCGAAAAGCCCGCAATCGTCCCCCAATTTGTGCAGGAAGAGATGCTACTGTCTGAGAGGAACCAGACCCCCTTACCTCCATGGTTAACACCGGTCCTGGCGTATTGGCGTTTTGGGTGGACGTTGCAGAGGTTGTCGGGATGGCGGCCACATCTTCCATGCGGGCCGCTGTAGGCCTTGCCCTAAAAAAGGCCGCTGTGGTTGGGGAAGTGGAGGGGGATAGGTCCTTGGCGTCCTATCCAGCTGGCGCGGTTTCCAGGTAGCGTATGGTTGTTGACGGTGATATGGGTGGGGTTTAGTCGGGGGAGGTTTCATAAGGCCCGCTGTCTTGGCCTCCTCGTCTGGTTCCTTTACTTGTTTGGAAAGATCTGTTCCAAACAGTTGATGAGGTGGTGGAGCGGTAGATGGTCGGCACAACCCCGCAAATTTGGGGTTGAGAGTGGGCTTAATGAAGCTCTTGCACAGGCAGTTTATTTTTGAAACTGGGCGTTGCATAAGAGTGTCAAGGGCATCCTGCTGCTCGCTGGACATATTGTCCCCATCGAGGGTCCTGGCATACGCCGTAATGCCCGTGGAGAGGAGCTTCAGGATACGCTGGAGACGGACATCCTGCATCTTGGTGGCCGTGCTCAAATGTCCCCAGATCCGAACATTGACCGTAGGAACACTGAGGTTGATGCAGTTCTCAGGTGGTTTAATTTTCTCCATTGTCTCATTAAGTACCTGACCCTGAAGTTGGTGAGTGGTCAGGTAATTAATGGTGCCCGCCAGTTTGTGGTGCAGGGGTTCCCCATTGTGTGTGGCCATGGCAAACTTGCCCACCACGTCCAGCATATCCTCCTCGTGCTCTGGCTCTGCGGTCTCCGGCAGTCCCGGGTCGTCTTCGAAAACAACGGCGGGGCAACTGCTGGCACCCCTGGCTGTTAAAGACGAGAGGCTGAGTGGACTCCTGGAGTGGCTTGTAGAGGCCCGCGAGTCCCGTTCATCCCAGTCCCTGTCCCGCTGGAGAAGTTGCTCCACTAAGAGCTCCAACCGCTCAAAGCGACCGTCCCTGCTATTTGCAGCAGGCAAGCCGACTTCCCCAGGCCCTGCGAATTCACTGGGGCTTCCACCATCGGACCACACCTCCTTAAGGTGCAGACTAGGTTCCGATGGCAGTTCGTCGTGGCCTACCGCCCCTGTAGGCTCATACGACCCCCGCACGGAATCTCCGCTAGTCTGTCTTCTAGCAAACTGTGGCGGCCCACCTGCCTGGTACGAAGGCAGGTGAGTTGGATCGGCGCCGGCCCCCGGAACCTGGCTCCCCGGAGTCCGTGTAGGCTTACCTCCACTGTCGCCCAATGTTCTGTGTGGAGGCTCATGGTCGGCAGCTGCCAGAGCTAAGCTGACCGACTGTCTACTGCTGCCACCAACACCATTGACCGCATCCTGACGAGGTGTTTTGCCGGCAGCACCTGCTCCTGCAGGGCTGCTCGACGCAGCAGTAGTTCTGCCAGACTGCCCTACGGCAGATATCCCTGGCAGTTGTACGTGGCGGAGTGCGGCTGCTGGGCTCCCCTGCAGCGCAGCCGTTCCCCGGCCCGGGCCCCGTGAGTCTACTGGAACTCGGGGTGAGGCAGCTGGCGACGAACGAAGCTCCTTTCCACGTACCTGTCTGCTTCCCCTCTTCCTGGGGGATGGGGTCACGAAGTCTGGGTCAGCAGGCTCCAGCTTCGGTGCGGTGAACCATTCAGGTGATAAGTCGGGGCGCTGGTGTGATGGGAAACGCCCGACTTCTACATTCTTACCCCCGACCGTCCCGAAGCTGCCGGTGGTGCTTGCAGCTCCGGTGACAAAGGCCGCTAGTCGATGCACTGCGGCTCCTGGATAGCGTTGCCTTCCTTTTCCCTTTATCCATCCTGTTGGAATAAGGTTAGTACTTACCTGATGGCCTTTTGAAGGAGCTGATGGAGAGAGCGCACTCCCCCCACCCCCAGCTTATCGAGGCAAATGCGCGCGACGATATGTCGCGCATGCGGCTGGCGGGGTCTCTTCACGAAGTCACTCACGTGACTCCGAAGTAAAATTCCCCGTTTTCTCTCTCCCTCCCTTTTTTAAAAAGTGGGGTTACATTAGCTACCCTCCAATCCTCAGGAACTACTCCAGAATCTAAAGAGTTTTTGAAAAATTATCACTAATGCATCCACTATTTTCTGGGGCTACTTCCTTAAGTACTCTGGGATGCAGCCTATCTGGCCCTGGGGATTCATTGGCCTTTAATCCATGCAATTTACCTAACACCACTTCCCGGCTAACCTGGATTTCACTCAGTTCCTCCATCTCATTTGACACCCGGTCCCCTGCTATTTCCGGCAGATTATTTATGTCTTTGTGAAGACAGAATCAAAGTAGTTATTCAATTGGTCTGCCATGTCCTTGTTCCCCATGATCAATTCACCAGTTTCTGACTGCAAGGGACATTTGTTTTAACTAACCTTTTTCTCTTCACATATCTATAAAAACGTTTGCAGTCCGTTTTTATGTTCCGTGCCAGTTTTCCTTCATAATCTATTTTCCCTTTCCTAATTAAGCACTTTGTCCTCCTCTGCTGGACTCTGAATTTCTCCCAGTCCTTTGTAGGGTAGTGTTAAGCCCTGTCCCACTATACAAGTTTAACCAAGAGCTCTCCCGGGTTAATCACAAAATCAAACTCGTGGTAAGTACGTAGAATGTACGTAGCAGGTACGTTGGAGCTCGGAACGTCTCTTAGCGGCTCGTAACGCTAACGGCAGGTACTCGGGGAAACGCGGTAAACTCGTGGAGTTTTTTCAACAGTGTGAAAAATGTCCACGAGAGCCCCGAGTACCTACGAACGGCTATTACTGTAATTCTCCAAATCAGGGGAAACTTGGGAGAACTCTTGAATTACCTCGTACAGTGGGACAGGCCCATTAATGTGCAGGGATCGCTGGTCAATAGAAAATAGGTGCAGGAGTAGGCCATTCGGCCCTTCGAGCCGACACCGCCATTCAATGTGATCATGGCTGATCATCCCCAATCAGTTCCTGCCTTCTCCCCATATCCCCTGATTCCGCTATCTTTAAGAGCCCTATCTAGCTCTCTCTTGAAAGCATCCAGAGGGTGCCTCCACCGCCCTCTGAGGCAGAGAATTCCACAGACTCACCATTCTCTGTGAGAAAAAATGTTTCTTCATCTCCGTTCTAAATGGCTTACTCCTTAATCTTAAACTGTGGCCACTGGTTCTGGTCAGTGTGGACTCAGTGGGATGAGGAAATCTGTTTCCTTGCTGTATCTCTAAAGTCTAATAAATCCATTTTTTGCTTGGTTCTGGGGGTCCAGGCAGTCATAGTCAGAATGATACAGTGTGGAAACAGGCCCTTCGGCCCAACTTGCCCACACCAGGCAAAATGCCCCATCTACTCTAGTCCCACCTTTCCGCGTTTGTTCCATATCCCAACAAACCATGTACCTGTCTAACTGTTTCTTAAACGTTGGATAGTTCCAGCCTAAACAACCTCCTCTGGCAGCTTGTTCCATACACCCACCACCCTTTGTGTGAAAAGGTTACCCCTCAGATTCCTATTAAATCTTTCCCCCTTCACCTTAATCTATGTCCTCTGATCCTCGATTCCCTTCTCTGGGCAACAAATTCTGTGCATCTACCCAATTTATTAATCTTATGATTTTATACACCTGTATGAGATCACCCTCATCCTCCTGCACTGGACCATATGGACCAGCAAGGCTTTTAATAAGGTTCAGCATGGTAGGGCTGCTCCAGAAGGTTAGATCGTATGGTATCCATAGAGAGCTAGCTGCCCCTGGATACAGAATTTGATTCATAGAAGGAAGCAGAATAATGGTAGTGGTGGATTGTTTATTAAACTAGAGGCCTGTGACTCGTGGTGTGCCTCAGAGATTGGTGCAGGGCCCAATTGCTGTTCATGGTTTAAATCAACAATCAGATGAGAATGTGCAAGGCATGATTAGCAAGTTAGTAAATGACACTAAAGTAAGTGGACATGGAGATAATTAAGTGGTTATCAAAATTAGAGCAGGATATTGATCAGCTGGGCTCGTGGGCTGAACAATAGATATTGGAGATTAATAAGTGTGATGTGTTATATATTGGGAAGTCAAACCAGGGCAGGACTTTCACAATGAATGGTAGGGTCCTGGGGAGTGTTGTAAAGGAGAGGGATCTAGGAGTTCAGGTACAGTTTCCTGTTGGGTTAACTGGATTGTTCACAGAACAAAAATGGATGGCAGGGGAACTGATTATTGCATTGGAAGGCAAAGCATATTATCTAAAGTTGGAGAAGTCGATATTGAATCCAGAAAGTTGCAACCTGACCAGATGGCCGATGATGTGATGTTTCATGAACTTGTGCTGGACCTTATTGTAACCGATGAGAGGTCAGACGGAACAGTAGGTTGAAATTGCAGACAACTGAAAGCTTCGGGTCACTCCTGCAGACTGAGTGCATGATCGCTCAAGAAAGTGTTCGCGTCAATCTTCATTTTGGTTTCTCCAGTGTAGAGACTACATTGCAAACACAGAATGCAGTGCACTAGATTGAGAGAAACATGGTGAAAGGATAGGCACGGACATGTCAGGGATAGTCAGCATGGCTTGTGTGGGAAATCATGCCTCAGGATTGATGAGGAACACACGGCAGTGGATGTTGTCCACATGGATTTAAGCAAGGCATTTGACCAGATCTCATGTGGTAGGCATGTCTGGAAGGTGTGGCTGCACGGAAGTCAAGGTGAGCTAGCCAATTGGATTCAAAATTAGTTTGGAGAAAATTCGAAATGTAGTTATGAAGGCTTGTTTTTCTGATTGGAGTCCGGTGATCAGAGCTGTGCCGCAGTGGTTGATGCTGGGTCCATTGTTGTTTATTATATATAGAGCCAGGATGTTTAGGCGCTAATAATCTCTGAAATAGGCAGGCAAATAGGCTTAATAAAATTAAGTCTATCCAGTCTTATGGAAGTCGTGCCATCCCAGGAATCAGTCTGGTGAACCTTCTCTGTACTCCTCTATGGCAAGAATGTCTTTCTCAGATTAGGAGACCAAAACTGTACGCAATACTCCAGGTGTGGCCTCACCAAGACCATGTGCAACTGCAGTAGAACCTCCCTGCTCTTGTACTCAAATCCTTTTGCTATGAATGCCAACCTACCATTCGCTTTATTCACAGCCTGCTGCACCTGCATGCCTACTTTCAATGACTGGTGTACCATGACACGCAGGTCTCGTTGCATCTCCCATTTTCCTAATCGGCCACCATTCAGATAATAGTCTATCCTCCTGTTTTTGCCACCAAAGTGGATAACCTCACATTTATCTACATTATACTGCATCTGCCATGCATTTGCCCACTCACCAGCCTATCCAAGTCACCTTGCAGCCTCTAGCATCCTCCTCACACCTAACACTGGCCCCCCAGCTTCGTGTCATCCACAAACTTGGAGATGTTGCATTCAACTCCCTCATCCAGATCATTAATATACATTGTATATAGCTGGGGTCCCAGCACTAAGCCTTGCGGTACCCCACTAGTCACTGCCTGCCATTCTGAAAATTACCCGTTTACTCCTACTCTTTGCTTCCTGTCTGCCAGCCAGTTCTCTATCCACATCAATACTGAACCCCCAATACCGTGGCTTTAAGTTTGTATGCTAATCTCTTATGTGGGACCTTGTTGAAAGTCTTCTGAAAGTCCAGATATAACACATCCACTGGTTCTCCCTTATCCACTCTACTAGTTACATCCTCAAAAAATTCTGTAAGATTCGTCTGACTTACCTTTCATAAATCCATACTGACTTTGTCCAATGATTTCACCGCTTTCCAAATGTGCTGCTATCCCATCTTTAATAACTGACTCTAGCATTTTCCCCACTACCGATGTTAGACTAACTGGTCTGTAATAGTAAGATTAAATGAGAACTTACCAAGTTCGAAGGTTGATCTTTATTTTATGATGAGTTGCGGTGAGGGATTTCGTGAAGACCCCGCCAGCACGCATGCGCGACATCCTTCAAAGCAGCGGTGTGGAATCGCAGAACGCACCATGACTGAAAATAGTAAGATGAAGAACGTAGAACTTCCCAGTTGACCTTATGATAGAGGGTGGGAGCGGAGGGCACGAAATCCCTCACCGCAACTCCTCATAAAATAAAGATCAACCTTCGAACTTGGTAAGTTCTCGTTTCCCAATTACTTTTGCAGTTTGCTGGATGGTCGGAACCCTGGCGCAAGCAAGTCTGTGGCACGCTTCTTTTATAGCGATAGCTTTGTTGGTTGGGATAGTGATCATCATTAAGGTTGTGTCAAGGGTGAAACCCAGGTAGTCCATAATTTGAGAGGGATGCAGTTTAGATTTGTCTGGATGGGTTGCAAACCCTAGATTCTCGAATAAAGATTTAGTCGCTGCAACTGCCTGTGTAGCCAATTGGAGGGTCTGACCCACAATAAGGATATCATCTAAATATGTAATTTTGTTGTCGGAGGAGGGCCAATATAGGTTTCACTAATTTGGTAACTAGTCTGGGTCTGTGGTGAGCCCGTTAGGCAATGCTTTGTATTCCCACAACTGTTCCTTCCAGACAAATTTCAGAAACTTTCTGTGCGATTCAGTGATGGGCACTGTATAGTATGCATCTTTTAAATCGATGCAGGCCATAAAGTACCCTGGGTAAAGCATCTGCTTGGCTGTTTCGAAGGTATCCATTTTAAAGTGGGTATATTATACAAAAGTGTTCAGCTCAGTTAGGTCTATAATAATCCGACACCTCCCATCTTTTTTGGTTTTGGTGAAGATGTTGGACACAAACTCAAGGGGTCCGTGCGTTGTTTTCCCAAGCACCCCTTTGGCTGCGAGCCGTAAGATTTCGGCATGTCCTGCCTCAACCTCATTTTGAGAGAGTGTAAATTTGCGATGAGGCGAATGCTGGGTAGGTGGAAATTGACCATCAATGAATTCTGTGACATAACCTTGAACACTTTGTAGAATAAATACGTCAGTGGTGATAAAGTCCCAAACTCCCCGAAAAGCCCGCAATCGTCCCCCAATTTGTGCAGGAAGAGATGCTACTGTCTGAGAGGAACCAGACCCCCTTACCTCCATGGTTAACACCGGGTCCTGGCGTATGGCGTTTTGGGTGGACGTTGCAGAGGTTGTCGGGATGGCGGCCACATCTTCCATGCGGGCCGCTGTAGGCCTTGCCCTAAAAAAGGCCGCTGTGGTTGGGGAAGTGGAGGGGGATAGGTCCTTGGCGTCCTATCCAGCTGGCGCGGTTTCCAGGTAGCGTATGGTTGTTGACGGTGATATGGGTGGGGTTTAGTCGGGGGAGGTTTCATAAGGCCCGCTGTCTTGGCCTCCTCGTCTGGTTCCTTTACTTGTTTGGAAAGATCTGTTCCAAACAGTTGATGAGGTGGTGGAGCGGTAGATGGTCGGCACAACCCCGCAAATTTGGGGTTGAGAGTGGGCTTAATGAAGCTCTTGCACAGGCAGTTTATTTTGAACTGGGCGTTGCATAAGAGTGTCAGGGCATCCTGCTGCTCGCTGGACATATTGTCCCCATCGAGGGTCCTGGCATACGCCGTAATGCCCGTGGAGAGGAGCTTCAGGATACGCTGGAGACGGACATCCTGCATCTTGGTGGCCGTGCTCAAATGTCCCCAGATCCGAACATTGACCGTAGGAACACTGAGGTTGATGCAGTTCTCAGGTGGTTTAATTTTCTCCATTGTCTCATTAAGTACCTGACCCTGAAGTTGGTGAGTGGTCAGGTAATTAATGGTGCCCGCCAGTTTGTGGTGCAGGGGTTCCCCATTGTGTGTGGCCATGGCAAACTTGCCCACCACGTCCAGCATATCCTCCTCGTGCTCTGGCTCTGCGGTCTCCGGCAGTCCCGGGTCGTCTTCGAAAACAACGGCGGGGCAACTGCTGGCACCCCTGGCTGTTAAAGACGAGAGGCTGAGTGGACTCCTGGAGTGGCTTGTAGAGGCCCGCGAGTCCCGTTCATCCCAGTCCCTGTCCCGCTGGAGAAGTTGCTCCACTAAGAGCTCCAACCGCTCAAAGCGACCGTCCCTGCTATTTGCAGCAGGCAAGCCGACTTCCCCAGGCCCTGCGAATTCACTGGGCTTCCACCATCGGACCACACCTCCTTAAGGTGCAGACTAGGTTCCGATGGCAGTTCGTCGTGGCCTACCGCCCCTGTAGGCTCATACGACCCCCGCACGGAATCTCTGCTAGTCTGTCTTCTAGCAAACTGTGGCGGCCCACCTGCCTGGTACGAAGGCAGGTGAGTTGGATCGACGCCGGCCCCCGGAACCTGGCTCCCCGGAGTCCGTGTAGGCTTACCTCCACTGTCGCCCAATGTTCTGTGTGGAGGCTCATGGTCGGCAGCTGCCAGAGCTAAGCTGACCGACTGTCTACTGCTGCCACCAACACCGTTGACCGCATCCTGACGAGGTGTTTTGCCGGCAGCACCTGCTCCTGCAGGGCTGCTCGACGCAGCAGTAGTTCTGCCAGACTGCCCTACGGCAGATATCCCTGGCAGTTGTACGTGGCGGAGTGCGGCTGCTGGGCTCCCCTGCAGCGCAGCCGTTCCCCGGCCCGGGCCCCGTGGGTCTACTGGAACTCGGGGTGAGGCAGCTGGCGACGAACGAAGCTCCTTTCCACGTACCTGTCTGCTTCCCCTCTTCCTGGGGGATGGGGTCACGAAGTCTGGGTCAGCAGGCTCCAGCTTCGGTGCGGTGAACCATTCAGGTGATAAGTCGGGCGCTGGTGTGATGGGAACGCCCGACTTCTACATTCTTACCCCCGACCGTCCCGAAGCTGCCGGTGGTGCTTGCAGCTCCGGTGACAAAGGCCGCTAGTCGATGCACTGCGGCTCCTGGATAGCGTTGCCTTCCTTTTCCCTTTATCCATCCTGTTGGAATAAGGTTAGTACTTACCTGATGGCCTTTTGAAGGAGCTGATGGAGAGAGCGCACTCCCCCCACCCCCAGCTTATCGAGGCAAATGCGCGCGACGATATGTCGCGCATGCGTGCTGGCGGGGTCTTCACGAAGTCACTCACGTGACTCCGAAGTAAAATTCCCCGTTTTCTCTCTCCCTCCCTTTTTAAAAAGTGGGGTTACATTAGCTACCCTCCAATCCTCAGGAACTACTCCAGAATCTAAAGAGTTTTGAAAAATTATCACTAATGCATCCACTATTTCTGGGGCTACTTCCTTAAGTACTCTGGGATGCAGCCTATCTGGCCCTGGGGATTCATTGGCCTTTAATCCATGCAATTTACCTAACACCACTTCCCGGCTAACCTGGATTTCACTCAGTTCCTCCATCTCATTTGACACCCGGTCCCCTGCTATTTCCGGCAGATTATTTATGTCTTTGTGAAGACAGAATCAAAGTAGTTATTCAATTGGTCTGCCATGTCCTTGTTCCCCATGATCAATTCACCAGTTTCTGACTGCAAGGGACATTTGTTTTAACTAACCTTTTTCTCTTCACATATCTATAAAAACGTTTGCAGTCCGTTTTTATGTTCCGTGCCAGTTTTCCTTCATAATCTATTTTCCCTTTCCTAATTAAGCACTTTGTCCTCCTCTGCTGGACTCTGAATTTCTCCCAGTCCTTTGTAGGGTAGTGTTAAGCCCCTGTCCCACTATACAAGTTTAACCAAGAGCTCTCCCGGGTTAATCACAAAATCAAACTCGTGGTAAGTACGTAGAATGTACGTAGCAGGTACGTTGGAGCTCGGAACGTCTCTTAGCGGCTCGTAACGCTAACGGCAGGTACTCGGGGAAACGCGGTAAACTCGTGGAGTTTTTTCAACAGTGTGAAAAATGTCCACGAGAGCCCCGAGTACCTACGAACGGCTATTACTGTAATTCTCCAAATCAGGGGAAACTTGGGAGAACTCTTGAATTACCTCGTACAGTGGGACAGGCCCATTAATGTGCAGGGATCGCTGGTCAATAGAAAATAGGTGCAGGAGTAGGCCATTCGGCCCTTCGAGCCGACACCGCCATTCAATGTGATCATGGCTGATCATCCCCAATCAGTTCCTGCCTTCTCCCCATATCCCCTGATTCCGCTATCTTTAAGAGCCCTATCTAGCTCTCTCTTGAAAGCATCCAGAGGGTGCCTCCACCGCCCTCTGAGGCAGAGAATTCCACAGACTCACCATTCTCTGTGAGAAAAAATGTTTCTTCATCTCCGTTCTAAATGGCTTACTCCTTAATCTTAAACTGTGGCCACTGGTTCTGGTCAGTGTGGACTCAGTGGGATGAGGAATCTGTTTCCTTGCTGTATCTCTAAAGTCTAATAAATCCATTCTTGCTTGGTTCTGGGGGTCCAGGCAGTCATAGTCAGAATGATACAGTGTGGAAACAGGCCCTTCGGCCCAACTTGCCCACACCAGGCAAAATGCCCCATCTACTCTAGTCCCACCTTTCCGCGTTTGTTCCATATCCCAACAAACCATGTACCTGTCTAACTGTTTCTTAAACGTTGGGATAGTTCCAGCCTAAACAACCTCCTCTGGCAGCTTGTTCCATACACCCACCACCCTTTGTGTGAAAAGGTTACCCCTCAGATTCCTATTAAATCTTTCCCCCTTCACCTTGAATCTATGTCCTCTGATCCTCGATTCCCCTTCTCTGGGCAACAAATTCTGTGCATCTACCCAATTTATTAATCTTATGATTTTATACACCTGTATGAGATCACCCTCATCCTCCTGCACTGGACCATATGGACCAGCAAGGCTTTTAATAAGGTTCTGCATGGTAGGCTGCTCCAGAAGGTTAGATCGTATGGTATCCATAGAGAGCTAGCTGCCCCTGGATACAGAATTTGATTCATAGAAGGAAGCAGAATATGGTAGTGGTGGATTGTTTATTAAACTAGAGGCCTGTGACTCGTGGTGTGCCTCAGAGATTGGTGCAGGGCCCAATTGCTGTTCATGGTTTAAATCAACAATCAGATGAGAATGTGCAAGGCATGATTAGCAAGTTAGTAAATGACACTAAAGTAAGTGGACATGGAGATAATTAAGTGGTTATCAAAATTAGAGCAGGATATTGATCAGCTGGGCTCGTGGGCTGAACAATAGATATTGGAGATTAATAAGTGTGATGTGTTATATATTGGGAAGTCAAACCAGGGCAGGACTTTCACAATGAATGGTAGGGTCCTGGGGAGTGTTGTAAAGGAGAGGGATCTAGGAGTTCAGGTACAGTTTCCTGTTGGGTTAACTGGATTGTTCACAGAACAAAAATGGATGGCAGGGGAACTGATTATTGCATTGGAAGGCAAAGCATATTATCTAAAGTTGGAGAAGTCGATATTGAATCCAGAAAGTTGCAACCTGACCAGATGGCCGATGATGTGATGTTTCATGAACTTGTGCTGGACCTTATTGTAACCGATGGAGAGGTCAGACGGAACAGTAGGTTGAAATTGCAGACAACTGAAAGCTTCGGGTCACTCCTGCAGACTGAGTGCATGATCGCTCAAGAAAGTGTTCGCTCAATCTTCATTTGGTTTCTCCAGTGTAGAGACTACATTGCAAACACAGAATGCAGTGCACTAGATTGAGAGAAACAGGGTGAAAGGATAGGCACGGACATGTCAGGGATAGTCAGCATGGCTTGTGTGGGAAATCATGCCTCAGGATTGATGAGGAACACACGGCAGTGGATGTTGTCCACATGGATTTAAGCAAGGCATTTGACCAGATCTCATGTGGTAGGCATGTCTGGAAGGCTGCACGGAAGTCAAGGTGAGCTAGCCAATTGGATTCAAAATTAGTTTGGAGAAAATTCGAAATGTAGTTATGAAGGCTTGTTTTTCTGATTGGAGTCCGGTGATCAGAGCTGTGCCGCAGTGGTTGATGCTGGGTCCATTGTTGTTTATTATATATAGAGCCAGGATGTTTAGGCGCTAATAATCTCTGAAATAGGCAGGCAAATAGGCTTAATAAAATTACCAAAAAGGCATTATTTACAAAAAAAGGCAGGTTTTTCCACCACCAAAATATGGTTAAAAATGATAATATAAAAGTATACTATATTAAATGACCAAAGTTGCCTAGTTCCACATAATTACTCACATTTTTTTCAAATGATCTGGTGTTAAACTATGCCGTCTATCAGACAGTTGTGAAAAACATCTTTCTACCTCAGCTGAGGTCACTGGTGCCGCCCCCCCCCCAGAACACTGCTCGTCGCCCGATTCTGACCGCTGCCGCCGAACAACCACCAGCCCCCACCCATTGCACCCTTCTTCACCGCGGCCCTGTGATGTATCGGCTCTGATAATCCGAGGGACCTACCCAGTGACAACACAAAGAGCAGCTCCAGTCCGTCATGCTCCCCGACTCAAATCGACTCAACACACGCTCCGTCCTGCGCCGTTCGTTCCTGCGTGCCGGATAAAATCGAGTGGCCGGCCGGATGTGGCCCGCAGGCCAGTTTGGAGACCCCTGATCTTGGAGAAGACTGAAGCAGTGGGCAGCGGCACGAACAAATGAAGGACCGACGGTGGTGGCCCCGGTTTCGCCCCGATGGCGGAAATCCTCTTGTTAACACGGCCAAAAAAGCTGATTTAGGCACGCAATCGTGAAAAGGGCATTATCTTACTGAAATCATCAAAAATGGCATGAAGAGGCACGTATGGCATTCATGGGGAGAATCCTGGCTCTAGTTATATACATTAGCAATTCGGAAGCCAATGTGGTGAATTGTTAGAACATTTGCAGATTACTTCAAAATTATACTAGACAGCAAGGAAGGATGTCTAATTTTGCAACAAGATCCAAATCATTTCCGATGGTGGGCTAAGGAATGGCAAATAAATTGTAAGTTTAACAAGTGTGAGGTATTGGTCTTTAGACTCCAGACCAGGACTTGCACAGTAAATGGTAGAGCCTGGAGAGTGCTCCAGAATCAGTAGTTTACAAAGCTACCTCTGAAAGATTAATTTTGTACTGAATCAATGTATAATTACTCATATCACTCCCAAAACACTGATTGCCACCAATAGAAGGTGCTGCATGAGTGATGTCAAACTCATGAATGGTGGGCCGAAGGGCCTGTATCTTGTATCTCTATGCTGTATCTCTCCACGAATCTCTGAGAAAGATCTTTGCTAAGGAAGTCATTTTCAAAGTCCACGGGTCATCATGGTGCAGCAGAGCCTGATGAAAGGTTGGGGGAAGAGGAGGGGGTGAGCTTGATTTTTCCATGGGAGTTTGAGACTGGAAATAATCCTGCTATGTTACTCCAGAATTTAGTGTTTTGTTCATTGCAAGTGATTACAGTTCATTAATCAACATTTCCCCCTTTAGATGAGCTGACAGAAGCTTTGATGTCGACCAACTCCAGCTCTCTGGGTTCCACCATTCAGCTCACCTGTAATGTCAGTGGAAAAGTTGACGAGTATCAGTGGTGGAAAGATGGAGGGAATATCTCCCGGCATCACCAGCTAATAGATCAGAACAGGAGTCTTGTGATTCCAGGAGCTTCAAAGCGTGACTGTGGAACATACACCTGTGTCGCAACCAATCCCGCCAACTTCATCCAGAAAAATTACACGCTGATTATTCACGGTGAGCTTGGTTTATGGATGACATTCAAGAGTTTAAATGTTGTCACCATCTGCTATTGGTGAGATTTAGAAAGCAATCTGTCAACACTGCTGATGAGAAAACCTAGAGGAAAATTAGACTTCAGAGAAATAATGCGACACATTCAGTCAACCTAGCCTGGTCAATCTGGTCTATGCTAGCCTAGCCTGTGAAATCCAGCCAGTCCCTCTCCTCTGCCCTTTCCCCACTGCCTGACAACGTTTCTTCCAGATACTTATCCAGCTCTCCAAATATTACAATTAAATAAATCTCCACAATGACCCCTGGTAAAGCTGACCTAACCCTAACCAGTTTTGATTATTTTGGCAATCGTCCCCATTCTTTGTCCTCCTTTACCCTCTCTATCTACTCAGTCTGTGACAGTTGTGGTTTAAATATCATCATTCAATCCTCTTTTTTCGAAGGAGAACAATCTTGGCCTCTTCAATCTCCCCACATAACCAAGACTTCTCATTCTAGGTATCATTATGGTAAATCTCTCCCTGATTCCCTCCTCCAAAGCCTTTGTATTTGTCCATTAAAGGTTCATCGTGACTTTCTTCATCTGGTGTTCTGTGTCTCCATTTATATACCCAGGAGCCAGTGTGGTTTCGATGTGCTCTGCCACTTTCAATGAGCTTTGCCCTTGAACACGCAGATCTGGCTGTTCTTCCCATTTCACTCTAGTTGGAATTCTCTGCCTCAGAGGGCGGTGGAGGCACGTTCTCTGGATGCTTTCAAGAGGGAGCTAGATAGGGCTCTTAAAAATAGCAATCGGGATATGGGGAGAAGGCAAGAACGGGGTACTGATTGGGGATGATCAGCCATGAATGGCAGTGCTGGCTCAAAGGGCCAAATGGCCTACTCCTGCACCTATTGTCTATTACATTGCATCTTATTCCTACTGCAATGTAAGACTCCACATGCCCCAATATTTTAATGATCTGCCATTTCAGCAGCCTGTCTATATATGAACAGCTTTTATTATCCTGCTTTCTATTTGGCATTTCTCCCAAGTTTTGTATCATTTGCAACTTTGTATTTGATGCCTTGAATCATCTCTGAGTAATTCAGTCTTGTTGACCCATCTTGGAGAGAACTTGGAGTCAGTTGGTACAGGTCTGAAGTTGCACGTTGGTATATTCACTTCGCTGCCAGAGATAGGGAGGCAGTTTACTTTCTGGCGGTCACGGTGACACAGCGGTAGAGTTGCTGCCTTACAGCGAATGCTGCACCGGAGACCCGGGTTCCATCCTGACTACGGGTGCTATGTTTGTATGTTCTCCCCGTGATCTGCGTGTGTTTTCTCCGAGATCTTCGGTTTCTTCCCACACTCCAAGGATGTACAGGCTTGTAGGTTAATTGGCTTGGTAAATGTAAAAATTGTCTGGTCTATCATAGTTTGTATGTTCTCCCCGTAATCTGCGTGGGTTTTCTCCGAGATATTCGGTTTCCTCCCACACTCCAAGGATGTACAAGTTTGTAGGTTAACTGGCTTGGTAAATGTAAAAATTGTCCCTATTGGGTGTAGGATAGTGTTAATGTCCAGGGATCGCTGGTCGGCGCGGACCCGGTGGGCCGAAGGGCCTGTTTCCGTGCTGTACCTCTAAACTAAACTAATCTATGGGAATTGGCAGTTTTCGCAATAATTGTTCTGATGTGCTGATGCATGAATCCAATTTACTTTTATTACAGGATTTCCCTCTCCGGAACTCACCATTATTATTCTGTCGATCATAGACATGGTGATGTATTTAGCATCTCTAATTGCCTGTCTGTATCTTCACTGCTGGAAGACGGAATTGGACAATGGTATGTCATTTTATGGTGTCATAGATAGGGTGATCAAGAAAGCCTTCATCACATTGGCCTTCATCAGTCCAGTTACTGAGTATAGAAGTTGGGATTTGAGATGTCCTCATTCTTAAGGGAAAGGGGGTTCCCCTCTTCCATTAGAGATGACGCCCTCACACGTGTCTCCTCAGTGCCCTGCAGCTATGCTCATGCTCCCCCTCCACCCATTCAGGGTTGGTGTCCAAGTCCTCACCTATCACCCCATCAGCCCGTTACACATTGCACATAATCCTGACATTTTCGTCATCTTCAACATTATCCCATCACTAGCTACTTTGTTGCATCCCCACCCCATTCTGCTTTCCACAGGGACCATTCCCTCAGCAACCCCCTGGTTGTCATTACTTCCCACCCAAACCATCCCCTCCCCAGGTACCTTCCCTTGCAACCACAGGAGGTGCAACACCTGTTCTTATACCCCCTCCCTTAACTCTGCCCAGGGACATTGACAGTCCTTACATGTGAGGCAGCGGTTCTCTTTGCACCTCCTCCAACCTCATCTACAATATCCGCTGCTCCAGGTGGGGACTCTTGTATATCAGCGAGACCAAGTGCACACTCGACGATCGTATCACTGAACACCTTTGCTCAGTCCACTTCGGCCTACGTGATCTCCCGGTTGTCAAGTAGCTCAACTCCTCATCCCATTTCCATACTGACCTGTTTGCCCCTGGGTCTCCATTGCCAGAGTGAGGCCACACATAAATTGGAGGAAGAGCACCTCATATTTTGCTTAGGCAGCTTACAACCCAGCAGTATGATGTTTGATTTCTCTAACTTCAAATAACTCTTGCATCTCCCCTCTCCATCTCTCCCCCACCCTGGTCATAGTACAAGTTGCTCTGTCATCTTGTTGAGTTCCACTGTCTGTATAACTTGTTATCACCTGTCCCACTCCCTATTGTGGGCTCCACCTTTCCTTGATTATTGGTGCTTTTTGCATATCTTTCATTCTGTTTTCCTTAAGGGCCTGGCCCACTTACGTGTCCTTGGTACACGACCTCGTGGTTGCGTTGAGGCGCAGGGGCATCATATGGCCTCGCGGGGCCGGTCCCATTTTGAAGCGCGGAGGGGTATGTAGTTGTGAGTGACATCGCGCGGGGCGCCGAAATTTTTGTAGTGAACAAAATCTTTGCGCACCAACGGCCTGTCAGCCGTGGAACTGACGGCCAAAGTGGGACAGGCCCAAGACCCTGGCGCGACGCAACGTCTCACCTCCAACAGCAGCAGAAGCAGGCAAACGATCGCTGAACTCCGCCTGGGGCTCACGGCCGTTGCGGTCCGAATCCGCCCCCACTTCTACTCCCAGAGCGGGACAAGAAAATTGAAGATAGACACAAAATGCAGGAGTAACTGGGTGACGTTTCGGGTCAAGACCCTTCTTTTCAGACTGAAGAAGAGTCTCAACACGAAACGTCACCCATTGCTTCTCTCCAGAGATGCTGCCGGTCCCGCTGAGTTACTCCAGCTTTGTGTCCATCTTCAAATGACGTCACGCGCTCCAGACGGCTGTGCATACACATGTAATCACGCCCGACCTTCGCGGGCCCATCACGGCTCAACGTGACCACGAGGTCGCGTAATTTGCGTGCCAAGGACACGTAAGTGGGACAGGTCCTTTAGTACCCGTCTCTATCTGCTGTTCCCCTTTCTCTGAAAAAGGGTCTTGACCTGACGCGTCACTTTTTTTCCCCCAGAGATGCTGCTTGAATTAAATTACTCTGGCATTTTTTGTCTGTCTTCGATTTAAATCAGCATCTGCAGTTCCTCCCTACACACAGAAGTTTGGAGGTTATGTTACAGTTGTGCACAGGAGGATGAGGGGTGATCTTGTGGAGACGTATAGGTCACGAGGAGGATACATTCACTAAGTATTTCACCCCGAATAGAGGAATCAAGAATGGGATTCGATAGAACTTTATTCATCCCCGGAGAGAAATTGGTCTGCCAACAGTCATAACACTCAAGGAACACAAACTTGAAATCAAAATTAAATTAAAAGTGAAAAAAAGAAAAAGACAAGTGACTGTTGGCTGGCTGCCGTTTGCACAGCGCATTATCCGGAATGAACTAACACAGGCTGATCCCCTGGGCTGTGGATTGTAGAACTAGAAATCCCGCTTTTGGCGGGATATTCCCGCTTTTTAGGTTCCCTTCCCGCCATTCCGATTTGTAACTAATTATCCCGCTAAATTGACATTTCCGATACCATGTACCGACCTCCCAACTATCCCGCAGGTTCCTTCCCGCCATTCCGATTTGTGCTCCCATCGAGCGCCGCAGACACCTCTGCAACCCCGCCCACTCCCCCGGCTCCGTCTAATAAGGAAGAAGCGAGCTTGTGTGCAAATATACTAGAGCGTGTGTGAGTGAGTGAGAGAGAGAGAGGCGCAACAACAAAAACGTAGAAGTGGAGAATAAGAGCGTTTTGCTCGCCTTCCTTCCCTCTCTTGGATTAATCGGTGAGCGCTGAAGCAGCCGGCGAGGAAGGGAGACACGGGCAGCGAGCGAGCGGCGCTCACTCTCACACATGGACACGACACAGACCGAGCAAACGAGCAGGCGGTTCCTGCACCCTCTTTTTTCTTTGGAGGTCAAACGACACTCCAGCAGTATTTACGCCAGCCGTAAGCCGAAAGCCAGTTCAGAAGAGGTAAGGCATGTCACTTGGCTTCTTCCTGGAAAAACTCTCGCCGCCGCCGGGCACACTCATCCGAGTGCTTTTTGTTTCTTATTTTGCCACCCCAGGTCATCACTGCTTACAAGGTCTACGTTCTGATCTCGATTTCCCTCCCCTTTTGCATTTGTAGCTTGTTTTAGTTCTTTGTAAGCGATTGTATACGCTGTGCTTTAGACCGAATGGAGTTGTTCCGGATTTTTTGCTGCTCTTCATCACGGGAGCCAAGAACTATTGTAAACATGCCGGACCCCAACAATCATGAAATATTAACTGTTTAATACAATAATCAAAATCTACGATCCGCTTCAGCGGGAATCGGCTTGCGTAACAATTGCAGTCCCAACTAGACCCAACTAATAACTTGTAGTGTCCGCAGGACAAGTGTATAATCGAGTCTCTGTGTTCAAACATATTTATTTTAATTACATGAATTCTATCTTAAAGTAGCGTGACATTTAACAATAAAAATGAGTAAAGAGTCGTATCAGTACCAGACTAGGGCTCAGATACTTACAATTTATAAACAAACAGATTTATGCATAACCCTTTCTTCTTCGTTTCGCTTGTGAATTCATTTTCCCAACGTTCTTCCACAACACGGAAACATAGAACAAAGTACAGATGACTTTGTAATGACTGTTTACATAATTTGCATTATTCTAAAAGAGGACACAGATACCCATGAAATAGTAATTATCACTAATTACCCATCAAAAAAATGAAATGCATTTTGCAATGATGACTGGAACTACACAGATTATATTTGTTTAAAATTTGAATTGAAATACATTACGTACAATATATTCTGCATCCTTTTGTGTAAGTATTTGAATACAACATTAATTATAGATCTCATATCTTCCAGGTATGTTTCCTTTATTCCCTTGAGTTGAACTAATTGCCAAGTTTATCAAAGTTTAACAAAGAATTATAAATGTTTCAGATGTACCTTTTTTCACATTTTGGCATTTAAAATACTTCTTCACAATTTAGAATTTGTGACATGGGGACCCCGAATAGGGCGCCCGACATATTATGAATTTTCATTTAAAAATATGAATTTTTGAGGGGAAATATTATAATTTTGACAATCAAATGTGGGAGGTCTGCCCTCCCCCACAATGGGTCCCCCTTTGTTCTCCCACCGTCCCTCACGATGGTCCCCTCTCGCCGAATTCCCGTTGTCTTCACCCCTCCCCCGCCCCACCTCGTGCTCATCGCCCGCTGATCATGGGTCTATTGCAATGCTCCCACTGCTGCCGAGGATCGTGCAGTTGCCAAGGCCCCACCACCGTCTACATCGAGCGTAGACATCTAGTGTAGGTCATACAGTGTCCTCCATAATCTTTGGGACACAGACCCATCATTTATTTATTTGCCTCTGTTGGCATGTCGGTCACAGTGTTCAGCAACTGCGGCTCTGAGTCCGAGCCCTTCACTGGGGAAACTAGGGGTCAAACAGGGATGCATCATCGCACCCACCCTATTTGTCGTCTTCATTGTTGCCATACTTCACCTCATTGGTGAAGAGCTGCCACAAGGGGTCCCAATCTGACGGTGGGCTCTTCAACCTTAATAGGTTCAAGGCCAAGAGCAAAGTCAGTAACACCGCCGTCACGGAGCTTCAGTATGCGGACGACTGCGCCATAGCACACAGTGCAGAAGACCTCCAGGGCATCCTGAATGCCTCTGCCAAGGCATACAGAGCCATGGGCCTAGCCTTAAACATCAAGAAGCCCCAGGTCCTACATCAACCTCCACCCAACCAGCCATCTACCCAGCCCACTATAAAAGTGGATGACACCACACTTGAAAACGTTGACCACTTCCCCTACCTTGGCAGCATCTATCCTCAAAAGCTGACATTGACTCTGAGGTCAAACAATGCCCGAGTTGTGCCAGCGGAGCCTACAGCAGACTCGGGAAAAGTGTCTTTGAAGACTGAAACCTAAAGGCTCAAACAAAGCTGCTGGTATACAGAGCCGTTGTCCTCTCTACCCTGCTGTATGGAGCAGAGTCATGGACCACCTACAACAGGCACCTGAGAGCCCTGGAACGATATAATCAAAGATCCTTATGAAAGATTGTGTGGATCAGCTGGGAGGACAAACGCACCAACATCAGCGTTTTGGAGGAAGCCAACATGACCAGCATTACCACCACAATAATGCAGCACCAACTTCGATGGACTGGCCATGTCATCCGCATGTCCAACACACGTCTCCCTAAACAAATGCTGTACTCAATTGAAGGAAGGTTGGCGAGCCCCCGCCGGGCCAAAGAAACACTTCAAGGACAACATCAAGAACTGTCTGAAGAAATTCCACATCGTATCGAGCAGCTGGGAGCACATTGCACTGGACAGGTGCCTCTGGAGGAAATCCATGCTGGAAGGAGTTGCACTTCACAAAATGGAACCACGCCTTGTCGCAAAGACAAAGCGACAGCACCGTAAGTAAAAAGAGAGAAGGGGGCTCGACGACTACCAACCACCGGAGGTCCGCACTGCCCACATGGCACCAAGGTGTGTGGATCGCGGATCGGCCTCCACAGACATCTGCAGACAACCCAATGGAGAGGAGAGGACAATCATACTCGTTTCAAGTGACTGCCGATGAGGATGACGAGAACCATCATTTATTTATTTGCCTCCTGCACAATTTGAGATTAGTAATAGAAAAAAAAAATCACATTTGGTTAAAGTGCCCATTGTCAAATTTTAATAAATGCCATTTCTACATATTTTGGTTTCACCATGTAGAAATTGCAGTAGTGTTTATACATAGTCCCCCCATTTCAGAGCACCATAATGTTTGGGACACAGCAATGTCGTGTAAATGAACGTAATCATGTTGAATCAGTTGCTGGGTGTCTTCTCTGATGATGCCCTGCCGGGCCTGTATTGCATACATGCCCAGGCCATAAAGGGCCTGTCCTACCAGCATCCGACTCCATGCGGTGAGCGCGACTAAACCGGCAGCGGGGGCCGCGCAGAGGTCAGGTGATCCCTGTGCAGGGCCGTTCCCAACAGCTTGCGCCTGCATGCGAAGAGTGCGACCAAACCGGCAGCGGGGGCCGCGCGGAGGTCGGGTAAGTGGCGCGACGTGGCGGGAAGTGAGGCGAACTTGGAGCGAAGTCTGAAAGGTAAGTTCGCCAGGACAGAGAGGGACACACAGAGAGGGGCACAGAGGCACACACAAAGAGGGCCACAGAGGTACACACAGAGAGGGTCACGGAGGCACCTACAGAGAGGGTCACGGAGGCACGACGTCGAGGCGGTGTGTAATGCGTCGAGGCGACTGCAAGCCGACAAGCCGTTGCCGCACGGAATTTTTGAACATGATCAGTTTTTCGGAGCCCCGTGCGATGTCGGGACGAACTCCGCACGGCTCCGGCGATTGAAGTGGGATCGGCCCCGCGACGCCGGACGGCTCAAGCGACCACGTTAGGTCGTGCTCATTGCATGGAGTTGCATGCTGGTGCGACGGGCCCTTAACACCCCCACCACCGTGTTTCACAGATGAGGTGGTATGCTTCGGATCTGGGGCAGTTCCTTCTCTCCTCCATACTTTGCTCTTGCCATCACCCTGATATAATTTAGTCTTCGTTTAATCTGTCGACAAAACCTTTTTCCAGAACTGTGGTTGCTCTTTTAAGTAATTCTTGGCAAACTGTAACCTGGCCATCCTATTTTTTGTGGCAAACCAGACTTTCATTGGCACAACTTTGATCCTCATGTTGATAAACAACAATAGGAGTTTTCAAAGGTGATGGAAAGACTGGAGGAAAGACTAGGTGGTGAGAGCTCTCTTATACCTGCATTAAGGAGGCATTTAAACACACCTGAGCAATTACAAACACCTGTGAAGCCATGTGTCCCAAACATTATGGTGTCCTGAAGTGGGGGGGACTATGTATAAACACAGCTGTAATTTCTACATGGTGAAACCAAAATGTATAAAAATACCCTTTAATAAATCTGACAATGTAGCCTTTCACCACATGTGATTTTTTTCTATTACAAATCTCCAATTGTGGAGTATAGAGGCAAATAAATAACTGATGGGTCTTTGTCCCAAACATTATGAGGGCACTGTAGGTTTAAGGGGAGAAGCGAAAGATTTAATAGGAATCTGAAGGGCAACTGTTTCTCACAGATAATGGTGGGCATATAGAACATGTTGCCAGGGGGGTTAGTTGAGGCAGGTACTAATATTACATTTAAAATACATGGATAGATACATGGACAAGAAAGATTTAGAGTGAAACTAGACCAAGTGGCACCCGTTGGGACCCTGTCACACGGGAGGACTGATCCCCCAATGCAACCCATTCCCCAAAGCAATATTCCACCACTCTTTTGATAAGAAAAATATATACAGTGGCGTGCAAAAGTTTTCATACCCCTTGTACTTTTCCACATTTTGTCACGTTACAACCACAAACGTAAATGTATTTTATTGGGATTTTATGTGATAGACCAACACAAAGTGGTGCATAATTGTGAAGTGGAAGGAAAACGATACATGGTTTCCAAATTTTATTACAAATAAAAAACTGAAAAGTGTGGCGTGCAAATGTATTGTGTCCCCGAGTCAATACTTTGTAGAACCACCTTTCGCTACAATTACAGCTGCAAGTCTTTATGTCTCTACCAGCTTTGGTATGTCTCTACCAGCTTTGCACATCTAGAGACTGACATTTTTGCCCATTCTTCTTTGCAAAATAGCTCAAGCTCAGTCAGATTGGATGGAGTGAGTCTGTGAACAGCAATTTTCAAGTCTTGCCAGAGATTCTCAATTGGATTTAGGTCTGGACTTTGACTGGACCATTCTAACACATGAATATGCTATGATCTAAACCATTCCATTGTAGCTCTGGCTATATGTTTAGGGTCGTTGTCCTGCTGGAAGGTGAACCTCCGCCCCAGTCTCAAGTCTTTTGCAGACTCTAACAGGTTTTCTTCCAAGATTGCCCTGTATTTGGCTCCATTCATCTTCCCATCAACTCTGACCAGCTTCCCTGTCCCTGCTGAAGAAAACCATCCCCACAACATGATGCTGCCACCATCATGTTTCACAGCGGGGATGGTGTGTTCAGGGTGATGTGCAGTGTTAGTTTTCCGCCACACATAGCGTTTTGCATTTAGGCCAAAGGTTTTGGTCTCATCAGACCAGAGCACCTTCCTCCACATGTTTGCTGTGTCCCCCACATGGCTTGTGCCAAACTGCAAACGGGAATTCTTATGGCTTTGTTTCAACAATGGCTTTCGTCTTGCCACTCTTCCATAAAGGCCCGATTTGTGGAGTGCATGACTAATAGTTGTCCTGTGGACAGATTCTCCCACCTGAGCTGTGGATCTGCAGCTCCTCCAGAGTTACCATGGGCCTCTTGGCTGCTTCTCTGATCAATGCTCTCCTTGCCCGGCCTGTCAGTTGAGGTGGACGGCCATGTCTTGGTAGGTTTGCAGTTGTGCCATACTCTTTCCAGTTTCGGATGATGGATTGAACAGTGCTCCGTGAGATGTTCAAAGCTTGGGATATTTTTTTATAACCTAACCCTACTTTAAACTTCTGCACAACTTTATCCCTGACCTGTCTGGTGTGTTCCTTGGGCTTCATGATGCTGTTTGTTCACTAATATTCTATAACAAACCTCTGAGGCCTTCACAGAACAGCTGTATTTATACTGAAATTAGATTACACACAAGTGGACTCTATTTACTAATTAGGAGACTTCTGAAGGCAATTGGTTGCACTGGATTTTATTTAGGGATATCAGAGTAAAGGGGGCTGAATACTTTTGCACGCCACACTTTTCAGTTTTTTTATTTGTAAAAAAATTTGAAAACCATGTATCATTTTCCTTCCATTTCACAATTATGTGCCACTTTGTGTTGGTCTATCACATAAAATACATTTATGTTTGTGGTTGCAATGTGACAAAATGTTGAAGAGTTCAAGGGGTTTGAAAACTTTTGCAAGCCACTGTATATACTTAGGGGGAGAGAGTGAAGTTGTCGTGCTACTGAGGGGGAGAGAGCGGGGAGGGGAGAGTGGTGGGGGGAAGAGAGAGGAGAGTTGGCGAGGACAGGGAGAGAGAAAGAGAGAGGGAGGAGAGCAGAGGACAGGAGAGGGAAGGAGAGGAGAGGAGAGGGAAGAGGAGAGGGCAGGAGAGGAGAGGGAAGAGGAGGAGAGAACAGGAGATGGAAGAGGAGAGGGGAGGGGCGTTCCATTGTGATGTCATTGTGGCAGTTGGCAGGCAGTTTGTGATTGGTGCACAGTAAGAGGCATTGTGACATCATCAGTGGATTCTCACAGAAAGCGGTTTAGTCTTTTTTTGACACTTTAAATCATGAATATGTTTTGAAATATAGCATGAAATCTGTGGTGAACCTGATTACAACGTGGAGGGGAAAAAAGAGAGTATGAAGTGTGAAAATGGGAAGGATGTGGCCCAGCGTTTGGAAGAATAGGCTGAAGGGCCTTTTAGCATTCTATGTGGCTTGGGCTCTGTGTACAATTGTAATTGTATAAATATAGACACTAGTTAACATTGGGCACAAGATGGAAAGATAGGGCTCTTCAAGATAGCAGAGTCGGGGGATATGGGGAGAAGGCCGGAATGGGGTACTGGGGATTGGGGATGTCAGCCATGATCACATTGAATTGGGGATGATCAGCCGTGATCACTTTGAGTGGCAGTGCTGGCTCGAAGGGCCAAATGGCCTAATCCTGCACCTATTTGTCTATTGTGGCAATGAACGGGGGTAGGGTTTTGAGGATCAGTTGAGCAGCAAGCAACATTACGGAGACTGGTCCAGTAGTGAAGGGAAGGAGGGAAACGGTCTCGGTCACAATTTTCCTGGGTTCAGTGGGGGCAAGGGGTGAATTGGGCATTGTCGTTGCACTTGTAACCTTTTGTTTACCACTTTAATAACAACAGGCTCTGTAACAGCTTGTCAATTTTCAGTGATTTGTGGACAAGGACTTCTAGGTGACTGAAAAACAACAACTTTTAATGTTGTTATAAATTATTCAGTTATTTTCCTCAGTGGATGTTGAGATAGCATAAGATATCAAATGGAAGGATATCCCTGCCCCTGCTGCTAGAGTCTGTGAGTTCTGAACCTCTTCTGAACAGTGCTCTAGTACCCATTCAATTTCTGGGCTAATTGCGTGCCCTAATATTTGGGGCATTTGGTGACACAGCAGCCTGACTGACCCAGGGTCCATCTTCTTATCACGGGAACTCTGTTTCTGCTACTTATGTTGAACCGTGTGTGGATTTTGCGTTTTGAATGTCCTTCATTGTTTCTCCACAGCTATGAGGAGGGGTAAATGTGGTTGCAGGACACATTTCAGATGACATTTAAAGGTACCTGCATTAATAATCTTTGGTCAGACACGGATGATCGCAGTAGTAAATTCTCGGCATCACACAGGCATCGGGGTCGAACAATAACGTCAGTGTTGAACTGTGGGTGGTTATTGTCGCCACTGGCAAACTAGGTCAGTTGCAGCTCGCAGGTTCACAAGGGTAACACACTGGTCTGCCTCCTCTGCTGCACCATACATGGGGAAACTGCAGCATACCTGCCATTTCCACTTCCACAGCTAGATGTTGTGATTGCATAAATATGAAATGGAAGAATTTCCCTATGGTGTTTTTTTTGTCTGTGCCCTTGCTGCCAGAATCTCGTCCATCCAGTGCTCTGGTGTCCACTCCATTTCAGGGATGATTGGGGCTCCTTGTTTTGGGGGCATTCGGTGACATCTTTGTTACTGGGAACTGTTTCTCCGATACCTGTGAACCATGTGCGTGGATTTCACATTGTGAATGTTCTCCATTGTTTCTCCATAGATATGAAGAAGATCAGACGTTGGTTACCTGACCTGCGTATCTGTAGCATTGTGTCTCTCACGTTGCCATCCTTTGCTGGATCACAATTCAAGGTATCCGTGCACATAATCCTTACTCGGATGGTAACGATCACTGTGGTAGTCTGGAGATAGGTTGGATTGGAATGAGTATCCCGGTAGCTACACCAAGCTGCACCAGCATCTACAGTCCTTGGCCCCGCATCCAGGGGCAGGGAAATCTGCTGGACGTTTGGATTTTAATGGCAGACGTCAAGGATTCAGTTCAGAGTTGTTGGCCACACCCAGCACAGTTAAGCACAATGTAGATCAGTTATGGAAAGCAAATTGTATTTCTTGACTGCAGAAGACATTTTGAGAAATACCTGTGTCCTTAGAATTGAAGGCATATTAATTGAAGGCTCATCTACAGGATGCTCTAATGCAATTGATGGTCTTCTTGCAAGGAAATGTGTTGGGCGTGTAATCAGACTTCATATTTAATCAAATGATGGGATGAAGAGTGTCATTAGAAGTTCACCATGGATGCAAAGACAGATTGCATTGTAACCAGTGAAGAGCAATGGGATTGATTGGTAGCGCAAATGAATTTCACTACCGGGAAATGTGTATCATTTGTCCTTAAAAACAGAACAGTGTAGTTTTTAAATGGTGAAAAGCAGTGAGGGTTCAATAATTCTGAGGGGAGTGGATGGCTACAGAAGGCCATCACCCTAGTCCACGGAATGCTGGTCTTTAAACCCCAAGCACTGAGTACAGGGCTACAAGTTATGCTGCACCATCCTGGTTAGACCACAACTGGAGGATGGGAGTAGTTGTAGGCCCTGCAGTAGGAAAGATGTAATTTGTGCTTCAAGGGATGCCAGTGTAGATTTACAAAATGTTCAATTACAAGCAGATAGTACAGGAAGCGAGGCTGTGTTCCCTGGAGTTCAGACGGACAGTGGGTGATGTGATGGAAATTGTTGAGATATTCATGCTGACTATACAGTTAGAAATTATTTCTGTTGGTTAAGGTATGTGGGACAGAGAACCTTGGCTAGATCAATTGAAGAGCGCTGTTCTGTTTTAATAATTTGTAATCACTTTCCTGGAGTGGTTGACTTGGTGGATGCCATCACTGAGTCGATCTAGATCTAATGGTTCAGGTTGGTGACCTTTTATCAGATGGGGTGAAAATAGAAATCAATTTTCACTTGCAGGGATGAGTCAAACGATTGCAGACACAAGCTCTGCACAGGGTGGAGACCAGGAGAGATTTCTGAGTTCCCGCCACTGGTCTCCCCACAGCTAGTGGGAAAAGGGGAAGTACAACGGGATCTGGGGGTCCTTGTACATCAGTCTATGAAAGTAAGCATGCAGGTACAGCAGGCAGTGAAGAAAGCGAATGGCATGTTGGCCTTTATAACAAGAGGAATCGAATATAGGAGCAAAGAGGTCCTTCTGCAGTTGTACAGAGCCCTAGTGAGACCACAACTGGAGTATTGTGTGCAGTTTTGGTCCCCTAATTTGAGGAAGGACATTCTTGCTATTGAGGGAGTGCAGCGTAGGTTTACAAGGTTAATTCCCGGGATGGCAGGGACTGTCATATGCTGAGAGAATGGAGCAGCTGGGCTTGTGCACTCTGGAGTTTGGAAGGATGAGAGGGGATCTCATTGAAACATAAGATTGTTAAGGGCGTGGACACGCTAGAGGCAGGAAACATGTTCCCGATGTTGGGGGAGTCCAGAACCAGGGGCCACAGTTTAATAATAGGGAGTAAGCCATTTAGAACGGAGACGAGGAAACACTTTTTCTCACAGAGAGTGGTGAGTCTGTGGAATTCTCTGCCTCAGAGGGCGTTGGAGGCAGGTTCTCTGGATGCTTTCAAGAGAGAGCTGGATAGGGCTCTTAAAAATAGCAGAGTCAGGGGATATGGGGAGAAGGCAGGAACGGGGTACTGATTGGGGATGATCAGCCATGATCACATTGAATGGCGGTGCTGGCTCGAAGGGCCGAATGGCCTACTCCTGCACCTATTGTCTATTGTCTATAGTGAACGCATCGCCCCTGCACCGTGACATCTGTCACTCAAAGATACCATACAGCTGACGTAATGCATTACATTTCCCTCCATTTAGTTTTTTTATATATAACAACAAATTTACCCTCACCCACCCTCCCTGAACACCCCTTGGCAGCTGATGTGTTCACAATACAACATATCAAAATACAAATGCACATTTAGACAGCAATACCTCTACATTCTTCCAAGGCGCAGGCCCATACATACCCACAACATGTCAGATGGTTCGAATTCACTCATTCATTATGCATCAACCGTCCTGTGAGGTCATCAACATTTGTGTAAACAAAAATAAGTAAATAAATAAAAGTAAAACATAAATAAAGGCAGATCCCCAACTACAATCAAGTGCCCTCAGTCAGTGGGTAGTTCTTTTAGACTCTCAAAGTATAACAAAAAAGGTTCTCATTTCGAATAAAAATTTTCACAGTGTAAATTTGATCTTTTCTAGTTTTAGAAAAAACATTACGTCCTCCAGCCGAGCGGCAGCAGATGGAGGAGTGGTAGATTTGAATGCAATGATGTCAGACTGGTTTGCATTTAAACCCAAAGTTTCATCTGCTACACCGAATACAGCTACAAGTGGGCAAACCCTCACTGTCACCCCAAGGACTTCACTGATGGTTTTAAAAACCACTGCCCAGTAGTCACCAAGTTTGGGGCAGGACCAGAATGCATGAGCTAGATTGGCTGGAGAGAAGGAGCACCTGTCACAGCCAGCGTCTGTCCCCGGATATATGTCAGCAAGCCTGGCTTTGCTAAAATGAACCCTGTGTAAAACTTTGAATTGTATGAGCCCCAATCTAGCACATGATGACGAGGAATGGACTCTTTTCAGTGCTTCTGTCCAGCATTCCTCAGACAGATCTATACCAAGGTCATCCTCCCTCCTAGTTTTAACTTTGTTCAGGTTTTGATCTCCTAAAGACATCAGTTGAGAATATAATACAGAGATCAGTCCTTTATTTGCAAAGGTAAGAGTGAGTTTATCCAACACTGTGACAGGCGGGAGATCAGGAAAAGAGGGACATTTTTTCATGGCAAAGTGGCGGATCTGAAGATATTTAAAGAAATTATTTTGTGGGAGGCCATATTTTCAGTACAGGTTATCAAAACTATCAAATATGTTGTCGGTGTATAAATCCTTAATACACACAAGACCATTCAAACCCCATTGTCCGTGTAAGGGGGGAATAAATGGTTTCTGTGAATGGGACCCAGAACTGAAGTTGATGTTAACTTATAGCAAGATGCCAACCCTAAATTTAGTTCACAGTAACATTCAACCCATTTGTCCGTAACAAATGGGGTTAAATGCATTTCTCACCGTACTCACTTGGGGTTTGTTGCCGGGGGTCTGCGCCTGCGCACTGTGCCAGGGGAGCGGCACATGCGCACTTGGCAACTGCGCATGCGCAATGGGCTGCCGCGAGCGGCCGGCTGGCGGCAAGAAAGTGCCGCTGATCGCGCGGGCCGGCGCCGCCCGAGGCTCTGGCCGGGCGTGGTGTGCTCGAAATGGCGCCAGTGCCCTCGCGCGGGCCGGAAACGGGGACATGGCGCCGGCGTTCACCACGGGAGGAAACACCGGCGCGGCGGTGTTCCGTGCATGTGTGGCTTAAAAAAGGTTATTTTCGCCGGGATAAAATACGGCGAATCCGGGACACTTGGCATCTCTGTTATAGTGGCAAGCAAAATGGATTAAAACATTTTGAGGGTAGATGGTATGACAGAATTGGATGTAAATCAAGAGGGTTTCAATGGCAGGGAGGAATATACTAAAGCTGGGAGAGACGAGGAATAACAAGACTGACTCAAGCAGACACCAGTCTGTATCTGGTCGGTGGAGCCAGAATAATATCTTTTGGATATTGGATGCCCAGTAATAATGAATAAAGCTAGGAAGGTCCAGTCCACCTACTTCACGACCTCTTTGGAAAGTGCCCTTGGAACCTTATTACCCCATATAAAGGAGGTTATAGATTGGTTAACTAAGTTAAAAAATGACTTGGATAGGAAGACTGGCAAGCACTGGAACAAATAAAAAAATCTGGAAAGTACAGTCATCTTCACCGACTGCACTCTCCCAACCACAGTAAGGAGTAGACTACTCCATCTCTCAAAGTCAGTCTTCATTTGGCTAACTTGAGGCGTATAATAGCTTAAGATTAAACGAGAAACTTACCAGTTCAAAGTTTGATCGTTATTTTATGAGGAGTAACGATGAGGGATTACTTGAAGAACCCCGCCTTGGAAACGGCATACTTCAAGGCAGCGGCATGAAAAAGACAGGAACACAAGGATAGCCGGAGTAAGATAGTAAGGCTCATAGTTTAGAACTACCAGATGATCATTTATTTTATGAGGGTGGGGAGTGGAGGGCACGTAATCCCCTCATTTCCTTATAAAATAACGATCAAACTTCGAACTGGTAAGTTCTCGTTTAATCTTACTATTTTACTTCGGAGTCACGTGAGTGACTACGTGAAGAGTTTGAAGCTTTCTGTGTTTTTCGTGTCGTGGAATTTATTCCATACGACAGTACGGCTCATTTAACGCAAACGAGCGAATAACACATTTTCCCAAACATTGCCTCAAGTTATGTGATAAATTTTTACATTATAAAAAATGAAAATAATGCCCTTTCCATTGAAAGGCAAGTTTAATCACAAATACCAATTGATATATATATTTTTATGGCATGACAAAGCAACAATTATAGAGAAGAACATTGCGGTCTAAATCTGACACCATGACTGTTCTTTTAACTTTAACAGTAATCTACAGCCTCCTGCGGCTCGCATCTTTGCTCGAGTGGCTCATCCTGTGCCATTCCTGTGAAATGTATTTTCTCATTAACAGAGTGTTTCCACCTTTCAGTGTCTAGTCCTACTGAATGTATCCAATTTTTAACCATCTAGAAATACATTCCTCTATAACCATTAGTTTTTACTGAACCCATATGGGTTTTTTGTGTGGGTCTCATTCGGGACACAGAGACTCTTACCTACTGCAACATTTTCCAGGTCAATATGTTCACACACACACACACACACACAATACAGCCGTGCAGGATATGCTTATAGGTTTACCATTCAGGTCTTCCTTTGTTTGGTAGATTCATAAACATGCAATTTGTACCATGCAATTATAACGTAAACACATGTTTGCACTCTTATATTGATACTAAAGTTATCAGAATTATTATTTTCAATGTTAATTTTTTGAATCATAGGTTAGAGTCCATTTCTTAAGGCATTTCATTATTTATCTCCTGCCTTTATATTTTACAATTTTGGACAGATTATATATACATATACACAACCACGCTTCATACATATATATACTTATACATATATATACAGATTATTATACATATATATACACATATATATATACATATATACATATATACTGGGATATTATGTATATTGGATTTGAATGCATCTGATAACTTCTTGGTTAATATATTGTCCGTTTTTTAAGACGGTAACACTCTGAGCCTATTATTGGCTCTATCAATTAGATACTTGGAGAAAATGCAATCCACAAGGAATTCACTATATCTAATATGATAAAATAACTTCCTACTGTATCAATACATAACCTCCTAATTTCTCATAACAAAATATCTGTTTTTTACTTGCAGATTTGCAGGAATTTTATTGTTATATTGTTATATTGGTTAACATTCATAGGACATCAGCTGTTGTGATGGTCTGGTCAACCAGTCTCATATTCATGTCATGGAGGTTTTTTGTTAAACAATAAATTACTGCAATCAAACTGGAGATGCATGCAGCATGAGCAAAACAGTCGAGACCCTTTTTGCCAATAAATTGCTGCCAGCTTGAATCATCAGTTCAAAAACACACAATGTTTATAACCATAAAATTAGGCCACCTAAAATGCCTCTGCAGCTACATTTTCATCAGACATGCCCTATTAATAAAAAATGAGACCACAAAGCCTGAGTAATGTTGATGTAATTGGGAGAAAAGCACACCTTCACTGCTTTGTTTTACCCACAAGAAATATTCAGATGTGATTTAATCTGTATGCAATCAGATTAATTAAGGATAGTTTTATTCTCCCAAATGTTGTTATCTTCGTTGTCTCTTCCTTGCAGGTAGACTAACTTAAAATATGCCAAATCTGCCAGATAACGCAGGTGTATCCTTGTTGGAAACATTTGACACGTATAACAACCTCACAAATAATGCCAATATGTTTTTCTCCCGAGCCCATTGTCCTCAACAGAAGCCCGTGTTTGTTCATCTTGATACGACATGGACAGTTCCCAATTGATCTCCACCCCCACCTACAACAATTAATACGGAATGTTGGAAACTTTCTGGACAAACCATTTATGTTCCGCCATGTATTATTGTCTGCAGTTCACAAGAGACTAGTCAATTATTGCGCCTTTATAAGAATAGGATCTTTACCCAAAACCCATAAGCTGATCTGTAACACTTTCCAACAGCTGTGAAGCAGCTTATGAACCTTTTTTCATTACTTTAATAATGAATAACTCTCAGATATGCATAAGCCTTCACCAGGCATACTCTAATAAGCTTCTAGATTCCTTCTTTTGGAACTTTATTTATTTTTTCCTAACTGCTGGAGGGACAAAGTAATCAACGCCTCAACAATTTCCACTCCCCTTACCTACTCTAACCTCACCCCTTGACATACAGCCCTACTCACTCTCAGAATAGTAATTTATAAATATTATTAATGCCTGAGCAACATTAATGGGTCAGGTCCTTACCTTCACAAGGTTTGTAGTGCCATGGCAGCACTGCAGGCGGTGCTCTACCGTACTGAGGCCATTTAAATGTAAACGAGATAACTCCAGACACCTGCAAGTGCTGATCTCAGTATAATTGTTCCTTCAGTATTCGGACCTTGAACAGACAATGTTTTAACTTGCACAGGACCCACTTAATTAATTTCAAGCACCATTAACTTTGATTAATCATAATTTCTGGCTGTCTAGATGTTTCCACAGCTTCCATGTTTTGTATGGTTTATACCATGAATCTTTTTGAGGTTAATATAATGTACGTACCCCTTCTTATTAAAAATTACTTTTGAGTGCCCTGAAATCAATTTCGGTTTTAAATACAGTGAATCTCCTTCCAATCAATAAACACAACTGCCCTGGATTCATGACTTATTTTGTAACCAGATGTTCTGCACCCAACGTACTTCTCTTGTCCCCCAATTATTAGGTTAGAAGGCTATGTTTTATTTCCACATACCTCGACCTTTGTTTTTGATCCTATCAAATCTTTCCCCACCCCCCCCCGCAGTTTCAAAGATCTTTGCCCTTAGTTTGATCCATTATCTTTAATGATCTTCCCCAAGTTTTAAAGATCCTTCTTTTGTAATTAATTCTCATAAGGCAGGTTTATTCTATAATATCAGGGTTTTAATACGTTGTCATCTCTAATAAGGTTCGGTAAAGTATATATTTCTTCCACCCCCACACGGAAGGCAAATTTATTTTATTTTAACCTTATTTGCACATTTTGAAATACATTGTATTTCTTATATCTCACGAGACAGATTACCGTTGATCATCATAAAACTTTTTCTTCTTGAAGTGGTGCACAGATACCATATAATAAAGTGGCAATGTAGATATAGAAAACTTTTGTTCTATTTCACTTTTCTTATTTGATTGTGCATTCATAATTCACATCACCACGCCAGGTTGTCTTTTGCAGCCCTGATCCACTTGGATTAACAAAGGAGCCTATCACCCTTAAACAGGGTCTATCTCCACATGATGGCACATGCCATATTTTTTGTATATCGGTGCCCCTCAGAGTCTTTTTTGGGCTGTTTGGGTACACCCTTGCAGATCTCTTTTTTATGTTGGGAGACTTTCATCAACGATTTTTTATTACACCAGCCTTTTTCTGTCTTTTAAAAATCCTGCACTAATTGTGGAGCATTTTTATACCGTATTTTTCACGGACCATCTCCGGCCCGTAAACACTCTCCCGATCGCTCCCCTTTTTAAAAACTCCGTTATTTTACAGAGTAATCTGTCTCATAACTGGTTTAAAATAGACCTTTAAAATCCTGGTTCCCACCATTGCACGGAGTTTTCCATCCTAAAAAATTTTTCAACAGCTTCTTACCTGCCGGTTCCGAACCTATTTCCGCTGTCGAGGAGCTGTCTGTGCATCCGTCAGCGTCGACTAATTCCTAGCGCCCGGGGTTCTCACTAGTCACTCACGTGACTCCGAAGTAAAATTAGCTTCAAACAAGATGAAATAGGTGCATATTCCTAGATCATACAAAATCATCTTGAGATAAGGAAAAGGCAAGGATTCCTCGGATCTGTAGGGCTAGGTTGATGGGAAAGCATTAGCTTTTTTGGAGGTTTAGTTCCAGAGAAAGTTCCAAACTGATCTCAAGGACACATGCATAGGGTTGCTGATAAAGGAGGCCCGTCATCGGCGTATAGAGACAAAGGATGTTCCACGCAGCTCTCCCTGGAATAATGTGTTAATCCCCATTTGATTAATATGTCAGACTGACACACATAGAATGGGTCAGCAATGATTTCAGAGTCTACACACACACACACTCGCACACCCTATCATGGGTTAGCCAGAGTCCTGACCCCCAACACTGAAACCACATAGGTTGTAGTGGACCTTCCTCTCGGAAACCAGCCTTCCATGTTCCACGGTCAAAGTCAATAGGTGCAGGAGTACATTTTCCCCCTTGGAGCAACCGCTTTCCAGAACCAATATAATAAAGCATGTTTTCCAGTGGGTTTATTCCGCATTTTATGTTTCATTTCCTGTCTAAACTGTGGAAATGCTGACCTTCATTCCTTACTCCAGATGTTAACCGTGTACTGGTGGCAAGTTTTATGCAGTGTGTTGGTCCACCCTTTGCTCCCCAGTACCTTCCCCTGTTCAGAAGTTACCTGTGCAGATGAAAAGATGCGGTAAGGAACACCTGTCCCTATACCTCCTCCCTCACTCAATTAATTTTAACATTCCTAATGTTATCAATGAAACATAATCTCTAATCCTCATCATCTGTACTTGACAGGATTTAGGAATTTTATTGTATATGGATTGCAGGTCATTGTGATGGCCATCTCAATCAATTCCTTAACAATGGTGATTCATCAAAACAGTGAGTTTGCCTGGAGCTTTTCATTACTGTTTGTAACACTGTAAGCAGTATTTTCTGATGATCAGTATTTCCTGTCTCCCACAATGAGCCTGAGGTAATGTTGATGTCACACCCATTTGCAGAAACAGATGTGTGGATGACATTAAGGAGTTTTATTCTCATGTTGGTTGCCTCTGCACCTTCTGCTGCCCCAGTAACGCAGGTGTATCCATGGAACCACGTAACATCCTCAACAAAGGCCTCGCCCTCGTAGTCTGTCCTCAACAGAAGCCTCGTGTTTGTGCCCCTCCACCCCCACCTCAACAAGTTCTGGGTCCGCCATGATGTAGACCTTTTCTTCTGTCGCCTCTGCGCCTTTATCAATGGGAAGGTGTCACCACCCAGTGATGACCCCTTCTCCACCGGTCTCCCTCAACTTGCACTCCCCAGAATGGGCTTCTACCCTCTCTGGACCTCTTTATTTCCAACTGCTGGCGTGACATCAACTGCCTCAACTTTTCCACTCCCCTTACCTACTCTAACCTCACCCCCTGTGAACATACAGCCTCTCCACTCACTCTGCAGCAACCCCAACATTATCATCAAACCTGTCCACAAGGGAGGTGCCATGGCAGTCTGGCGCGGTGACCTCTACCAGACTGAGGCCAGACGATAACTCTCAGACACCTCCTACTTCGACCATGATCCCACAGACGAGCACCAGGCCTTAATCTCAAACACCATTAATGATTTCATAATTTCTGGCTGTCTGCCTGCCACAGCTTCCAAAATTATCGTTTCACAGACCCGCAATGTCGGTTTTAATTTCTCCCCAAAATCCAAAAACACAACTGCCCTGGCAGACCCAATGTTCTGCCCACTCTTGTCCCACAGAAATGATTTCCACATACCTCGACTCCATCCTATCTCCCCCCCCCCCCCCCCACTCACATGCCCTTTGTCTCTTTAATGACTTCCCCTTTCTGAGCCCCATTCCCTCATCTTTACTATGGACGTTGTCACTCAACACTTCCATCCCCCACCAGGAAGGCCTTAAAGCACTCAGTTTCCTCATCGACCACAGAATCATCCTTCTTCTTGCATATGGTGTGCACAGCCTAAAGTTGTAGGACAACTTGTTCTATTTCATCTTATTTGATTGTGCACGCCAGGTTGATTGCATTCGTCGAAACAGGCCTATCCCCAAACTCTATCTCCGTTACATTGATGACTGCATCGGTGCTACCTCCTGCACCCATGCAGATCTCATGGACTTCATCAACTACACCACCAATTTCCATCCTGCACTAAAAATTTACTTGGACCATCTCCAACACCTCCCTCCCCTTTCTTGATCTCGGTCTCCATAACTGGAAATAGACTATCAACTGGCATTGATGAAAAAAAAACACTTCTTCCCACCCTGTTTCCTGCGAAGACTCTATCCCCTACTCCTAATTTCTTCGTCTATGTCACATCTGCGCCCAAGATGAGGTGTTCCATACCAGGCCATCCAAGATGTCCTCATTCTTTGTGAACGGCGGTTCCCCTCTCCCATCATAGATGAGGCCCTCTGTATCCCGCAGCTCTCCCATCCCCGATTGGCAACAGAGACCGAGTCCCCCTACTCCTTACCTTCCACCCATGAGCCGTCGCATACAACACATAATCCTCTGAAATTTCCGCCGCCTCCAACGGTATCACATCACGAGCTACATTTCCCCATCTCAACTCCTTTCCGCCTTCTCCACAGACTATTCCCTCCGCAACTCTCTGGTTGACTCATTCCTTCCCACCCAAACCACCCGCTCCCCAGGTACCTTCCCCTGCAACCGCAGATGATGCAACACCTGTCCCTATACCTCCTCCCTCGACTCTGTGCAGGGACAGCAACAGTTCTTTCAGCTTAGGCAGAGGTTCACTTGCACCTCCTCCAACTACATCTACTGTGTACATTGTTCAAGATGTGGACTTCAGCGAGACCAAATGTAGACTGGGCGATCATTTCGCTGAACCCCTTAGCTTAGCCTGCCTGAACCTACCTGATCTCCCGGTTGCTAAACAATTTAATTCTCCTTCCCATTCCCACACAGACCTTTCTGTCCTAGGTCTCTTTCATTGTCAGAGTGAGGCTGAATGCAAATCGGAGGAACAGCATTTCATATTTCGCTTGGGCAGCTTTCAGCCCAGTGGTATATTGATTTCTCTCACTTCAGGAAGCCCCAGCATTCCCGCTCTCTATCGCTCCCACACGCAAGTCACACTAGCTTCTTGTTTTCACCCAACAAACAGCTAACTGTGGCCTGTTTCTTTTGTTATATACTTTTTTGCATTTATTTTATTCATTGTTCTTTATCTTTCTACATCATCATCTATATCTCTCGTATCCCTTATCCCTAACCAGTCTGAAGAAGTGTCTCCCCCCGAAACATTACTCATTCCTTCTCTCCAGAGATGCTGCCTGTCCCACCGAGTTTTCCAGCTTTTTCTGTCTATCTTCGGTTTAAACCAGCATGTGCAGTTCCTTCCAACACATAACTTGGTCTGCAGGGTTGGAATAGGGTTAGTACACAGGCCCGTTACCATGCCCTTCCATTTTAATACGTTATACCTAAACATATGTTTTAATGTGTCTGCTTGCGATATAGGGTAAAACTAGCACATATTAGACGGAGAAAGATGGCGCCACACAAACTCATGTTGGGATCAAAAGCAAGAATGATTTATTTCCAAGTTAAAGCTCACTGGCTGATTTACATAATTATATGCACAAGTCTGAGCATGTGCGAGAATGAGTACACCTCATATGCATAAATTACATGGATATTGTCACATCCTTTCCTTTTTGATATTTTGGGATTACATTTCCAATGATCCAAAACAAAACAAACCTAAACACCTTTCATAATATTACACCATTGAATATGGTTTAACTTAACTGAATAAAACAACTGTTCTGTCTTATTTCACAATTTCACCATAGCCACACTTGTGACTTGTTTCAATAACCCAAAATAATGTTCACATGCTTTCTTCTCATAAGCATGTAGGTACATTACAACAAAACATCCTACTTCTTGACATAGTAGCCATATCTTTCCAGTGGTCTGACAACTCTTCCTGCCCGTCTTTGTGATGGTGTTTCTTTCAGAAATGTCTTTCTTTTCAGTGTGTACATTCTGTGCATCACTTCTAGTTTCTTCTCGTGTCACTTTGTTTTGGTTTAGTTTTCTCTGTGATATGAGTTTCACGAGTTGCATCTTTTCTGGTGATGCATGTTGTGTTGGGTTTTTCTGTGTCAGCTGAGGTTGCAAAGGTTCCTCAATCTTCTCCACATCTGGTGGTTTCTCTGGAGTTATGTGGGGGTAGTTCTCCGATCTTCAGATCTACTCGATTATGTCGGATTAGAAGTCCTGACTGTCTCGACTTCGTATGATCTCTCATCGTCGTTTCTGAACTGTTGCTCTCTGCCATCTGGTCTCTCCTAGTTTATAGTCTTACAGCATCACCTTCTTCCAGGATTGGCAGATCCTTAGCATGTTGGTTGTCGACTGTTTTCCTTGCAAATCCTTCATCTTTTTCCTCTCCTCCGTGAGTATCTCAGCACCATGTGGTTTGAGGAGGTTTGATGTATTTGGAAGTGTTGTTCTTGCTCTCTTTCAATGTAGTCGTTGTGCAGGATTACTATTCAATCCTTGCGCAGGGGTGTTGTGCAATTCCAGTATTGCCGGGTAGACATCTGTCTTGGAGTGGGTGGTTTTCTTCACTACTCGCTTAGTGCCTTGACTGCTGATTCCACCTTACCGTTAGCTTGACTATGTCTTGGAGAAATTGTGTAATGGTCAAATTCCCATTTCCTGGCAAATTTGGCGAAATCCTCTTATGAGAACTGTGTCCCGTTGTCACTTACCACAGTGCTGGGAATTCCGTATCTTGCAAAGCGGCTCTTGAGTTTCACAATGATTTTCCTACTGCTCAGGTCGGATAGTCTGTCTATTTCCCAGAAATTAGATAGTCAACTGTGATTAAATAATGCTTTCTCTCAAGTTCGAACAGATCAGTTCCCACTTTCTCCCATGGGCGATCTGGGAGGTCATGGGGTGTCAGAGTTTCTTTCCGATTCTGTTGTTCGTACGTCCTGCAGGCTTCACAGTTTGAAATGAACTGTTTCACATTGGAGTTCATTCCGGGCCAGAAAATGCATTCTCTAGCATGTCTGAGGGTTCCTTCTACTCCTATGTGAGAGGTGTGGAGTGTCTCCATCATATCTTTGCGTAGAGTGATAGGCAACTCTCTCTGCTCTGAATACTAGGCAGTCTTGCACACTCAACACGTCTCTGACGTTGATGTACAGTTGTGCTGCTTCTGGGACTTCTGCTTTGTGATCCGGCCATACATTTTGGATTAATTTCTTAACGGTCTGTAGTGTTTCGTCTTCCCTGGTATGGGCTTGAATGCGTTTGACCTTGTCCTCTCCCATGCTCAAGGACTCAATTACGTTGACATCAGTGAATCTGGTTGACCCTGTGGTGTCAGGGAGGTATGCTCGGGAGAGTATATTTGCCAGATGCATGTCTTTTCCCTTTATCCATTTGATCTCGATGTCATAGTATAGCATCCTCATCATCATGCTCTGAACACGTCTTGGTGCTCTATGCAGAGGCTTTTTGAAGATGACTTCCAATGGCTTGTGACAATAGACAATAGGTGCAAGAGCAGGCCATTTGGCCCTTCGAGCCAGCACCGCCATTCAATGTGATCATGGCTGATCATCCCCAATCAGTATCCCGTTCTTGCCTTCTCCCCATATCCCGATTCCGCTATTTTTAAGAGCCCTATCTACCTCTCTCTTGAAAGCATCCAGAGAACCTTCCTCCACCGCCCTCTGAGGCAGAGAATTCCACAGACTCACCACTCTCTGTGAAAAAAAGTGTTTCCTCGTATCCGTTCTAAATGGCTTACTCCTTATTCTTGTGGCCCCTGGTTCTGGACTCCCCCAACATCGGGAACATGTTTCCTGCCTCTAGTGTGTATAAGCCCTTAACAATCTTATACGTTTTAATGAGAAACCCTCTCATCCTTCTAAATTCCAGAGTGTACAAGCCCAGCTGGTCCATTCTTATGACAGTCCCGCCATCCCGGGAATTAACCTTGTAAACCTACGCTGCACTCCCTCAATAGCAAGAATATCTTTCCTCAAATTAGGGGACCAAAACTGTACACAATACTCCAGGTGTGGTCACACTAGGGCTCTGTACAACTGCAGAAGGACCTCTTTGCTCCTATATTCGATTTCTCTTGTTATAAAGGCCAACATGCCATTCGCTTTCTTCACGGCCTGCTGTACCTGCATGCTTACTTTCATAGACTGATGTACATGGACCCGTTGTATTCCTGTTGTCACTCTCAACGATCACTCTCTGTCCGTAGGTGTACTGATGGAAGCGCTAGAGGGCAAACACTATTGCTAGTGCCTCCTTCTCAATCTGAGCATATCTCTGCTCAGATGGCATCAATGCTCGACTCACATAGGACAGTGGTTGTCCTTTCTGTGTAAGTGTTGCACCTAGACCTGCCTTGCTTGCATCACATTGTATGGTCAGCTGTTCATCTGGTGTGTAGTACGCCAGGATAGATGTCGTTGTCAACAGGTCCTTGATCTTTGACATTGCTGTGCCATGTTCTGATGACCATTCCCACTCTGAATCTTTGTGGGTCAATCTCCTCAAATGCTCAAATATGTCCGACAACATTGGCAGGAATCTTGCCAAGTAGTTTACATTGCCTTGTAATTTTGGATTTCCGTTGGATTGGTTGGGTTGGGCATCTCTAAGATAGCCAGGATTTTCTTCAGATCCGATTTCAGGGCACAATCTGTAACTACATGTCCTAGAAATGTGATTCATGTAGTTTTCACTACCAACTTCTTCCAGTTCAGCTTGATGCCTTTGTCTCTGCATCGCTGAAGATCTTGCAGTCTTGTATCGTGATTCCTTTCTGCATCTTCTCTGGTGTCCACAACTCCGAATAGGATGATGTCATCTGCACACATTCCACTCCCTTTAATCTTTCTAGGGCTTGTTGCAGCTTCTTCTGGAAGATCTCTGCACTTACTTTCAGTCCAAATGGCAACTTCTTCCAGCAATATCTCCCAAACGGGGTGTTCATGGTTGTTAGGAAACTACTCTCCCCATCTTGTTCGCAGTGGAGGTATCCTGACTTCAGATCGAATTTGGAGAAAATCTTCGCCGTGGACAGCTCAGGGAGTACGTCCTCTATGTATGTAGGTTGTCTGTGGACGCCCTTTTCAGGACCTTGTTGAGGGGTCTAGGATGTATGCAGAACCTCAACGCTGTGCTATCCTTTTTCTCCGTAACGACCAGCCTGCTACACCACTCAGTTGGTTCTTCGACTTTAGTCAAGATGTTCTGCTCGACCAGCTTCATGAGACCATTCTTGACCTTCCCTTTCATGGCTACCGGTACTGGCTTTGCAGAACACAATGATGGGGTCACACCCTCTGTCTGTGTTACCAACTTGACCTTGCCTGGTAGTCTCCCCAGTCTTTTGTCATCAAAGACATCATTGTGGAATTCTCTGCCTCAGAAGGCAGTGGAGGCAGGTTATCTGGATGCTTGCAAGAAAGAGCAAGATAGGGCTCTTAAAAATAGCAGAGTCAGGTGATATGGGGAGAAGGCAGGGACAGGGTACTGATTGGGGATTATCAGCCATGATCACATTGAATGGCGGTGCTGGACCGAAGGGCCAAATGGCCTACTCCTGCACCTATTATCTATTGTAGCTCTTGAGTAATGAATCAGCCTCGCTAACAGCATTCAGGCTCTTGAAATTCTCGTAATGAACCGTGATAAATTTCATCTGTTTGTGCAGATCAGGAGTGGTTGTGAGCCAGCCTTCCTCTACCACTATGAAGTGAACATGGTACTTCTTGTTGTTATTCTTGTTCCGGAGAAGAACTTCTTATTCTTTTCCGGAGTATGACTTTCGTCCTACCTTCTGCCAGCAGGTTGGATCCGTTGTACATCTTTTAGACGATTTTCACTCATCTAATGTCCTCTTGTTGGGTACAAGATCCTTGGGAATCACTTTAACACTGACACCAGAGTCATTCTGAAACTTGATAGCTTCTGTGGTGACCTGCATCTCAGCGAATAGGCCTGAAGACAAATTTGTTTCCGCTGCATTGACTTCAATGCAACTCACAGACTCTGTGTCGGAAATGATGGGTGTCAGATGACTCTATGACCTTGCGCAGACCCTGTTTCTGCGTGCTCTCCTCCCTTTGCTTGCAGCAGCAGGTGAAGTGATTTTGTCGTCCGCATCTGTTGCAGTCCTTCCCATACGCTGGGCATTCCTCCTTCCTGCGCTTGTGCATCCACGCACACAACTTGCACTTGACCGGTCTGTGATTCTATATTTGCGAAGGAAAATCAACCTTCTTTTCCCTCTGTTTGAATCGTTCCACCTTGTGTATTGCCGGCTTTTCGCCGATGACCTACATTCTTGTCGCTGTTACCTCTGAGGATCGACATGTGTCCACAGTATCCTGCAGTGTCAGATTCCTCCTCTGGAGTGTCTTCCTAGTTAAGGTCTGTAATACCAATGACGATGCGATCTCGAATGAGGCTTTCTTTCAGGTAATCGCAGTAGTTGCATGTCTCAGCAAGCTCCTTCAGCTCTGCAACATACGATTCAAGGCTTTCCCCTGGTTGCTGGTGTCATTTATTGAAAATGAATCTTTCATACGTTTCATTCGTCTCTCCTATGATGATGGCAGACATCTTGTCGATGATGATTCGTATCTGTCTCATCTGCTACCGTTTCGAACGTCAGGGTATTGAACATTTGCAGTCCTTCCGGTCCAACAGTATGCAGGAATACTTCTTTTTTGAAATGGTTTCTCCTTTTTATCCAGTTCTGTTATCACTGCAAAGTTTTCATACATTTGTTTAAAAAATTTCCACTCTTCCACCCGGTTCTCTTTGAGCTTTAGATTGGGTGGTGGAGCCACGTGGACTGGCCTGAGCCATTTTGAAATATCCCCTCGCTCTTAATAGCTTATGTATCGTTTAGCTATAAGCACAACACGCGACTGCATAATTTGCTTAATATTCTGTAATATCTTCTACTATTGAAAATATTTTCAAAACAAAACACTTTTTTTCTGTTTCCATACAGCTTGTGCAATCATTAAGCAGTCTACCACAGTACGCCGTTTCAACCCTAGACCCCCACAGCACTGATTTACACACTACGTCTTAGCCTTGTGGGCGCACTGACCTGCATACCATTCCACTCATGCTAGTCAGGTCGCTGAGCGTTGAAACACTGATTCCTTAAAGCTTTTCAAAGCATTTATATTAATCATCATAGCGTCCATTTGATCCACAAATCTTCACTTTCTGCCACCATTTTTTGATATGTGTCTGCTTACGATATAAGTAAAACTAGCACATCTTAGACGGAGAAAGATGGCTCTACATACACTCGTGTTGGGATCAAAAGCACAAATTACTTATTTCCCAGTTAAAGGTCACTGACTGATTTACATAATTATATGCGCGAGTCTGAGAATGTGCAAGAATGAGTACAGCTCATATGCATAAATTACATGGATATTGTCACAACATACTTCAAACATCAGAGACAGATCTCTACATCAGGAAAAAATATAAGGGCATCCTGAACGGATTTCACAGTGAAGATCTTGCCCAATCATTGTCTGAAGAGTTATCAGGGTAGTCAAGGGAAAATAAATATATTCTGAAGGCCTGTAAAGTGAGAAATGGTATGCTAAGTACAGAAAATGTAGAGGGGAAAAGAGAGGAGAGAACAGAATGGATCGATGGGGATTGCGAGAGCGAGGGGGCAATCAATATGAAGCAATCCATGTATATTACCTGATGTAATAGGGTTACATCTGACTGGAAGGGCAAATAAACAGCAGGGAGGGCAAATATTGGCAGATGGGGGTCAAGGCAGGGAAAGTGATTTTGTCCATTTTGGTAGGAAATATACAGAGGTTTCCTGTTACCAAAAGTAAGTCGAGGTTAATTTTGGAGTGGGAAAACACTAAAATTGCTAGAAAGAAAGCCATCTGAACACTGGTGTATAGTTCTAGTGGTAGACCTATACAGTGGAGAGATGGTGTTGAACCAGTTTATAAATCTGGATATCCTGTACCTCCAGTATATATGTATAGAGAATAAACATGGCTTTGTGATCAGATGAATCCCACCCAGTGACAGTCCTACTTCAGGTCCTTGCTGTTCTGTGCAAATTGTATGTAGGCTGTTTTGGACAGTGCAAAGTCTTCTAGTGTAGAAACAGGCCCTTCGCACAACTTGTCCACACCAGCCAAAATGTTCCAGCTACACTAGTCCCATCTTGCTGCGTTTGGCCCAAATCCCTCTGAACCTTTATTTTCCATGTACCTGTCTAAATGCATGTTAAACATTGCGATAGTACCTGCCCCAACGACCTCCTCTGGCAGCCCGCTCCATACACCTACCACACTTTATGTGAAGAAGTTATCCCTCGGATTCTTATTAAATCTTTTACCCCTCACCTAAACCTATGTCCTCTGGTTCTCAATTCCCCTACTCTGTGCAAGAGACTCCCAGATCTATTCCTCTCATGATTTTATACACCTCTATAAGATCACCCCTCATCCTCCTGCACTCCAAGGAATAGAGCTCTAGCTTGTTCAACCTCTCCTCATTTCTCAGGCCCTCAAGTCCTGGCAACATCTTCATACAGTGCTGCTGGCTGTTTTACTGCTTGCAGATGTGGAGACTGTTATTCCATTACAGATGTGGTGTTGGGTTTACTCAGTGGCTTCACTTTGTACATTCCTAGGTTGTGACAGCAGCCTTACAACATGGGGAATATTTTTCACTTCAAGGATCGGGTGTGTGGTGATCTTCATCTTGCATAGTGTGTTCCTTCACTGTAAGTATTAAAATTATCTAAGCTGTGCCATCTCTTTCCTGAGAATGCAGTCAGTTAAACAGTTTATTCATGTCACTCCGTTACTTCAGTTTATGAAAGGAAGCAGCTGTCTAATCTGCATTAGAAAAGGAGTTTTCCATTATGTTTGTGAATATGTTGTCTATTAATGTGGCACAATGAGAAGTAATTCTACTAGGTATGTTTATTTTAGGATATAAACCCATACTGTACATAGTATTGATGAATTCTATCATTTTATGCTTTTTGGGATCTGTGTAATAATTGCTCATCTGTGTAATAACTGCAGCTGTTGTTGATATTGTTAAGTAAGTTATTTTCAGGATCAATATCATTTTCTATGTCCTGTGTGTTATGGCGTCTGTACACCTACTCTTCAGCCCGGCTATCCCGACTCTCCGGTGTTCCTCGGAGAACTGTGGATTCTCGCAGATAACCCCAGCTGGTCTTCGCTGTTCTTGCAGCAACTAAAGGGATTTCTGCTGTCTGCGTTGCTGGAATCCCCTTATCTCCGCTGTTCTTGCCAAAAGAAAGGAGGCTTCATCAGCTTCAACTTTCAGGGCCGCAGAAAGCCGAGACGGTGTAGAAATCCACCCACACCACACAACACCAGACCAGCCCCTGTCAGTAATGATGAGGCAGTAAGGAGGGTTGATCTGGACACAGGTGTAAAGTCCAGAAATGTTGTTCTCTCTCCTATTTTTTGGGCAAGCTGCCAGCGACAGTAGTGGGAGCTACGCAGTGTGGTGACAACACCGCACGCAGCCCAAAACACGCCAAAACTTCTTCAAATAAATTTCTGCAGAGGAGCAGCGATGCACAAGATGTTTATAAGTACTGCTGTACCTCCGACATCCCAAAGCACCTCCGAGCTCCTTTATGCATTGATTCAAATTGGTTTAATTAAGTGCATTGATAAAATTGATTAATGCATCGAGAGGTTTATCGGAATGTAACCCCATCATAAGTCGAGGAGCAGCTGTGTCTAAAATTGAGGTGTAGATAGGATAGAATTATTTTCTGAATTATTTTCAAGGATGTAAATATCCAACACACAGTTACAAGGTGAGAGGAGGAACTTTTTTTTTACAGTGACAGGGGCCTAAAACGCATCGTCAGGTGTGATGGTGGAGGCTGATATGAAAGTGACGTTTAAGAGGCTTTTGAAACTTATTGAAACATAGAAAATAGGTGCAGGAGTAGGCCATTTGGCCCTTCGAGCCTGCACCGCCATTCAAAATGATCATGGCTGATCATCCAACTCAGTATCCCGTACCTGCCTTCTCTCCATACCCCCTGATCCCTTTAGCCACAAGGGCCACATCTAACTCCTTCTTAAATATAGCCAATGAACTGGTCTCAACTACCTTCTGTGGCAGAGAATTCCAGAGATTTACCTCTCTCTGTGTGAAAAATGTTTTCCTCATCTCGGTCCTAAAGGAATTCCCCCTTATCCTTAGACTGTGACCCCTTGTTCTGGACCTCCCCAACATCGGGAACAATCTTCCTGCATCTAGCCTATGCAACCCCTTAAGAATGTAACTTTCTATAAGATCCCCCCTCAATCTTCTAAATTCTAGCGAGTACATGCCAAGTCTATCCAGTCTTTCTTCATATGGAAGTCCTGCCATCCCAGGAATCAGTCTGGTGAACCTTCTCTGTATTCCCTCAATGGCAAGAATGTCTTTCCTCAGATTAGGAGACAAACTGTACACAATACTCCGGGTGTGGTCTCACCAAGACCCTGTACAGCTGCAATAGAACCTCCCTGCTCTTGTACTCAAATCCTTTTGCTATGAATGCTAACCTACCATTCGCTTTCGTCACTGCCTGCTGCACCTGCATGCCTACTTTCAATGACTGGTGTACCATGACACCCAGGTCTCGTTGCATCTCCCTTTTTCCTAATCGGCCACCATTCAGATAATAGTCTACTTTCCTGTTCTTGCCACCAAAGTGGCTAAACTCACATTTATCCACATTCTACTGCATCTGCCATGCATTTGCCCACTCACCCAACCTATCCAAGTCACCTTGCAGCCTCCTAGCATCCTCTCCACAGCTAACACTGCCCCCAAACTTCGTGTCATCCGCAAACTTGGAGATGTTGCATTCAATTCCTTCGTCCAAATCATTAATATATATTGTAAATAGCTGCGGTTCCAGCACTGAGCCTTGCGGTACCTCATTAGTCACTGCCTGCCATTCTGAAAAAGACCCGTTTACTCCGACTCTTTGCTTCCTGTCTGCCAGCCAGTTCTCTATCCACATCAATACTGAACCCCCAATACCGTGTGCTTTAAGTTTGCATACTAATCTCTTATGTGGGACCTTGTCAAAAGCGTTCTGAAAGTCCAGATATAACACATCCACTGGTTCTCCCTTATCTACTCAACTAGTTACATCCTCGAAAAATTCGATACTATTCGTCAGACATGATTTACCTTTCATAAATCCATGCTGACTTTGTCCAATGATTTCACCACTTTCCAAATGTTCTGCTATCCCATCTTTAATAACTGACTAGCATTTTCCCCACTACCGATGTTAGACTAACTGGTCTGTAATTCCCCGTTTTATTTCTCCCTCCCTTCTTAAAAAGTTGGGTTATATTAGCTACTCTCCAATCCTCAAGAACTACTCCAGAATCTAAAGAGCTTTGAAAAATTATCACTAAGGCATCCACTATTTCTGGGGCTATTTCCTTAAGTACTCTTGGATGCAGCCTATCAGGCCCTGGGGATTTATCGGCCTTTAATCCATTCAATTTGCCTAACACCACTTCCCAGCGAACCTGGATTTCACTCAGTTCCTCCATCTCATTTGACCCCCAGTCCCCTGCTATATCTGGCAGATTATTTATGTCTTCCTTAGTGAAGACAGAACCAAAGTAGTTATTCAATTGGTCTGCCTTGTCCTTGTTCCCCATGATCAATTCACCTGTTTCTGATTGCAAGGAACCTACATTTGTTTTTACTAATCTTTTTCTCTTCACATATCTATAAAAACTTTTGCAGTCAGTTTTTATGTTCCCTGCCAGTTTTCTTTCATAATCTATTTTCCCTTTCCTAATCAAACCCTTTGTCCTCTTCTGCTGGACTCTGAATTTCTCCCAGTCCTCTGGTAGGCTGCTTTTTCTGGCTAATTTGTATGCTTCGTTTTGATACTATCCCTGATTTCCCTTGTTATCCACGGATGCACTACCTTCCCTGATTTATTATTTTGCCAAAGTGGGTTGAACAATTGTTGTAGTTCATCCATGCAGTCTTTAAATGCCTTCCATTGAATATCCACCATCAACCCTTTTAGAATCACTTGCCAATCTATCTTGGCCAATTCACGTCTCATACCCTCAAAGTTATCTTTAAGTTCAGAACCCTTGTTTCCGAATTAACAATGTCACTCTCCATCTTAATGAAGAACTCAACCATATTATGGTCACTCTTGCCCAAGGGGCCATGCACAACAAGACTGCTAACTAGCCCTTCCTCATTACCCAGTCTAGAATAGCCTGCTCTCTCGTTGGTTCCTCTACAACCTGTAGAAACTGCAAAGGATAAACTGTTGAAAACAATGTGTTTGGGTGCAACGTGAGTACAAGGGACATTGTGCTCTGTCTCGGAGCAGAGGGTAAAAGCTGAGGTGTGGGAGGCAGATGTGTGAAATGGCTTGGGTCACCTGTGGCTAAAATGACTTGCATTGATGATTAAACCATTTCACACGGTCTGATCCTGGAGTTACCCCAATCGGATAATCAGAGGGACCATCGACGCTGAAACTCAACTGTAGAAAACACACTGAAAAAGAGTAAAATCTGAGTTTAGTCAATTGTAACATTTTAAAGTCCTGTGATGAGATAAATAACCTCTGCCGATATTGTGCCGTGTCAATGATTTATTTTAATCATTCCAGGCAAAAGCAAAGATACAAGTGGGAACATCAACACTGATGACGAACAGCAGGTATTTTGATAATGAAGTCCTGTAGTTTTGTTTTAAAGCACATTTTGAGTTCTAAACTAACAGACTCGTATCCAGGTACGAGCACGAATCATTCTACTGTGTTCGTACTGCTGCTCTCTGACACTGACAACCCAATCCAGAGGGAATCTTAGCCTCGTGTAATTTCTCTGGTGCACATTGTCTTTCGCTGTTTCAGAACCTGTGCTCGGGCACATTTCCATTGATAGAAATTTGCTGAACTGTAATATTTTATCCAAGTTTGTACCTGATTCTGTTTTCCGTTTCCATCTCCCTCTATGAATTATATTTCTGTTGATTAACTGGAATTTACCACTGCATGTAACAAATGCACTCTTTATTTTAGGATATTACAGAAGTGCAACAATTGAAAACGACCACACCAGATCATACAGCTGATCCTGGATACCTGCCAGCCAACTGAGAATGGGCACAACAGCCATAATTTTCAGATGTATTCTCAGCCTTGTAGCAAGACTTCCAAGGATCAATGCCTCTGCACACAAGGCTTCATGCAAACTAAATGTGTTAAGCTCTCCTCTAAGTTCAGACAATGACTCGCACATCTGTGGACTACTTTGACAGTGAAAGTTACAATCACAACCTGATTTAGGTCACATGGCTGTTACTACTAATCCTCAGAATGTGTTTGGGTAGACTACAACTCGACAATATGAACACTGAATTCTCTAATATCAAGCAATAATCTCCCCCTATATCTCCCTTTCCCACCCTTGCATTCCGGTTGTGCCTAATTTTCTCAACAGAGGCAACTCTGCTCATTTCCCTTCCTCCCAATGCTATCCATTTCTGAATCCCCCCCCGTGATGATTTTTATCCTCTTCTTTCCCCTCTTTCTATCTTTCACCTTGATCTTCTATCTGGCTTCAATCATGGAGCAGTACAGCATGGAAATGGGGCCCTTCAGCCCACTTAGTCCATGCCAACCAACTTGGCATTCTCAGCTACTCCCATTTGTCTACACTTACCTGATATCTCTCTACACCCTTCCTATCAATGTACCTCCTTAAAAGTCATAATTGTATATGATTCCTCTGGCAGCTCATTACATATACACAAGTTTTAGAATCCTCTATCCTGAGCTAAAGACTGAGCATTTGCCTAATCCTTGCCTCTCATGATCCTCTGCACCTCAGCAAGGTACACAGCCACCCATACTACAAAGAAAAAAAAAATCCCAGCCTATCCACACCCTCCATTTTACTCGAGCAGTGCAAGCCCAGCAAATATCGTAGTTACTCCCTTTTGCATCATTTCCAACTTAATGACATCCTTCCTATAGATGGGCGACCAGAGGTGCACAAAATACTCCATGTGCGATCTCACCAATGACCTGTGCAGTTGCATCATGATGTCCTAAATACCCTTCCCGATGAAAGAATGCAACAAATGTCATCATCACACTGTCCACCTTCATTGGCAGCTATAGAAAACAAGCATCTGTACTCCAGATCTGTCCAGCAACACTTCCAGTGCTCAACTATTTGCCCTGGTTTGAAATACCAAAGTGCCATTCCTCAGCACATTTCCCATCTGATCTTGTGAACTCCTCCATTTTTCTTCCCCGCCACCTATGTCTCCCTTTCACCTCTTTCCTGTTACTTTGTCCATCCATCTGCCAATCGCCCCCTCACCTGTATCCACTAGCCACTGGCCAGGTTTTGCCCCACTCCCCTCTCCCAGCTTGCTTCCTCCACTCCAGTCTGAAGAAGGTTCTCAACCTGAAACGTCTGTTCATTTCCCTCCACAGATGCTGCATGACCCGCTGAGTTTCTCCTGCACTTTGATTATTGCCACTACTCCTTCTCATTCTGTGCTTGCCCAACAGTATGAACATAGTACTCACCAATTTCAAGTAATAACCCCCATATCCTTTGAGAAAGTATTGATGTTCTATACTCAGATGAAATATTACTTTTCCTTCAATCCAAAACAGCAAGCAATAACCTTTATTTATGCCAGACTTACCTTTACCTTTATGTATGCCATATTTACCTTTCATTGGAGGCTTCCCAAAAGTAAGTTTATTGGCCAAGTATTCATATACAAGGAATTTGCCTTGGTGCTCCACCCACAAGAAACAACATGACATGCAGTGACAGTTATCAATGAATCAGAAAACACTAAACATTAATAATAATGAAACATTAATGATAAAACACCATTGATCAAGCATTGTGAACCAACAAAATACGAGATCAAAGGGAGGCTACAGATTTTTGGCTGTTGAGTAGAGCAATACTCGTGGATAAAAACTGTTTTTATGTAAGGGTGGGCATTCAGAGTGTGAACCCATGGAGCTATTCACATGACTGCACTTTCAAAGGTCTTTAGAGATGAATTGTTCAACAATCTAGACCACAACAAAATGTTTGTACTTATTTATCACTTTATTTGAATGCTATGTAAACTTTAATCAGAGTTAAACATTTAGCACTTTCTAAAATTACGTAAATAATAAGGTAATAAATTCCCACTCCTGGCTTGCCATGGGTAATAATTCTGCAATGGGATTGACTGCTCTCCAAGCCTGGTGATGTCACAGCTGCTGGAATCTCTTGCTGAGCTTTTTGCTGACAGCAGTAGGAGTGGGCAAAGGAGAAACTCTCACCTGGGACCTTGTCCCATTCTTGTGGGGAACATTCAGGGAGTAGTACAGTCCCATCATCACTGCCTGCACATCCTGTGCTGGCCTCTTTCTTCATTGACACAATGTCAGGCTGTGTTTGTTTGCACTCCTGTGATGTTCTGTGGGACTTTGTGCAGCATTAAAGGTGCACAGTAGATGGATGTCATTGTTGCTGTGTCTCTAACTCATTCCTATAAAATGGATTTTTTAAATGCCTTCTGAACAAATGCTCTATTCTGCCACGATATTGCTGTCTTGTATTTCCCTCATGTTAGAACCTGACTGTGGATTAATTTGCATTTTCAGTGCAGTATTCGAGTGTTAATGCAAGGAAGAGCCTTCAAACTAGCCTGGAGGAATCCTTGTTCCATGTATATGTTGAGTGAGAGGCTGCCTGGAGGAATCCCAGAAAGGACTTTTTCATTTATTATATTGTTTACAGATTAGTTTCCACATTCTGTTATGTTACTGCTAGTATGAATTTCATTTCTGTTTGGGACAGATACCAAAACACTCTTGACTGAGTCGGTTTGAGCAACTTCTCATCAGTCTGCTCGTGGGCCAAGCCAAGGTGGCCTTTCACTAGTCTGGGCAGTAGCCCATGCAAGCTTTTGCCCGAGTAGACTACTTGACCCTCTTCTGAGGATGTGTGGATGCCTGGTGTCTTCAGAGAGTGCAAACACACTCCACTGACTCTCTGGAAGACATCAGGAACTAGCGAGTGCTGCAAGGACTGGTGCATTGTGATAAGGATGTTGTAATTTAATCTGCATTGTTTAATTAAATGTAAATATTGTAAAATGTTTAAACATTCAAAATAAAAATGATTGAATTTGGAATTACATAGACAGCTGCCGAAATAAACTACTGTCTGTGACTCACAGTACAAGCCCTCTGACAAAAAATAGACAAAGTGCTGGAGTAATGCAGCAGCGGGTCAGGCACCACCCCTGGAAAAAGAGATAAGTAATGTTTCAGGTTGTGACCGTCCTTCAGGCTGAAAAGAGGTGCTGGGGGGGAGAAAGAGCTGGAGGCAAGAAAAGACCATGACAAATCAGGACAGGCAACAAATTACCTCAGGCAGGGTGGTGCCTGGGTAGGCTAGGGAAAGTGTAATCTAAAGATCTATATGGTGAACTATGTAACTGCAAAACAACTAGCATGGGGGGAGGAGAATGTTAGAAGTTACATAAAATTGGGGAATTCAATGTTTATACTGTTGGGTTGTAAGCTACACAAGCAGAATATGAAGTGCTGGTCCTCATTCTGGCAATGGATGAGGTCCGGGGGGCAAAGGTCAGAATGGGAAGGGCAGCTGAAAGGGTTAGCCACCAGAAGAACCCATTGGCCTTGGCAGACTGAGCCTAAGTGTTCAACGAAACAGTCCCCACACCTTTGTTTAATCTCGCTGATGTACAGGAACCCACATTGAGAACACTGGATGCAGTAGATGAGGTTAGAGAAGATACATGTGAACCACTGTCTCATCTGAGAAGACTGTTGGGGTCCTCGGAAGGAGTTGAGGAGTGAGGTAAGGACAGGTGTTGTATCTCTTGTGGTTGCAGGTAACTGGTGAGGCAGTGGTTTGGGTGGGAAGGGAAGTGAACCAAGGAATTGCAGATGGAGTAGTCTCTGCAGAAGGTGGAAAGGGGTGGAGATGGGAAGACATAATTAGTAGTTAGATTATGTAGGTGGTGACGGAAATGTCAAAGGATGTGTTGGATGCAGAGGCTGGTGGGTGAAGGGCGAGGACCAGGGGAACACTATCCTTGTTGCATACATAGAACCAAAGTACACAAACAGTAGGTTCCATTAAAGTGCTGAGGTTTACCTGTTCCCAGTGTGGTGAAGAATAGACTTGGGTCTGCTGCCACACAACATCAGTCAGCTGGATAATGCAGCACTGCCTATCCTTCAGACCAACTCCTCTGACCACATCCATCAGGCAGACGTCAGCATGTTTCAGACATCCTGCAGACATTGGGGGAGAAGGACACAATGGATCCTGTCGTATGGTTCCCTGCACAGACTGTCAAGACTATTTGGCACAGCACTTCATTGTAGAACTCACCAACAAGCACCATGGCAGTGAAAGAAACCCTTCCCAGTTCCTTATCTCTCCACATCACCGTCTATATCTCTCGTTTCCCTGATCCCTGACCAGTCTGAAGAAGGGTCTCGACCCGAAACGTCGCCTATCTCCTTCGCTCCTTAGATGCTGCTGCACCCGCTGAGTTTCTCCAGCTTTTTGTGTACCCTCCCTTCCCATCAGAATCCTCCTGCATCGACATGCTGCCCTCATGACAGTGAAGAGGATGTGAACCGCAACTCTTTGCAGACTGTGGATTTACAAAGATAGTGTGAAAAGGGATGCAAGAGTCCTTATTGGGGTTTATGGCAAGCAGTTGCTTAACAGAGGACTCCCTGATCCTCGGGCTGTTCCCAGGGACACACCGAGCACACATCAAATGCTGCTGGAAGATCATCGATGGGCGAGACACGCCCTCTGGTCTGCCCCATAGCTGTTGCTCTTCCAGCAAACCTCTCCCACACTTGGTTTGCATCATCCGGGGAGGTGACTGGAGTCTGCACACAATGTGCTCCCATCATGTATAGAGCTGGAAACACTGAGTGTAGAGACTGGCCCTCACCAGCGATGCACAGTAACACACGCGCTGTTGATCCCGTTTTCTTGATCTACTTTCACCAACCAGTTTGCAAATGGTACAAAAGTGAGTGGTTTTGCAGATAGTGAAGATGGTTGTATAAAATGGAAGCAGGATCTTGATGAATTGGCCATGTGGTGTGAGGATTGGTTGATGGAATTTAATACAGAGAAATATGAGGTATTGCATATTGGTAAGTCTAACATGGGCAGGACTTAACACAGTGAATGGTAGGGCTCTGGGGAGTGTCGTGGAGTGACTCCAAGACTGTGGCACAGAGCCTGGAAAGATGCCAACACCAACATGGCATCACAGACTCCACAGTGAAACCACCAGGATTTGACCTCCATCACAAGCAATGGCTAACCCTGAACAGAATCCACACCCTCCATACAAGAACAGCCCATCACCTGCATTAGTGGGGATGGCAGACAGCCCTGCTTGCGACTGCAGACATCCAGACCAGACCATCCCATCCCACACATCGTGAATGACTGATCACTGCGGCTTTTCCCTGGTGGCATCAAAGCCATCCACCCAGTAACTGATGCTGTCATGGCCTGGATGTCTACCCTTGGCCTACAACATTAGGCTGTGCATGCCATACACAAGAAGGGGGTGTAGTAGAGCAGAGGGATCTACGAGTGCAGGTGCATGGTTCCTTGCAGGTGAAGTCGCAAGTAGATGTGGTGGCCAAAAAGGCTTGTGGCACATTGGCCTTCATCAATCAGAGTATTGAGTATAGAAGTTGGGAGGCACTGTTGCAGTGGTATAAGACGTTGATGAGGCTGCATTTAGAGTATTATGTTCACTTCTGGGCCCCATGTTACAGGAAAGATGTTGTGAAGTTGGAAAGGGTTTAGAGAAGATTTATGCGAATTTTGCCAGGACTAGAGGGTCTGAGCTATAGGGAGAGGGTAAGTAGGCTGGAACTCCATTTGTTGGAGTGCAGGAGGATGAGGGTGATCTTATAGAAGTGTATAAGAAAATGGGAGGAATAGATCAGGTAGATGCAGAGTCCCTTGCCCAGAGTACATCAATCGAGGACCAGAGGACATTGGTTCAGGGTGAAGGAGAGCAGGTTTAATAGAAATCTGAGGGGGATTTTTTTCACACAAAGGGTGGTGGGTGTATGGAACAAGATGCCACGGGAGGTTGTTGAGGCTGGGACTATCCCGACTTTTAAGAAACAGTTGGTAGATAAAAAATGTTGGAGGAACTCAGCGGGTGAGGCAGCATCTACGTAGAGAATAGGCGACTTTTCGGGTCGAGACCATTTTCACAGTTAGAGAAGTACATGGATATGACAGGTTTGGAGAGATATGGACCAAACGCGGGCAGGTGGGACTAGGTACTAGATCTAATCATCTATCCATTTCTTAAGAAAAGGTTAACATTTTAACATGTTGAACGGTTAACATCCCTCCAAAGGTATGACTACTTTGAAGAAGTTCTCCTCCTCCTCCCTTCGAAGTTTCGGCCCGAAACGTTGCCTATTTCCTTCGCTCCTTAGATGCTGCTGCACCCGCTGAGTTTCTCCAGCACATTTGTCTACCCAGGTGGGACTAGTGCAGCTGGGACATGTTGGCCGTTGTGGGTAAGTGGGGCCAAAGGGCATCTTTCCACACCGTATCACAGTATAGTTTAATGAACTATAGTTCCATGCAGTTGCAGCATGGGACCCATACACAAATAAAAATATTTCTTCCATCGATCGTGTCCAAAGACAGGCAGCTCGATTTGTTACTAACACCTATGTGAGAGAGAAGCGAGTGTTACAAAACTTGTGAATTCTCTGGGGTGGAACCCTCTCCAGGACAGACGTGAAGCTCACTGTTTGACCTGTTTTTACAAAATGTTAAATGGCCAGCTCAAGACCGACACCAAACCAAACCAATTAGGAGCAGAGGAGGGCATTCGATCCAATTTGTGATTCCAGCTACCAAGTCAGATGTGTACAGCAATTCGTTCTTTCCCCGCACAATTAAAGCATGGAGTAATCTCCACCCTACTATAGTTACCCAACCAGATGCAACTAAATTTAAGGTAGCTCTTTCTTCCCAAAAACCCTTTATGGCTCAAGTCCTCCCTCCACCACCTCCAGTTTAAATTCAATTTGGAGGACCAAGAAACCAAGAACGAACCTCCCGTGTTTTACAACCACCCACCTGGGAGTCGGATTGATGCCTCCATCCCCCCGGCCCACACGTTTCCCAGACCAGCCGCCCCGTTGCCCACATCCTCCACTCACCCACCCGGGCTGGGCTTGGCTTCGCGCCGCCTCGCCTCGCCCTCGCCTCACCTCACCACCGCCTCGCCTCACGCTCACCTCACCCTCGCACCACCCTCGTCTCACCCCACCCTCGCCCCACCCTACCCTCACCTCACCCTTGCCTCCCCTCACCCCACCCCACCCTTGCCCCACCCTCACCCTCGTCCCGCCCTCACGTCTCCTTCACCTCACCCTCACCCCACCCTCGCCTCACCCTCACCCTCGCCCCACCCTCGCCTCACCCTCGTCTCACCCTCACCCTCACCCTCGTCTCAGCCTCACCCTCGCCTCACCCTCGTCTCACCCCGCCCTCACCCCACCCACGCCCTCACCCCACCCTCGCCCTCACCCCACCCTCGCCCTCACCCCACCCTCGCCCTCACCCCACCCTCGCCTCACCCTCACCCTCGCCCCACCCTCGCCTCACCCTCGTCTCACCCTCACCCTCGTCTCAGCCTCACCCTCGCCTCACCCTCGTCTCACCCTCGCCCTCACCCCACCCTCGCCCTCACCCCACCCTCGCCCTCACCCCACCCTCGTCTCACCCTCACCCCACCCTTGCCTCGCCCCACCCTCGCCCCACCCTCGCCCTCACCCCACCCTCGCCCTCACCCCACCCTCGCCTCACCCCCGCCTCACCCCACCCCCACCCTCGCCTCACCCCACCCTCGCCCCACCCTCGCCTTACCTCACCCTCGCCCTCACCCTCGCCCTCACCCCACCCTCGCCTTACCTCACCCTCACCCCACCCTCGCCTCACCCCACCCTCGCCTCACCCCACCCTCGCCTCACCCCACCCTCGCCCTCACCCCAATCTCGCCCTCACCCCACCCTCGCCCTCACCCCACCCTCGCCTCACCCCACCCTCGCCCTCACCCCACCCTCGCCCTCACCCCACCCTCGCCTTACCTCACCCTCGCCCTCACCCCACCCTCGCCTTACCTCACCCCCGCCCTACCCTCGCCTCACCTCACCCTCGCCTCACCCCACCCTCACCCCACCCTCGCCTCACCTCACCCCACCCTCGCCTCACCTCACCCTCGCCTCACCCCACCCTCACCCCACCCTCGCCCTCACCCCCACCCTCCTCACCCCACCCTCACCCCACCCTCGCCTCACCCCACCCTCGCCCTCACCCCACCCTCACCCTCACCTCACCCTCACCCTCACCCTCACCCCACCCTCACACCCCACCCTCGCCTCACCCCACCCCACCCCACCCTCACCCCACCCCACCCTCACCCCACCCTCGCCCCACCCTCGCCCCACCCTCACCTCACCCTCACCTCACCCCACCCTCACCCCACCCTCGCCCCACCCTCGCCCCACCTCACCCCACCCTCGCCCCACCCTCACCCTCACCTCACCTCACCCCACCCTCCTCACCCTCACCTCACCCTCACCCTCACCCCACCCTCACCCCACCCTCACCTCACCCTCACCCTCACCCCACCCTCACCCTCACCCCACCCTCACCTCACCCTCACCCCACCTCACCTCACCCTCACCCCACCTCACCCTCACCCCACCCTCCCTCACCCCACCCTCACCTCACCCTCACCCCACCTCACCTCACCCTCACCCTCACCCCACCCCACCCTCACCCCACCCTCACCCCACCCTCACCCCACCCTCACCTCACCCCACCCTCACCTCACCCCACCCTCACCCCACCCTCACCCCACCCTCACCCCACCCTCACCCCACCCTCACCCTCACCCCACCCTCACCTCACCCCACCCTCACCCCACCCTCACCTCACCCCACCCTCACCCCACCCTCACCTCACCCTCACCTCACCCTCACCCCACCCTCACCCCACCCTCACCTCACCCTCACCCCACCCTCACCTCACCCCACCCTCACCCCACCCTCACCCCACCCTCACCTCACCCTCACCTCACCCCACCCTCACCCTCACCCCACCCTCACCTCACCCCACCCTCACCTCACCCTCACCCTCACCCTCACCCCACCCTCACCCCACCCTCACCCTCACCCCACCCTCACCATCACCCTCACCCCACCCTCACCCTCCCTCACCCTCACCCTCACCCCACCCTCACCTCACCCCACCCTCACCCTCACACCTCACCCTCCCCACCCTCACCCTCACCCTCACCCACCCTCACCCTCACCCTCACCCCACCCTCACCTCACCCTCACCCCACCCTCACCTCACCCCACCCTCACCCTCACCCTCACCCTCACCCCACCCTCACCTCACCCCACCCTCACCCTCACCCTCACCCCACCCTCACCCTCACCCCACCCTCACCCTCACCCCACCCTCACCCCACCCTCACCCCACCCTCACCTCACCCCACCCTCACCCCACCCTCGCCTCACCCCACCCTCACCCCACCCTCACCCCACCCTCTCACCCTCACCCCACCCTCACCCTCACCCTCACCCCACCCTCACCTCACCTCACCCCACCCTCGCCTAACCCTCCTCTCCTCTCCTCTCCTCACCCTCACCCTCACCCTCACCTCACCTCCTCTCCCCTCCTCACTCTCCTCCACCTTCTCTCCCTCCGCTCGCGCCGCCGTTGGGCTTCGAGCGCTCACGCGCTCCCCCTCCTGCCCGCCGCTGATTGGCTGGCGGCGCCGCTGCAGTCCTGCCGCCCGAGCTCCGCCAATCACAGCCTCTCTCTCTCTCTCTCCTCCCGCGCCCCGCGCTCCGCCAATCGCAGCCTCTCTCTCTCTCTCTCTCCTCCCGCGCCCCGCGCTCCGCCAATCACAGCCTCTCTCTCTCTCCCTCTCCTCCCGCGCCCCGCGCTCCGCCAATCGCAGCCTCTCTCTCTCCTCCCGCGCCCCGCGCTCCGCCAATCGCAGCCTCTCTCTCTTCTCCCCGCGCTCCGCCAATCACAGCCTCTCTCTCCCTCTCCTCCCGCGCCCCCCTCGCGCCCCGCCCGTTGCATCCGAACAGCGCGCGCTCACTCACTCACTGACGGCGCCGGGATGGAGGGAGGAAGGGGGGAGGGGGGATGGAGGGAGGGAGGGAGGAGGGGGAAGGGAGGGAGGGAGGGAGGGATGGATGGGAGGAGAGGGAGGGAGGGATGGATGGAGGGAGGAGGAGGAGGAGGAGGAGGAGGAGGAGAGTCAGCGGCCGCCCTGACACCACAGCCCGCACCGCGGGCACCAGGCACCCAATCCCCGGGCCTCTGGCACCGAGTGGCCAAATGTAAATTCATAATTAGCGCTGGTGCCGGGTTAGGAGGGAGAGATAGGTCAGCAATGATTGAATGGCCAGTGGACTTGATGGGCCGAATGGTCCAATTCTGCTCCCATCACTTATGACCTTATAACTGCACGTGCCATTGCTGCCCAACAGTGGAATCCAGGGACCGCTGACAGTGATGGAGCAACATTCAGGGATCGCTGACTGACGCCCAGGGATCAGAACCGGGAATTATTGATACCAAAGGACCAAACCGAAGAATTATTGTCGGTCATCGATGGACCGGATCCCTGGACCACTCCCAGTAATGGACTGAACGTCAAGAACAAGTAATGCTGAGCCTCTTTAAGGGGCTGGTCAGGTTGAATAAGGAGTACTGAGCAAATTTGGGTCCCATATCTGAGGAAGGTTGTGTTGGCTGGAGAGGGTCCAGTCTGGAGGTTTACAAGAATGATTCCAGGAATTAGTGGGTTAGCATATGATGACCGTTTGCAGAACTGGGCCTGTACTCATGGAATTTAGACATAATTGAAACTTACAAAATAATGAAAGGCATAGATAGAGTGGATGTGGAAAGTGTTAAAGAAGGAACTGCAGATGCTGGAGAATCGAGGGTACACAAAAGGCTGCATCGAGATAAGTCAGACTGGTCGGGTATAAAGAACAATGAATGAAAGATATTCAAAAAAGTATCGATGATAAGGAGCGAAGCTAGTGCGACTAGGGTGGGGGAGGGAGATAGAGATAGAGGGAATGCCAGGGCCCGAGGGCTGAGGGAGAGGTGGGAAGGGGAGGAGACAGCAAGGGTTAACAGAATTGAGAAAATTCAATGTTCAAGCCCAGAGGATGCAGACTCCTCAAGCGGAATATGAGGTGCTGTTCCTCCAACTTGCGGTGTTGCTCACTCTGGCCGTGGAGGAGGCCCAGGATGTGGAAAAGGATGTTTCCACTGGTGGGAGAGTCTAGGACCAGAGGTCTTTTAGAAAGGAGGTGAGGAGAAACGTCAATCTGTGGAACTCATTGGCACGTGGGTGCTGTGAAGGGCAAGTTAGTGGATATTTGTAAGGCAGAGATAAATTCTTGATTAGAACGGGTGTCAAGGGTTATGGGAAGAACGCAGGAAAATGGGATTAGGAGGCAGAGATCAGCCATGATTGAATGGCAGTGGACTCGATGGGCCGTATGGCCTAATTCTACTCCTATAACTTATGAAAATCGGCAGACGTGAATGTAACCCAGAAATGTCACTAGCAATTTGTCCGGCACCAGCCACTACAAAGCTATGGCTAAGAAAGCATATCAATGCCTCTTCAATGAACTTGGCCGGATAGAGTCCCTGGCCGCATCCTTAGGATCTGCGCGTGGAACAACTAGTGTGAGTATAGTTTGAGCTAGTGTGGGGATAGTCTGCAGAAGTTAAAGCCTTGGTGAGTTTTTCAAGAGCGGGTAATTTAAAAAATAGTCGGGGCCAGCCTGCACAACATACTTGTAAGGTCGGCAGAGGAGTGGCAGGTGAAGGAGCGAGTGCGGGGATTGGCTGCAGAAGTTAAAGCAGCAAACTAGTAAATTAGCGAAGTAGTAAAATTAGTTAATTGAACAGCAATGGCCCAAACATTATGGAGGGCACTGTAACTCTCTAAACTCATGTTGCAGAACCTCCTTCCTCTTCTTTCTGACGTTGTTTGTGCCTACATGCACAACCACTTACGGCTGCTCACCTTCCCTCTCGAGGATGTTCTGAAGTCGGCCCGAGACATCTTGGACCTGGCACCAAGGAGGCAATACACCATCTCCACGGAATCTCCTGTCCGCAACCCGGTCAAAGGAGTCGCCGACCACTATGGTTCTGCCCAACGTTGGTCTCGCTGGTCGAGTCGCATCGATCGGATTGGAGCAACCGACCTGTCCGCCGCTCAGACTGGAAGCATCGTCTGCCCCAACAGCTCCCAAGGGGGTGTACCTGTTTGTAATAGAGACTTCCACCGAGTTCTCTTCCACGCGCTTCATCCTCTTTCTTTCCGTCCCAACCCGTCGCACCTCCTGCACTTATTGAGTGACAAACTGACTGTAGGTCCTGTCCAGGAAGCTTCCGTCGTCCCGGATGGACCACAGGTCATCCAGCTGTCACTCCAGTTCCCTAACTCTGTCATTGAGGAGCTGCACCTGGACACAGTTTCCGTAGGTGTAGTTGTCAGTGACACCAGTAGTGCCCCTGACCTCCTGCAGCATGCCACCTGACCACCTGCAGCATACCAGGGTCGGATACATAGGCTGAAGCCTAGGGCCTCAAAATCTAGGGGGCCTCCGGCCAAGGTGTTTGTTTCCCAGAGTAAAAGAAATCCGGAGAAAAACAAATTGGAGCGCTATCAGCGTTTCCACTTTGACGGAAATTACCCAAAATTACCCGAAAAGACTGCAGGAAGTCTTGGGGGGAAAAATAGCGACCATCTGCGCAGTTGGAAGCCAGTGACGCAGTAGTGAAGCAAAATGACGCTGCCTCTCCGCGCATGCGCAGTGGGCCCGGGTGAGTTCAGATCTCCATTTGCACTCCACACAATCACCTCGATGCCTCGTGTCTATTCCAGGTAAGTAGTGGAATATTGCGTTGCGGGAGTGCCTGTTTCTCCGGTCGGGGGGGGGGGGCTGCGGTGTCTGCAGCGTGGAGTCGGAGCCTCGCTGCGGGGGAGGGAGAGAGAGGGGGGGACGTGAGAGGGGGAAATGGGGGGTTGAGACAGGAAGGGAAGTGGGGGATGTGAGAGGGGGAAAGGGGGATTGAGAGAGAGGGAGGGGAGGGGAGAGAGAGAGAGAGGGGGATGTGAGAGGGTGAAAGGAAGGGGTTGAGACAAGAGGGAGGGGGAGAGAGAGAAAGAGAGAGAGGGGGAATGGGGGAGAAAGATATGGGGAGGGCGAGAGGTGGAGGGTGAGGGAAGGAGGGGGGAGAGGGAAAGGGGGATTATCTTTAGTGAGATTGCAAAATTAAGGTAGGTTTTAGAGCAATTATGTTTTCTCCATATGAATAATATCAAACAATTGGAACTGGTTTCTTTTCCTTGATAACAATACTGAAAAATATGAATTCCACAGTTTGCGACTTTCATTTTGCATCATATTTTTAATGTGCACACACTAACACAGTCGAACAGTAACAGGCAATCAAATCAACACACAAAACATTTTCTAAAAAACGGTTTTATTTACTGCAAAAGCTTACAGTATTTTATTTGCAGTGTTTGCATGCTCCTTTATATCATTTTCACGTAACATTTTACGGTACATCTTGATTATTAAAACAAAGACAGCTTCAATTCTTGATTAAAAAAAATATATACAACAATGACCCCAATCATCAATTCCAACCACTCATTATGCTTGACTCAACCAAAATTATTTCTGAAATATTGGTCATAAATTTGGTGCAAAAATGCTCCAAAATAAGGCTCAGAATGCACCAGAGTGCATCTAAAACCCCAGAGCTTCCAGGGCCCTTACCCCGGCCGCAAGGGTCTTTGAACTTTGCGCTTGTGATATGCGCTGCGTGCACTTATTTCACATTCAAGTTTTGTAATCCTGCCATGCCACCCCCCTTTTTGAAAAGCTTTGTACGGGCTGCTGCATAATATTTTTGACACCGTCATAGATTTTTCTTACATATGCTGTCACAACGCACTGTAGTCTCTAAACAACACTTCAGTAATTTTCCTTGCCCTCCATTTCAGAACAATAGTGTTTTAAGCCGATAACTCGACACTAGCACTGGCAATAAATAAAAAGCACAGCTTTCCAGCCCTTATCTCATTGGCCACACTCGGCAGCACATCGGTGTTAATCTGGTGGACTCTTCCATCTTCCTCTCGTCGTGGGGGTGGGGGATTGGGAGGGGCCTCACAAGTGGAATAGCCTAGGGCCTCTCTTCATCTAAATCCGGCCCTGCAGCATACGCACTGCACTAGCGTCCCTGCCATGACGCTTAAATATTTAAAATAAACACCCAACAGAACAAGTGTAGCTTCCTTCCCTCAGCCTCCTCCCGAAGACTCTTCACCCAAAGACTCACACTTTATTCACCAAGGCACTTTTGAGCCAAAGACTCGCACTTTATTCACCAAGGCACTAGACTCACACTTTACACACTTCATTTCAACAAGGACTCACTAACAGGCCATAGAGCGAGCCCTGGAATGAAAATCATGATGAGACTGAGAAACACTGTTGGAGAAAGGCCTTACCATCATTAAGAAAGAGAGCACTGGTTAGTAATCACAATGGGACTGGCAGGCCAAGGAAGACCTCCACGGCAACAGAAGGACATTTCAGAAAACTCTTCAGGAGTCAGGATTTGTCAATGACCATTATACTTCCCTACAGAGGCTACACTGCAAGATGCAAACCACTGGTGAGCCACAACCAGGTTACAGTTTGCCAAGAAGTACTTTAAAGAGCTACCACAGTTCTGGAAAAAGGTCTTGTGGACAGATGAGATGAAGATGAACTTATATCAGAGTGATGGCAAGAGCAAAGTATGGAGGAAAGAAAGAACTGCCTAAGGATTGGCCAAGTCAATCATCCGATCTGAACACAATTGAGCATGCCTTTTATATGGTGAAGAGAAAACTGAGGGGGACTAGCCCCCAAAACAGGCATTAGCTAAAGATGGCTGCAATACAGGCCTAGTGGTGATGTCCATGAATCACAGACTTCAGCCTTTGCCATACACCAAAATACTAAACATGGTTGCTGTGTCCCAAACATTATGGTCACACTGATGGTGACAGCAAAATGTGACAATGTGCACTTTATGTGATTTTTTCAACTACAAATCTCAAATTGTGAGACTAAATGATGAAACACATGAAGAAGGCAACATGCAGTTAGATGGGAAAATCAAGTTGGGTTTGTAGAGTGCCTCTAAGATGGATTCTTTGAGCAGCATGTACTCCTCAATTTTGATTTAGTGATGTGAATTGAACAGGAACCTAGTGTTCATAATGTGATAAGTTTTGATCTGCAATTTGAGAGGGAGAAAGTAAAATTGGTAGTGCCAGTATTGCAGTTGAACAAAGGGTACTAGGGAGGCATGAGGGAGGAAAAGGGATCCTAGCAGGGATGAGACAGTAATGTCAGGTATTTCTGGGTATAAGAAGATGCAGGATCATTTCATTAGATTTATAACATAGCAAAGATGAGCGGGAAGCTAGAGGATTGGGGGAAAGAGGCAATTCGGGGAGAAAAGATGAGGTACGAAGGAGCTAGCCAGTAAAAGCTTCTTTCGGTTCTTGAAGAGTAAAAAACAGAAACAGGTGCAGTTATTATGGGGAACAAGGAAATGGCAGACAAGTTGAACAGGTACTTTGGTTCTGTCTTCACTAAGGAGGACACAAACAATCTCCCAGATGTATTAAGGGACAGAGGCCCTAGGGTGACGGAGGAACTGAAGGAAATTCACATTAGTCCGGAAATGTTGTTGGGTAGACTGATGGGACTGAAGGCTGACAAATCCCAAGGGATCCTGATGGTCTGCATCCCAGTGTACTCAAGGAGGTGGCTCTCGAAATCTTGAATACATTGATGATCATTTTCCAATCTTCTGTAGATTTTGGATCGGTTTCTGTGTATTGGAGGGTAGCTAATGTTATCCCACTTTTAAAGAAAGGAGGGAGAGAGACAGCAGGGAATTATAGACCAGTTAGTCCGACATCGGTGATATCAAGAAAGCCTTTGATCAGGGCTCACACAGGAGATTAGTGGGCAAAATTAGAGCACATGGTATTGGGGGTAGGCTATTGACATGGATAGAGAATTGGTTGGCAGACAGGAAACAAAGAGTAGGGAATAACAGGTTGTCCGTAGCTTGCCGTTGCTTGATGTCAAATAGGTTTTAGGTTGTTGTAGCTTGTCACAGACATTGTCGTAGGAGGGTCCAGTCGCCGGTGTTTCACTGGCCTGTTACGACTATGACAATCGCCTAAAAAATCACCTAAGTGGGACAGGCCCTTTAGATAAAGCTCTAAGAGATAGCGGAATCAAGGGATATGGGGAGAAGGCAGGAAGGGGATACTGATTGTGGATGATCAGCCATGATCAAATTGAATTTGAAATGAATTAAATTTTAACTACCAGGTGGCGCCAGCAATGGCTGCCTCACCTACAGTCTGTCTGTCCCTTTTCTCCATATCGTATCTCCATCCGCACAGTGACCTAACATCGAGGCGTTGGCGGCCTTTGCTGGAGATCGAATTCGGTAGCTCCACCGCGGGAGCCTGCGGACTTAACATCGTGGAGCGCGCGGTCTCTCATCAGAGACCGACGTTGGTAGCTCAAAACCACAGGAGCTTCGACCGCCCCGACGCAGGAGCTTTGACTGCCCCGACGCGGAAACTTTGACTGCCCCAACGCGGGTGGTTCGACTGCCCCGACGCGGGGGCTTTGACCGCTGGCTGCGGGAGCAACGGTCACCTCGACTGTGGATGGTTCGACTGCCCCAACCGTGTGAGAATAAAGAGGAAGAAGATTAAACTATTGCCTTCCATCACAGTGAGGAACAAGGGGAATCCGCTGTGGGAGATGTTTCTGTTAGTGTGTGTCTTGATGCTATTTTTTAGTGTGGCTGTATGGTAATACGAATTTCACTGTACCTTAATTGGTACATGTGACAATAAACTGACCTTGAAAACCTTGAATGACGGTGCTGACTCGAAGGGCCAAATGGCCTACTCCTGCGCCTATTGTCTATGTATCTATGTATGTATTCACATACATCGTTAACCTCACCCTACTCTGTTCTGAGGTACCCACCTGCTTCAAGAAGTCCACTACCATTCCAGTACCAAAGTAAAGTAACATATCATGCCTTGATGACAACCATGTGGTAGCCTTGACTTCCACGATCATGAAGTGTTTTGAGAGGCTGGCACACATTAACTCCAGCCTACCAAATATCCTTGATTCTCTGCAGTTCACTTACCACCACAATGGATCCACAGATGATGTCATCTTTCAGGCCCTGCACTTTTCCCTGGAATACATGGATAAGTAGGATATCATATGGTTATTACTCAATTATAATTCTGCTTTCAGTAACATCATCCCAAGCAAGTAAATCTCAAAACTCGTGGAACTTTGAGTTAGCACCCCCTTCTGTGACTGGATTTGTGACTTCCAGACCCATCGATCACAATCAGTGAAGATAAGTGACAAATCATCCTCCACAATAATTCTCAACACTATTGCCCCACAAGGATGCTCTCTCAGCGCACTACTATACTCATACACACAACTTTGAGCCAGAAACCAATCCAACTCAATCTACAAATTTGCAAATGATACCATAATAATGGGCTGGATTTTGTATAATGATAAGAAGGAGTACAGAGAGGAGATTGAGTACCTAGTAACTTACTACCAAGCCAAATGCCTCTCCTTCAGTGTCAGCAAGTCAAAGAAGATAGTGATCAACTTCAGGAATCAAAGCAGTATGCACACCCCAGTCTATATTGATGTCGCCAAAGTTGAGACGGTCAAAAGCTTCAAATTCTCAGGAATATATGTCACCAGCAATTTGTCCGGACCTGCCACTATAAAGCTACAGCCAAGAGGCACAGCAACGCCTCTTCTTGCTTTGGAAGGTTTAAGAAAGCCTAACATCTCCAACGACCCCTAGCAACATCTACAGATGCGTTGAAGAAACCAACTTATCGGGATGCATCACAGCCTGGTTTGGGAAGAGCTCCAACCAAGACCACAAGAAATTGCAGAGTTGCGGATGGAGCCCAGACCATCCCAACCTCCCTTCCATTGACTCCATCAATAGTTCACACTGCATCGGCAAGGCTATCAGTATAATCAAGAACCAGTCTCAACCCGGTCACTCCCACATTTCCCCTCTCCTATTAGGCAGGAGATACAGGTTTGAAAACACATGCCTCAGGGCTGCACAGTGGTGCAGCAGTAGGGTTGCTGTCTTACAGCGCTTCCAGTGCCAGAGACCCAGGTTCGATCCCTACTACGGATGCTGTCTGTATGGAGTTCGTGTGTTCTCCCCGTGACTGCGTGGGTTTTCTCCAAGATTTTCAGTTTCGTCCCACACTCCAAAGACATACAGGCTTGTAGGTTAATTGGCTTGGTAGATGTGTAAATTGTCCCTAATGTGTGTAGGATAGTGTTAATGTGCGGAGATCGCTAGTCAGTGCAGACCCGGTGGGCCGAACGGCCTGTATCTGCGCTGTATCTCTAAACTAAACTACATTAAATAGTAAACAAAACTAAACCTCCAAATTCAGGTCATAGGAGCTTGGAGCAGCAAAACTGATGATTGGTTGGAGCATTGAAATTGGCTAACGAAGTAACTAATAAAACCAGGGAAAGGTGCAGCAGTGCGGCCGTGTTAGGGTGAAGTGCAGAGTTGTGGTCAGGTGCAAGTCTTTGGCTCAAGCATCTTTGGAGTGGAGGCTGAGGCAAGGAGGCCAGCAGAGTCAGATAGGAGGTCTCGTTTTTTTTAATTGGAAACACAGAAAACGGGTGCGGGAGTAGTCCATTCGAGCCAGCACTGCCATTCAACATGACCATGGCTGATCATGCGGAATCAGTACCCCGTACCTGTTTTCTCCCCATTTCCCTTGATTCCATTAGCCCTAAGAGCTATATCCAACACTCTCTTGCATACATCCAGTGAATTGGCCTCCACTGCTTTCTGTGGCAGAGAATTCTACAGATTCACAAGTCTCTGGGTGAAAATGTTTTTCCTCATCTCAGTCCTAAATGGCCTACCGCTTATTCTTATGTCTGAAGAAGGGTCTCGAACTGAAACATTGCCTATTTCCTTTGCTCCATAGATGCTGCCTCACCCGCCGAGTTTCTCCAGTATTTTTGTCTACCTTCGACTTTCCAGCATCTGCAGTTCCTTCTTAAACTTATTTGAAAACTATAACCCCTGGTTCTGGACTGCCCCAACATCGGGAACATTTTTCCTGCATCTAGCCCGTGCAATCCCTTAAGAATTTTATATGTTTCTATAAGATCCCCTCTCATCGTTCTAAATTCCAGTGAATTTTCTGTCTTGGTTTAGCTTGGAAAACTTTATTGTCATTCAGATCTTGCAGTCTGAACGAAATTTCGTTGCCTGCAGTCATACATATAGTAAATAACAAAACACACAATAAACACATATTTAACATCCACCACAGTGAGTTCACCACACACCTCCTCACTGTGGTGGAAGGCAAAAAGTCTTGTCTTTGTCTCTTCCCTTCTTCCTCTTCCTCTGCGCTGAGGCGACCCGGGCCTCCGATGTTGTGACCGCACCGGGTGATGTAAATAAGTCCCGTGGGTGAACCGCGCTCCGTGAACAGGCCGGTTCAACTCCGCGGCCCGGGGCGGTCGAAGCTCGAAGCTGCCGCCCTCCAGCCCAGCGGACGCAGCTGTTTCCGCGGCAACCTGTGACCTGCGAGCTCCCGATGATGTCGTCCACTGGGCCCGCGGCCGGGCCTCCGAAGTCGCTGCCGCCGCCACCGCCACCGGAAAGCCGCCACAGCTCCGAGTCGGGCCGCCGGAACGCCTGAACCCGCCACAGCCCCGAAGTCGGCCAGCCCCGCGCTGGTAAGTCCTGGCTGGCTCTGCCATCCGGAGCCTCGAGTTGGTCGCAGTTAAAGTTGGAGGGCCGCCAGCTCCGCGATAGGCCTCAGCGCAGACGGAGCCGGAGACGGGGGATACGACAAGAAAAGTCGCGTCCCCCCAAAAGGACGAGACTCGTTTCTCCCACCCCTCCCACACACATACACTACATAATAACTCAAACTAACGCTAAAAAGCAAGACAAGAAAACAAATAAAAAGAAAAACAGACGGACTGCAGGCGAGCCGCTGCTGCCAGGGCAGTGCCGCCACTCCCAGCTGCATTGGTGATGGAAGGCTAGTTGGTACCATGCTCCTCCTGCGAGGATGTGGGAAGTCAGAAAAACTGCTGGTGTCTCTGATAACTACACCTGTGGGAATTGTGTCCAGGTCAAGTCCTTAAAGACTGCATTAGGAAACTGGAGAACTGCAGCTGGAGAATGAGAGTTTCTTGGACAAGGTGTATTGTGAGGTTGTTTTATTGTCATGATCGAACAATTAAATTCTTACTTGCAGCAGCACAACAGCATATGTACTGTAAGCATAGTACTCTAACCTTCAAAATGGGTGCATCCTTTTATGTGCTATTGTGGGGATGACATATCAAGGTTGAGCAGCATTACCAGGCAGGGCTCAACCTTGCCAGGCTCTGAGACTCAGCAAGGAAGGATAATGTCAGGCACAGCCATAATGGTAGATAACTCTTTAGTTAGCAGTGCAAACAGGAGATTCTGTGGCAACAGTCGAGTCTCCAGGACATCTTGGAATGACTGCTTGACGTTCTCAAGGGGGAGGGTGAGTAGCTGGAAGATGTTGTGCATGTTAGGAAAAAGAATGAGGTCCTGCAATCGGGAGTTAGGAAAAAGCAGGACCTCCAGGGTAGCGATCTCTGAACAGCTTCCAGTGCCACGTGCTAGTAAGGGAAGGAACAGGAAGATAGAGGAGATGAGGGGTCACAGTTTAAGGATAAGGGGGAATTCCTTTAGGACCGAGATGAGGAAAACATTTTTCACACCAGGTGAGTCTCAGGAATTCTCTGCTACAGAAGGTAGTTGAGGCCAGTTAATTGGCTATATTTAAGAGGGAGTTAGATGTGGACCTTGTGGCTAAAGAGATCAGGGGGTATAGAGAGAAGGCAGGTACAGGATACTGAGTTGGATGATCAGCCATGATCATATTGAATGGTGGTGCAGGCTCGAAGGGCCGAATGGCCTACTCCTGCACCTATTTTCTATGTTTCTATGAATGTTTGGCTGAGGAGTTGTAGGTGAAGGGATTGGGATTTCTGGACCATTGATTTCTCTTCTGGAACAGAGATGATCTGCACAAGATGGATTGCACCTTAACTGGAAGGGAACTAATATCAGGCAGGCAGGTTCACTCGCGCAACACTGATGGATTTACACTCGATTGGTGTGGGGGGGGGGGGGGGGGAGGGGGGGAGGGGGGGGGGAAGGGGGGGGAGGGGGGGGGAGGGCGAATCTATACAGGACCAAGGCAGATGAAATGCTGGAAGGGGGTATGGATGGTGATGGAAGAAGTATAATGGAGAGGAAAAACAGGGAGCGAGGAAGGATTGTTGGTTTGAATTGCACTTATTTTAATGCGAGAGGCCTGCTGGGTAAGACAGATTCACTAGGGGTGTGGATAGGTACATGTGACTGGGATGTTGTAGCCTTTACAGAACCCTGATTAAGAGAGGAACAGGACTGGCAGCTTAATATGTAGGGTACAGAGGCTTCAGGATAGAAATGTGGGTAAAAGAGGAGGGGATGTTGCTTTATTGATTAAGTGGGATGTCACGGCAGTGGTCAGAGATGACATTACTGATGGAGCTGAGAACTAAGAAAGGGATGATCACCTTGTTGGGAGTGTACTACATACCCCCAAATATTGGACAGGGGGATGGGTACAAGAGCAGAGAGGCAGGTGGGTGTAAAATGAGGGTAGAAGCAATAGGTAGCAAGGTGAAAAGTAAAAGTGGCAGGCAGACAAAACCAGGGCAAAAATCAAAAAGGGCCACTTTTCAGCAAAATTGTATAAGGGGTAAGTGCGTTGTAAAGACAAGCCTGAAGGCTTTGTGTCTCAATGCAAGGAGTATTCGTAATAAGGTGGACGAGTTGAACGTGCAGATAGATATTAATGATTATGATATAGTTGGGATCACGGAGACATGGCTCCAGGGTGACGTAGGCTGGGAACTGAACATCCAGGGATATTCAATATTCAGGAGGGATAGAGAGAAAGGAAAAGGAGGTGGGGTAGCGTTGCTGGTTAGAGAGGAGATTAACGCAATGGAAAGGAAGGACATTAGCTTGGAGGATGTGGAATCGGTATGGGTAGAGCTACAAAACACTAAGGGGCAGAAAACGCTGGTGGGTGTTGTGTACAGGCCACCGAACAGTAGCAGTGAAGTTGGGGATGGTATCAAACAGGAAATTAGAGATGCGTGCGACAAAGGCAAAACAGTTATAATGGGAGACTTCAATCTACATATAGATTGGGTGAATCAAATTGGCAGGGGTGCTGAGGAAGAGGATTTTTTGGAATGTATGCGGGATAGTTATCTAAATCAACATGTAGAGGAACCAACGAGAGAGCAGGCTATTTTAGACTGGGTTTTGAGTAATGAGGAAGGGGTAGTTAGCCGTCTTGTTGTACGTGCCCCCTTGGGCAAGAGTGACCATAATATGGTTGAGTTCTTCATTAGGATGGAGAGTGACATTGTTAATTCAGAAACAATGGTTCTGAACTTAAAGAAAGGTAACTTTGAGGGTATGAGACGTGAATTGGCCAAGATTGACTGGCAATTAATTCTAAAAGGGTTGACGGTGGATATACAATGGAAGACATTTAAAGACTGCATGGATGAACTACAAAAAATTGTTCATCCCAGTTTGGCAAAAGAATAAATCGGGAAGGTAGTGCATCCGTGGATAACAAGGGAAATCAGGGATAGTATCAAAGCAAAGGATGATGCATACAAAGTAGCCAGAAAAAGCAGCATACCAGAGGACTGGGAGAAATTCAGAGACCAGCAGAGGAGGACAAAGGGCTTAATTAGGAAAGGAAAAATAGATTATGAAAGAAAACTGGCAGGGAACATAAAAACTGACTGCAAAAGTTTTTATAGATATGTGAAGAGAAAGAGGTTAGTTAAAACAAATGTAGGTCCCTTGCAGTCAGAAACAGGTGAGTTGATCATGGGGAACAAGGATATGGCGGACCAATTGAATAACTACTTTGGTTCCGTCTTCACTAAGGAAGACATAAATAATCTGCCGGAAATAGCAGGGGACCGTGGGTCAAAGGAGGAATTGAGTGAAATGCAGGTCAGTCGGGAAGTGGTGTTGGGTAAATTGAATAGATTAAAGGCCGATAAATCCCCAGGGCCAGATAGGCTGCATCCCAGAGTACTTAAGGAAGTAGCTCAGGAAATAGTGGATGCATTAGTGATAATCTTTCAAAACTCTGTAGATTCTGGAGTAGTTCCTGAGGATTGGCGGGTAGCAAATGTAACCCCTCTTTTTAAGAAGGGAGGGAGAGAGAAAACGGGGAATTACAGACCAGTTAGTCTAACATCGGTAGTGGGGAAACTGCTAGAGTCAGTTATTAAAGATGGGATAGCAGCACATTTGGAAAGTGGTGAAATCATTGGACAAAGTCAGCATGGATTTACGAAAGGTAAATCATGTCTGACGAATCTTGTGGAATTTTTCGAGGATGTAACTAGTAGCGTGGATAAGGGAGAACCAGTGGATGTGGTATATCTGGTCTTCCAGAAGGCTTTCAACAAGGTCCCACATAAGAGATTAGTATACAAACTTAAAGCATACGGTATTAGGGGTTCAGTATTGATGTGGATAGAGAACTGGCTGGCAAACAGGAAGCAAAGAGTAGGAGTAAACGGGTCCTTTTCACAATGGCAGGCAGTGACTAGTGGGGTACCGCAGGGCTCAGTGCTGGGACCCCAGCTATTTACAATATATATTAATGATCTGGATGAGGGAATTGAAGGCAATATCTCCAAGTTTGCGGATGACACTAAGCTGGGGGGCAGTGTTAGCTGTGAGGAGGATGCTAGGAGACTGCAAGGTGACTTGGATAGGCTGGGTGAGTGGGCAAATGTTTGGCAGATGCAGTATAATGTGGATAAATGTGAGGTTATCCACTTTGGTGGCAAAAACAGGAAAGCAGACTATTATTTAAATGGTGGCCGATTAGGAAAAGGGGACATGCAGCGAGACCTGGGTGTCATGGTACACCAGTCATTGAAAGTAGGCATGCAGGTGCAGCAGGCAGTGAAAAAAGCGAATGGTATGTTAGCTTTCATAGCAAAAGGATTTGAGTACAGGAGCAGGGAGGTTCTACTTCAAGTTGTACAGGGTCTTGGTGAGACCACACCTGGAGTATTGCGTACAGTTTTGGTCTCTAAATCTGAGGAAGGACATTATTGCCATAGAGGGAGTGCAGAGAAGGTTCACCAGACTGATTCCTGGGATGTCAGGACTGTCTTATGAAGAAAGACTGGATAGACTCGGTTTATACTCTCTGGAATTTAGGAGAATTGAGAGGGGATCTTATAGAAACTTACAAAATTCTTAAGGGGTTGGACAGGCTAGGCAGGAAGATTGTTCCCGATGTTGGGGAAGTCCAGGACAAGGGGTCACAGCTTAAGGATAAGGGGGAAATCCTTTAAGACCGAGATGAGAAAGACTTTTTTCACACAGAGAGTGGTGAGTCTCTGGAACTCTCTGCCACAGAGGGTAGTTGAGGCCAGTTCATTGGCTATATTTAAGAGTGAGTTGGATGTGGCCCTTGTGGCTAAGGGGATCAGAGGGTATGGAGAGAAGGCAGGTACGGGATACTGAGTTGGATGATCAGCCATGATCATATTGAATGGCGGTGCAGGCTCGAAGGGCTGAATGGCCTACTCCTGCACCTAATTTCTATGTTTCTAAAAGAGAAAATATGCCAGGAGATTGTAGGCATCTGCAGGATTAATATAGTTGTTTTAGTTGGGAATTTTATCTTAATATTGACTGGGAATCTCACAGTCCAAAAGGTTTAGAATGTGTCAAACGTATTCAGGAAAGTTTCCTCTGGAAATATGCAGAGGCTTACACGGAAGAGGGCAACACTTGATCTAGTCATAGGAAATTGGGAGGGCAAATGGATGAAGGGTTCATGGATGAGACTTTGTTCCCAGTTCTGCAATGGCAGTCAGGCCTGCTGTCACATATGGCCAAGGCACCTTGGAACAACCTTCTGCCGTGTGGAAAATCGGGATAACCTGCCGCAAAGAACCTCGGGATAAGCAGCATGGTAGGCTCCTCTGGAAGGTTATATTCCATGTGATCCAAGAAGAGCTTGCAGACTGGATGGAGAATTGGCTTCATGTAGGGAAGCAGAGGGTGATGGTGGGAGGCTGCCTTTCAGACTGAAGGCGTGTGCCTCAGGGTTCAATATGGGGCCCATTGCTGTTTGTCATCGACATCAATGATTTGGATGTGAGGGAGAATGTGGAGGGAGAAAGCTCTGGAAATCCAAAAACGAGCTGACACCACAGACACTCGAGCCATTTTTGGTCCATCCACTCATGGTCAAGCCCCTCTCAAAAGCTAAGATGGGCCAACCATCCTGAAGAGCAATGCTGACATCAATTCTAGATGGAGGGAGCACTTTGAAGATCTTCTTAATCAAACTGCCTCATTTGATTGGAATGTGATCAACAACATTCCAAAACAGCCTACTATTGACTGCCTAAGCAGTATATCATCACTTGAAGAAGTCAAGGAAGCCATCAAAACCTTGAAAAACAACCTTGAAGGCAGCTGGACTCAATGGAATACCAGTCAAGGTGTACAAAATTGGAGGTAACCTGCTCCATTACCATCTGCATCAACTTCTCATCAAGATCTGGATAAATGAAGATGTACCAAGAGACTTTAGATACTACAAAAGAAAAGGCGATCGATCTGACTGTGGACACTATCGTGGAATTACCCTATTAGCAACAGCAGGCAAAGTCCTCGCCCCCATCATGAACAACAGACTCGAGCCTTTTGCCGAGAAGTCCCTTCCTGAGTCACAAGCCAGGTTTAGACCATCACGTGGAACAGCTGACATGATCTTCACAATGCGTCAACTACAAGAAAAATGTTGTGAACAACTTACCTTTGTAAATGGCATTCATCTACCTCGCTAAGGCCTACGACTCGGTATCAAGGGAACTCATGTTACGTCCTATCCACCTATGGATGTCCTGAAAAATACATTTGAATCCTGAGACTCCTCCACAATGACATGCTTGTCACAGTCATGGCCAGCAATTGAGAGCCATTTGAAGTCAGATCGGGATCTGACAGGGATGCCTGATTGCCCCAACACTGTTCACCATCTTCATTGCGACAACCATCCACACCATCCAGGACGACCTACCCCCAGGAATTGAAATAATCTACAGAACAGATGGCAGACGTTTCAATCTTGCCCAAGTCCAAAACTAAGACATCTATGAGCTCAAAAAAGTCAAAAGTCAAAATAGGTTATTGCCATGTGTCCCTGACAGGACAAAGAAATTATTTCTTTGCATAGCACAACAGAACATAGTAGGCATTGACAACAATTATATACGTAAATACACACATGAATGAATAAATTGATAAAGTGCAAATAACAGATGGAGGGGTATTAATGTTCAGAGTTTTGTCTGAGCCAAATTTAATAGCCTGATGGCTGTGGGGAAGTAGATATTCCTGAACCTGGTCGTTGCAGTCCTCAGGCTCCTGTACCTTCTACCCGAAGGTAGCAGGGAGATGAGTGTGTGGCCAGGGCGGTGTGGGTCCTTGATGATGCTGCCAGCCTTTTTGAGGCAGCGGCTGTGATAGATCGCCTCGATGGAAGGAAGGTCAGAGCCGATGATGGACTGGGCAGTGTTTACTAATTTTAGTAGTCTTTTCCTCTCCAGGGCGCTCAAGTTGCTGAACCAAGCCATGATTCAACTGGTCAGCAAGCTCTCTACTGTGCACCTGTAGAAGTTAGAGAGAGTCCTCGACTCTCCGTAATCTTCTCAGGAAGTAGAGGCACTGATGAGCTTTCTTAATAATTGTATCACTGTTCTCGGACCAGGAAAGATCTTCAGAGATGTGCACGCCCAGGAATTTGAAGCTCTTGACCCTTTCAACCATCGACCCGTTGATATAAACAGGACTGTGGGTTCCCATCCTACTCCTTCCAAAGTCCACAATCAGTTCCTTGGTTTTGCTGGTGTTGAGGGCCAGGTTATTGTGCTGGCACCATATGGACAGTTGCTCGATCTCTCTTCTGTACTCTGACTCGTCCCCATCAGTGATACGTCCCACAACAGTGGTGTCGTCAGCGAACTTGATGATGGAGTTCGCACTATGACCGGCTACGCAGTCATGAGTATAGAGTGAGTACAGCAGGGGGCTGAGCACGCAGCCTTGAGGTGCTCCCGTGCTCCCTCATCGAGTTTCAATATGCAGGTGACAACTGTGTTGCAGCTCTCTCAGACAATCATCTGCAACAGATCCTGACTGCCTTCAACAGTGCATACACGAAACTTGGACTTACCATCAACTGCAAGAAGACTCAGGTTATCTACCAATCGTCACCAACTGAGACAAATCGGAAAGAACCATCAATTCAACTTGGTGAAACAACCCTGGAAAATGTGGATCACTTTCCGTACCTTGGAAGTCACCTCTCCTTCAATGTCGACCTTGATGACGAGATCCAACATCGCCTTAAGTGTGTTGGAACAGCTTTTGGACATCTTCGAACGAGAGTCTTTCAAAATCGTGACATCGGAACAGACACCAAAAAGTTAGTGTTCAAGGCAGTGGTGATTCCAACGCTTCTGTAAGCATCAGAAACCTGGACAACATACCAACGCCATCTGAAAACATTTGAAAAGTTCCATCAACGATGTCTTCGAAGCAGCTTAAATATCTGGTGGCAAGACAGACGAACCAACGTCAGCATGCTGAATGAATCAAAAACATCTAGCATCGAAGCCTTTGTCATCAAGGACCAACTTAGATGGGTCGGTAATGTTCGGATGGAAGGCGAGCGTCTACCAAAGCAAACCTTATACTCCCAGCTTAAAGAAGACAAACGGAAAAGAGGCGGACAAAAGAGATTCAAAGATGCCTTAAAAGCCTGCACGAAGAAATGTGAAATCCACGTCGACAATTGGGAAACTAATGCCAAGGACAGGAAACTCTGGCGAACCATCATCCAAGAAGGAACAGCGAACTTCGAAGCCAAGAGATGCGCAGAACTAGAAAAGAGAAGAAAATGGAAAGAGAGGCAGCAACAACCAAAGGCCGATCTGCCATCTGGAATTACCTGTCCTGAATGCTGAAGAACTTTCAAAGCCACGATTTGTTTCAGGCGCCACCTGAGAGTCCATAAAAACAACAGAATGTAGACCATCATTCCACGACCTTGAGGGATAGCCATGACGACCTCTTACCTGATGGAAGAGCGGAGAGGAGGGATTGACCGGGTTGAGACCGTTTTTTGATTGTGCTGGTGCCCTGGCCGAGGTAGCGTGAAGTGTAGATAGAGGAAGGGAGGTTTGTGTACTTTTCTGCAAATCGGCATTTGCAGCTCCTTATTTCTACTAACTTGAATGGGATTTTGAGGAGGTCGGCATACCTTCATGGTCGGCAGGGGAGCGGCAGGTGAAGGAGTGAATGTGGGGATTGGCTGAGGAATTTAATTAGCAAATCGGTAAATGAGCGAATTAGTCAATTTATAAGCAACGTTTGCTCTAGGGGAGCAGCCTGTCGGGAAGCGGCCCGAGTGCCTTGTGAGAAAAGTGCGCGTCTTTGGCGAGGAGGCTGAGGTGAGGTGACTACGTCAAAAGTTGGAGAGGGTGAGACGCAGTGAAGAAATGGCAGGTAAGCTGATTCAGTGTGCTGGGAGGTCAGGGACACTGCTGGTGCCTCTGGCTGCTACAAATATGGAAAGTGTGTCCAGGTTCAGCATCTGAAGGACCGTGTTTGGGCACTGGAGAGGCAACTGGATGACCTCAGGATCATCCATGAAAACAAGAGTTGCCTGGACAGGACCGACAGTGAGATCGTCACACCGAAGGTATCGGAAGAGAGAAGGTGGATGATGATGAGGAAGGGAAGGAAGCTTGGAGTACCGGAGACCCTGGGGGATGTACCTCTTGAAAACAGGTTCACCAGGGACAGAAGCTGTCGGGACAGAAGACACTGCCATTCTGAGCGGTGGACAGGTCTGCGAGTCAAGACGTGGCGCTGAAGCAAAGCCGAAGGAACAGACGTCAAGCAGAGCCGTGGTGGTAGTCGGGGACTCCATCGTGAGAGATACTGACAGGGGATTCTGCGGCAACAGGCGGGATTCAAGGATGATGTGTTGCCTCCTGGTGCCGGGATCCAGGATGTCACGGACTGATTACAGGGCATCCTCAATGGTGAAGGGGGGCAGCCGGAAGTGGTGGTGCATTTCAGCACAATGACGTCAGGAAGAAGGGGAAAGAGATTCTGCAGCGTGACTTTAGAGAGCTCGGAAGAAGGCTGAAAAGCAGGACCTCCAGGGTGGTTATCTCCAGTTTGCTTCCAGTTCCTCGTGCTGGTGAGGCCAGGGGCAGGGAGATAGGGGATCTGAATGTGATTGAGGAATCCGGTGCAGGGGGCAGGGATTTGGATTCTGAGACCACTGGGATCTGTTTTGGGGTAAGTGCGAATTTTACAAAAGGGACGGGTTGCACCTTAACAGGCAGGGGACCAGCATTCTGGCAGGCAGGGTTTTCACTGCTACACGGGTGGGTTTAAACTAAATAGTGGCGGGATGAGCCAACTTGGAAATACAAGGATGCGGTTAAAGGGAAAGAGAGTAGAATAGAATAGAATAGAATGCCTTTTATTGTCATTCAAACAGACAAGGTTTGAACGGAATTTCATTTTGGCAGTCATGACGTTACAAAAAAAAACCAAGACACACACTTAACACAATTTACACAAACATCCATCACTGTGAATCTCCAACACCTCATTGTGATGGAAGGCAAAAGTTTTATCGCTTCCCTTTGTTCTTCTCCCGCAGTCCAGCAGTCCAACTGCAGCGTCGAGGTGACTGGGGCGCACGATGCTAAAGCCCCCGGCGGGCGATGGTAAGTCCCGCGGCTGCTTAAGCTGCGTCGGGCGATGTTAGGCCCCGCTCTGAGTCATTTAAACCTCGCGATTCCGGCGGGAGAAGTTGCCATTGCGGGACCTGTGACCTCCCGATGTTCCTGTCCACTGGGCCTGTGGCTGGAGCCTACGAAGCTCCGAAGCCAGGTTGCAGCCGCGCGCCACCACGGGTCCCCGTAGAGGGTAGAGATTAAAGAGTTTCCCCCACCACACCCCCACACATATACACAGCTAAAAAATAATAAAAATTAAAACCAAAAACATACATCTAATGGGACAAAATGTTAAAAAAAAAGACAGACGGACTGCAGTCGAGCCGCTGCCGTTAAGCGCCGCCACTAACTCCAGGAAGTATAGGAAAAGTTAAGCAAGACACCAGAATTAACGGGTCAGAAAACTCGCAAAGGGATAGGAGTGAAATAGGCCAAGTGAAATAGGAATCGATGTGAACGGTGAGGTGAGTAATTGATTAAAAGTATTATATATGAATGCACAAAGTATAAGAAGTAACGTGGATGTGCTTGAGGCTCAGTTAGAGATTGGTAGATATGACATTGTGGGGATTACAGAGACAGGAGGATCGGGACTGGGAACTGAATATTCGGGGTTATATGCCCTATAGAAAGGACGGGGAGGTTGGCAGAGGAGGTGGGATAGCTCTGTTGGTGAGGGATGAAATTCAGTCCATTGGTGACATTAGGACTGATGATGTACAGAAGCTGTGGATAAAATTGAGGAATTTTAAAGGTATGAAAACACTAATGGGAGTTATCTACAGGCCCCCAAACAGTAGCCTGGATACAGGGTGCAAGTTGCAGCAGGAGTTAAAATTGGCATGTAACAAAGATAATGACACTGTGGTTATGAGAGATTTCAACATGCAGGTAGACTGGGAAAATCAGGCTAGTTCTGGATCCTAAGAAAGGGTGTTTGTAGAGTGCCTCCGAGATGGATTCTTGGAGCAGCTTGTACTGGAGCCTACTAGTGAGAAAGCAATTCTGGATTTAGTGTTATCCAATGAATGAGATTTAATAAGGGAACTCGAGGTAAAAGAACTGCCAGGAGTTTGTGACCATAATATGATACGTTTTAATCTGCAGTTTGAGAGGGAGAAGGTTAAATCAGAAGTATCAGTGTTGCAGTTGAACAAAGGGGACTATGAATGCGTGAGAGAGGAGCTGCCCAAGGTTGACTGGAAAAGGATCCTAGCAGGAATGATCGTGGAACAGCAATGGCAGGAATTTCTGGGCTTAATCCAGAAGATGTAGGATCATTTTACTTCGGAGTCAAGTGAGTGACTACGTGAAGAAGATCCGCCAGGCGCATGCGCGTCATTACATCCGCGCATGTCGCACTGAACGGGCTGGAGGGCACAGCTCCTCCAGCGGGTAAGTAGGAACTTCTAAGGTAAGTGTTTTTACAAACTTTCCTTAGAAGTATTTCCACTCCGTAAAGCTGGCTCGAGCAGTCAGTAGGAGTGGGCAGTTGGAGCTGTTATTTCTGAAGATCCGTCTTAGCGTGTGTCCAGGGATTCACCAAATTGATCGGGTCGGGGTCTTATTAATTCCGTTGCTATAACAGTAACATTACCAACAGCCAAGGTTGCCGATGATGATGATATCTGTACTTGCCTCCCACAAATCTTTATCCCTCCATCTTTATCCCTCCATCTGAGAAGACGCTAAGGACATTGGTAAATGGGGAGCTGGTTCCTGAGGTGTTTCCGCAGTAATCAACCAGAACCAGAAGGACTCAATAGATCATGTGGCATGGCTCCCTGAACAGACTGGTGAAATGCCTCATCAACAAACACCAAGACCTGGTTGGCTATCGGTAAGGGCGGCCATCCCAGTCAGATCCTATCTGCACCATCGGAATCTCACTACCTGTGCACGCTGCCCTCGGGACAGTTGCTACAGAAATGAGACAGATGCCAACACTTCACAAAGTGTGGATTTGGAGAATGACGCACGAGTCCTTGTCACGGTTTATCCTGAACAGCTCTGTGACGGGGGACTCTCTGGTTTAAGAACTGTTCCCTGGGTCACATTTGGCGACGGACATCCAGTGCTGCTGAATGATCCATTTGATGAAAGACGCTCTTTGGTCGGCCCGAATCTCCTTGGTCTCCCAGCAGAGCGAGATGCGCGCCACGGAATGTTGCGACTGGCACGCTCCAGACTGCAGGAGCATGTGCTGATGGACACATTGAAGCTTGGTGCAGGCAATGCTAAAGCTCTGTGAGCGAGGGTCCTTCAGCTGCTGAGCATTGAGAGTCCAGTGGGGACACCTTTCAAACAACATAATTGAAAGGTATGTAGACTATCATCCCTGGGATCACATGAGTGGCAAAGGGGCTTTGTTCACACAAAATGTGTGCACATCAATGTGTGGAATCAGTAACACTGAAGGTATACAATAAATGATTCCTTGAATCTAGAGAGCCACACAGTACTTATTTATCAATATTTTGTTATGAGTAGTTTCTTTTTGAAAATAAAAAATAAAATGATCCTTTCATTAGATGGAGAGAATTTGCCTGGACTCTGTTTAGTTGAGAGCACGTGGAGAAACTGCTCAAGTTGAATTTCTAGGAACATGTGGGACAGAGGTTTGTGGAGTTTTACAACTTATACTTTTACATGTAATTTTAACCACTAGATGTAGTGAGAGCCTGTGTATCTTTTGAAGATACACAGATACACAGGGTCTGAAGAAGGGTTTCGGCCCGAAACGTTGCCTATCTCCTTCGCTCCTTAGATGCTGCTGCACCCGCTGAGTTTCTCCAGCTTTTTGTGTACCCTGTGTATTTTTTCATTGCTACTGGAACAAGTCAGGCCAACATACCCATTATGCATAGACTAGGGGTCGGCAACCTTGTTGCACAGGGGCCAGGGCCCATGTCTGTGAGCGGATGGCAGGCCACATCAATCACCATAGTTAATAAATGGAGGTAATAATACATACTAACTAACCTTTGACATATTTATATATATAAGCAATATTATGTTTACTGAACATAGCAGTTAGTTTGAGACACTGGTATTGAAACTACCCTCACCCCTCTCTGTATGTCTATTTGTCTCATAGCGGTTAGTGTGACACTGGGTGTTGCTTTTTGCTCAACAGTCTCTCAATATTAGGTGACAGGCTGGAAGAGGCCAGATGCAAGATGCCATCTAAATGGGCATCAGTCAGTCGGTTTCTTAATTTAGTCTTTGTGCATTTCATTTTTGAGAAGATTTGCTCGCACATGTAAATACTACCGAACATTGAAGTCATTTTTTTCGGGTGATCTACCAGGTTGGTATACATACTAGTTTCAAGAAGATATATCTTGTTGAACTCTAGTGGAGATATGTCTGTTGCATTAAATTTAGATCTTAATACATCGCTGCATTGCATCTCAATAAGTTCCATTTGAACATTTTCTATTACGAATGCGATGTCCACGTCAAATGGAGTGGCAAGCAGCCTGAATTTGCTTGTGTGTGAGCGAATGTCAGCGAAACGTAAAAAAAACTTCACGTCATGTATCACAGTCACAAATGTGTTGGTGTCTGTCATAGAAACATAGAAAATAGGTGCAGGAGTAGGCCATTCGGCCCTTCGAGCCCGCACCGCCATTCAATATGGTCATGGTCGATCATCCAACTCAGTATCCGGTACCTGCCTTCTCTCCATACCCTCTGATCCCCTTAGCCACAAGGGCCACATCTAACTTCCTCTTAAATATAGCCAATGAACTGGCCTCAACTAGTCTCTGTGGCAGAGAGTTCCAGAGACTCACCACTCTCTGAGTGAAAAAAGTCTTTCTCATCTCGGTCTTAAAGGATTTCCCCCTTATCCTTAAGCTGTGACCCCTTGTCCTGGACTTCCCCAACATCGGGAACAATCTTCCTGCATCTAGCCTGTCCAACCCCTTAAGAATTTTGTAAGTTTCCATAAGATCCCACCTCAATCTCCTAAATTCTAGAGAGTATGAACCGAGTCTATCCAGTCTTTCTTAATAAGACAGTCCTGACATCCCAGGAATCAGTCTGGTGAACCTTCTCTGCACTCCCTCTATGGCAATAATGTCCTTCCTCAGATTTGGAGACCAAAACTGTACGCAATACTCCAGATGTGGTCTCACCAAGACCCTATACAACTGAAGGAGAACCTCCCTGCTCCTATACTCAAATCCTTTTGCTATGAAAGCTAACATACCATTCGCTTTCTTCACTGCCTGCTGCACCTGCATGCCTACTTTCAGTTGTCTGTCGGTTGGGTCTCCTGGAGTTCAGGGAAATGAGCGTAGCATGATTTCTCAAGCTGGCATTCCCACAGTCGTAGTTTTGTTTCGAAGGCGACGATGTGTCCACACATCTCATGTACGAGTTGATTTCTTCCCTGAAGTTGCCAGTTGAGGTTGTTTAAATGAGCTGTTAAATCTACCAGAAATGCTACACTCAAAAGCCATTTAGGATCGCAAAATTCTGAGGCATTCACATTTTTACCTTTGAGGAATGTTACTATTTTTCCCCCCAGAGCGTATGTATACTCTTTCTAACATTGCACCTAGACTGAGCCACCGGATGTCGCAGAAGTAGAGCAGGTCTCCATATTGGGCCTCTGCCTCCGACAAAAGTTGTTGAAACTGATGATGGTTCAATCCTCGAGACAATATCAGGTTTACAGCTCTTACCACTATGTCCATCACATCCTTGACTTGACACGCAATGCTTCCTGGTGGACCAGGCAGTGCATTTTTTAAATTTTGTGGTTAATTCCAAGGCCTTCAATGTGGTTTTCAAGCAGAGCCACGACCAAAGCTACGGCAGTCGAGTTACTGCCTCACAGCGAATGCAACGCCGGAGACACGGGCTCAATCCCATTACGGCTGCTGTCTGTATGGAGTTTGTACGTTCTCTCCATGACTTGTGTGGGTTTTCTCCGAGATCATCCGTTTCCATCCACACACCAAAGGCGTACAGGTATGTAGGTTAATTGGCTTGGTAAATGTAAAAATTGTCCCTAGTGGGTGTTGATGTGCGGGGATCGCTGGTCGGCGCGGTCCCTGTGTGCCTGTTTCCGCGCTGTATCTCTAAACTAAAGGGCCTGTTTCCGCGCTGTATCTCTAAACTAAACTAAACCTTTCTTTTCTCCAACCATTGCCGGTGCTCCATCAGTTGCTCCACATACTAACATAGATAGATCCAGCTCCATGCCTGTAGTAAAGTTGAGCTATGTTTCAAGAATGTCTGCTCCTGTGGTAGCACCCTTCATAGGTACCAGTTAACGAAACTCCTCAACAATGTCGAAAGCTGAATTTACTCCACGTACAAACACTGCAGCTGAGCAGTGTCTTTGGTAGCTGTACTCTCATCGAGCGCTATCGAGAAGAAATGGAAATGTTTGCAATAGTCCTTTAAACAGTTTTTCACATCCGCTAACATTTCTATTCATCGTGCAACTGTTCTTGCAGAGAAACTGTCATTTGAAAATGAAATCTTTTTCTCGGGACACAGAATGTCCATCAAACATTCTTTCACGAAACTTCCGTCAGTGAAGAGCTTCATTTTTTTCTGCTATAAACGTAGAAACTACGTAGCTAACACGCGTGTTCCTCTCTGATTCTACACTTTGTTTCTTGAACATCAGGCTTTGATTTGCCAAGCTCCATTTAAGGTTATGAACTTTGTGCTTGCGTGCTTGCCCCCTAATTTCACTGAATTTTTGGTGTTTTGTTTCATAGTGCCGCCTGATGTTGAATTCCATGTTCACACTAACACTTGCATGGCAGATAAGGCATGTGGGCATACTGAAGTGCTGTATAAAGAAGTACTTTTCTGTCCAAGTGTCTTGGAAGACTCGGCATTCAGCATCTACCTTCCTGTGTTTTGGAGCCATTGGGGTTTTACCAGTTTTTGCTAACGGCAACGTGAAACTACAGTCGCCTCATAATAATTCTGGACTCGATCTATCGTCTTTTCATGCCCTTCTTTCGTTCACTGCCCCGTATCTCAACTGTAAACCGTGCTGTGATTAGCCGTTGAGCAGAAGGAAGGGTGGGTTTTGAGAGAAAGTCGGTTTCAGCCACAGCTAATCATAGTTTGGCCGTGCTCACTGTCTGCGCTTGTTCTAGGATTCTAGATGACGGGAGTCCGCAGAAGAAAAATACGCCTGCGGGCCAGATGTTTTCAGGTTACGGGCCGGATCTGGCCCATGGGCCATAGGTTGCCGACCCCTGCCGTAGACGAACCATTCAAAGGAAGTTGATTCAATTGTCATTTGCACAGTACGGTGAGGTACAGATACAATGAAAATCTTGCTAGCAGAGGCATCACAGGCATATGGACTTGAACGACATGCAAAAACATAAATTATAACAAATTTACATATGTTTTATAAGATAAGAAAGCCTGCAAATACAAGACGTGAGGGAAAAATACAATTAGAAAATAACGTCCACGGCAATGCAAGAGGTGCCCATACTGAGTAGGATTAGGACTGTGCAAGTCTGAAGAAAGGTCTTGACTCGAAACGTCACCCATTCCTTCTCTGCAGAGATGCTGTCTGTCCCGCTGAGTTACTCCAGCTTTGTGTCCATCTTCAGTTAAAGGCCTAATGGTTGCAGGAAAATAGCTGTTCCTGAAAATGGTGGTGTGGGACTTTAGGCATCTCTAACTCCTGCCTGACAGTAGCAGCAATAGGAGTTCAGACAAATTATCCCATGAATGGGGAGAAGGTGAGGCACATGTTCTAATGTTGAATCAAAGCATTTTCTGTGGCTCCCACATGGAATTAGAGCACAGGCTCCACCTGGATAGCATTTGGACATTTCCACTGGATCTCTTCCAACCTGGATGTGTCCTCATCCTGTCAGGAAGCTCAGGAAAGAAGAGGACTTGAAAGCAGGCACTCCAGACAAGTCCAGGAGAAAATCAAAATCCAAATGCGAACATAACTGATGGAATACAGAACTGATTAGTCAGCAGAGAGTGAAGATAGATAGTAGGCATATAACCCTTGACTTCTCCTTGGATTGTCACCTTGTCGTGGTGGAGATGCTTGTGTGGACTTGAGATCCTGAGAGCGATACTGTCTGGAGCTATGCTCCTGGTAGGGCCACCCATGGCGGTAAGGTCGAGGGGGAGGTTTCTGACAAAGAGCAATCCAACCAAGAGCTCAACGGTGGAACAGGCGGAGGACGATGGCTGACCTTAGTGGAGCGTCACAATGGCTGGTAAGGCGGATGAAGGCTGCAGCAGAAAAAGATCTCCGGTCGTCTTGGACTCCATACCACTAGATCCGGACCCAGATCTGTCAAGGACCGTGGGGTGGCTGTCTGTGCACCAGTCTCCCCACGTTAAACAAAGTCTATAAATAGGCCTCCAGGCACAGTACTTAATAGATAATAGAAACAAACAAATAAAATAAGTTAATTCAATTAAAAAAACAATACAGTGCAAAACAAAACAAAACCTCCTTAGTGCTGCAACCAAGACAATTCATAGTTCAGAGCAAAGATCTTAGAGCGGAGGTCTTTGGTTCAGAGTTTAGTTGTAGTATGTAATGTTCAAAAGCCTGATGGTTGTTGGGAAGAAGCAGTTCCTAAACCTGGACGTTACGTTTTTCAGACTCCTATACAACCTTCCCAATTGCAGGAGTGAAAAGCGAGCATGCCCGGGGTGGTGTAGGTCTCTGATGTTGTTGGCCGCCTTTATCAGGCAGCGCCTCCTGTAGACCCCTGAGATGGTTAGTACCTGTATTGGACTGGACAGTGTTCACCGCTTTGTGTAATCTTTGTTTCGGCGCATTCGAGTTGTCGAACCCGGTCATGATACAACCTGTCATCTCCGGGACAATTTCCAATCCCCAAAGCAACTGGGGATTGAGTTTCGCTTCGTGTCAAATCCTCTGTGGAAATCAATAAGGACAGTGATGAATCCAGTCATGTCTGGTGAGTGTCCCAAGTTGTCCAGTGGACTGAAAGAGCATCTCCTTTACGTGAGGCACCATGATTTCCCTGCTGATGATGCAGCTGATAAATGCAGCAATGCTCGCCACAAAGATGCACATGGATAATCAGCAAATGGAGGACATGGATCACCTGCAGGCAGAGGAGATTACTCTAACCTGGCATGTTCAGCACAGTCATTGTGGACGGAAGGCTTTTGCCTCGGCTGCACTGTTCATGGCTCTATGTTCTTAGGGTCATGTTGCAGCAAGGACAGGTGGAATATTTCCCCACATACCTCACTTCTGTGAAGTTGGCACTTGATCCCGAACCCTGATTCACTGAGTAGGAGCACACAACACATTGCAGACTGCAGGAGTACCTGCTGACAGAGGCACTGAAGGTTGGTGCAGCCGACACCAAGGTTCTGTGAGGGAGGACCACAGTCTAGGGTCCTTCTAATGCTGCACATTGAGGGGGGAGAGTACAACGCGAACACCCCTCAAACAAGGGAAGGACTGGCAATAAAGGGGGATTTTACTGGTTTGATGCCAGTGACTAGTGGAGTTCCGCAGGGGCCGGTGCTCTTCACGTTGTATATTAATGATTTGTACGAGGAGATTGAAGGCTTTGTGGCCAAGTCTGTGGATGATATGAAAATAGGTGGAGGGTCAGGAAGTGCAGAGAAAGCAAGGACTCTGCAGAAGGACAGACCAGGTTGGGAGAGTGGGCAGAGAAGTGGCAGATGGAATAAGGTGTAGCAAAGTGTGGAGTCATTAATTTTGGTAGTAGGAATAAAGGCATAGACTATTTTCTAAATGGGGAGAGAATCCAGAAATCGGAGGTGCATAGGTACTTGTGCAGGATTCTCAAAAAGTTAATCTGCAAGTCGATTTGGTAGTAAAGAAAGCAAACTCAATGCTAGCATTTATTTCAAGCGGGCTTGTATACAAAAACAGGGACATAATGCTGAGGATATGTAGGGCGCTGGTCATGCCGCATATGGAATATTGTGAGCAATTTTGGGCACCATATCTGAGGAAGGTCGTGCTGGCAGTGGAGAGGATCCAGACGAGGTTTACAAGAATGATCCCGGGAATGAGTAGGTTAACCTATGATGACGTTTGTCAGACCTGGGCCTGTAATCGTAGAATTTAGAAGAATTTAGAAGTTTTCTCCCACATCCCAAAAGACATACGGATTTGTGGGGTAATTGACCCTCTGTAAATTACACCTAGTGTGTAGGGAGTGGATGAGAAAGTGGATAACATAGAACTAGTGTGAACGGGTGATCGATGGTTGATGTGGACTTGGTGGGTTGAAGGTCCCTTTTCCTTGCTGTGTCGTTCCATTCAATCAAAAACGTGGAAACCTAGCACAGGGGCTTATTGCCGAACTTTCTCAGATTGGGTTGGGGGATGAATGTTGGTCATAATTCACCTTCTCTTCCTTAAAAATTGGGAGGGGGGGGGTGTGATTGGAGTTTTTAACCATTACAGGGATGGAAAGGGTAGGGCCTTGTTAACACATAGAAACATATACAATTATTAAGGGATTGGACAGGTTAGAGGCAGGAAACATGTTCTTAATGTTGGGGGAGTCCAGAACCAGAGATCACAGTTTAAGAACAAGGTTAGGCCATTCAGGACTGAGATGAGGAAAAACTATTTCACCCAGAGAGTTGTGAATTTGTGGAATTGATCTGTGGAATTTCTCAGGAGAGAGTTAGATATAGTTCTTGGGGCTAACAGAATCAAGGGATATGGGGAGAAAGCAGGAACGGGGTACTGATTCTAGATGACCAACCATGAAGCTTGCGTCCTTTTCAGGACAGATGATGACAGCGATGTCAGCATTTGAAACATGGAAGATGGACACGACAGAAGAAGAAGCCATGATCATATTGAATGACGGTGCTGGCTCGAAGGGCCGAAAGGCCTACTCCTGCACCTATTTTTTTTCTATGTTTCACACCTCTCACTGAAATGACCACTGTATTCACCCTCATGACTTATTTGCTGGTCTCACAGACACGGTAATTGTGATTCCATCCAGCCTGTCATTTGACCAGTGTGAGAACTTTATGTCAGAACTAAGTGATCGGTGCTAAAATCAATGGTGGTAATAACACCACTGGCGTTTACTGCGAACCACAGCGGTCGACGGAGGCGCAGCGTTGTCGGCCGAGGGTGCAATGGTCCATCGAGGCTGCTGCAGAGGCGCGGACACCCGGCCGATGGAACCACCGTCCTGCTGCTTGGCGAGGCACAGCTCGTCCGCCCATTCAGCGAGCTGCAGGGGGTAGCGCAGTCGGACCCGGCGAGGAGCAGGCAGATGTCGTCGGGCATCTGCTCCAGGAAAGCCTGCTGGAATAAAAGGCAAGGCTGGTGGCCGTCCATGACTGCAAGCATCTCGCTCATCGCTGAGGCCGTCCATGTGTAAGAGCCGAGCTGCGCGATCGCGGCGGCTCAGCCCGAAGGTGCCGTAACCTTGAGACCTTCATACTTATTCAACGCGGGCGGATTCTGCAGGTAAGGCAGTAAACGGGTGGCAGTCTCCTGGCTGAGCGCACCCACCACGTAGAAATAGTGGGGAGCATGCGCGACAATCTGGCGGGGCTCAAACTGGGCCTCGATGTGTGCGAACTACACCTGAGGCTGAACTGCCCAGAAGATGGGCAGTTTAAGTGAAACTGCGTTCTGCTGGGCGGGGTTGGCGTCAAGGTTTTCGGCGGCGATTCGTGCTGAAAATCCGAAAAAGGTTCGGATCATCTGGTCACCACTGAAGGGAGACCAGGTAGGTTGAGTAAAATAGTTTTTATCAACAGGAAAAACTGAACTAAAACTCGTGAAAACCGCGTGCCTAGCTTAGCTAACAAAACACAGCTACTGTCGTTGGGAGGAGCGCTGAATAACTGGCTAAAAGCCCGCGATTGAACCACCGCAGTCACATGACCGTGCCGACCAATGACGAGGGATCTGACCCCCATCCCACCTCCAGGTGCCGCTACAATAGTAACATTTAAAAAGATTTTAGATAGATATATGCATGGAATGAAGGGATATCTGGGCAGTGGGCAGGTGCTATAAAGGTGGACGGGAAGGTCCCCATGAGTCTCAGGCAGATGGGGCTCGTCAGCCTGGGAAGGCGGTCCATCTAGGAGAGGGAAAACTCTAATTAAAAACCTCCACTGCCTTATCCAGTCATGGAAAAGGCTCCAGGAATAAACCTCAAGAAAATCCGGAGTCGGAGCCCCCAAGGCAGTTCATCGTTGTCTACAACCTCGCTCTGGCAGCTCCTGCGACGGTGCTGGTGCCAAACTGTAACGGCCCTGCTGTTCCTTTGGATCGATCAGCGACGTGGAGAGGGGGGAACGTGCTGCATGGGCAGCAGCCTGTCCTCCATATGACATCACACAGGCTTGCATCCGACTACACATCAGCTGCCTGCAAACTAGGATGCATCACCCATGGTCAGTCATGACCGAGGGGAGCCTCCTACTGGAGGGATATGTATCATGCAGGCAGAGGAGATTAGATTCATGTTCCCAATACACAATATGCTAGATTAATTATTCGTGTCAGGCAGCATCCATGCTGGGAACGTTTAGGGTGAGGACCCTTCTTCAAACATTTAAGAAGGGTAGAGAAAGCGTGAATAAAGAGGAGGGGGTGTGGGGCAAAGCCTGGCAAGTGGACACAGGTGAGTGGGGGGGCATTGATTGGCAGATGGGTAGAGTATGTGACAACAGCCATTAAGATGAAGAGATAAAAGATAAGGAGGGATAGATTAGGAGTGGAGAGGAGTGAAAGGCAGAAGGAGGGATACAGGTAGAAGGGGATGGGGGTGACGGGAGGAGAAGGAGGGGAGATGAAAGGGAAATATGGAACTCAGTGATTGGAAACAAGTGTAGAAATGCCTGTTCAACAAAACCACAAAAAGGCTGGCATAAGTTGTCCATGCAAGTGCGCATGACTACACATTTGCCTTGAAGAAAATGAGAGGAGTCAAAATAGAAGTCGTTGAGAGTGAGGACGTTGCCCCAGGCGGAGGAGAGTGTTAGTCGAGGGAAATTGGTTGGGTCCCTGTTCATGACATACCTGGTGGGAGATCGAAGTGTAAAGGGATTGAATGTCCCTGGTGAAGATCAGTGACCGAGGGTCTGGGAATAGACAGTCAATGAAATGTTGACGAGCGTGTGAGATATCACAGATGAAGGTGGGAAGGGACTGGACAAGGGGGAAAGATAACATCAAGGTATTTGGTGAGGAGTTCAGTGGGGCAGGAGCAGGTAGAAACAGTGGGTCTGCTGGGGCAGTCCTAGTTGTGGATTCTGGGGAGGAGGGAGAAGCAGGCAGTGTGGGCCTGGGGATGATGTTGGAGACTGCAGAGGGGAGACGGTCTGGGAGATGATGGCCTGGCGTTCATCTGTGGGGTCATGGTCAGGGGTAGGTATGAGGAGGTGTCCGTGAGCTGCTGCCTGGCCTCAGAACAGTAGAGGTCAACCCGCCAAACTACAATGACACCTCCCTTGTTGGTGGGTTTCAATAATTGCCCAACGCAATGGGATGGGTCCACTCACACCTGGTCCCCCAATGCAACCCATTCCCTAACGCAATATTCCACCACTCACCTGTTCCCCCAATGCAACCCATTCCCTAACGCAATATTCCACCACTCACATATAGCCCGTAACTGCGCAGGTGCGGCTCATTTCCCCTCATCCCCAAGCACTTCTCCCCACTTCTCTTCATGTGTGGAAGGGGAGGAGGGGAGGGAAGTGGGGTGTGTAGCGGGTGGGTGTGGGGTGGGGGGGAAGAGGGGTGTGTGTGGACGGGGAGGTGTAGGCAGGGGGGGTAGAAGGTGGTATGGGGGAGGTGGCTGTGGGGCTTGGGGGTGTGTGTCGCGGGGTGGGGGGGAAATGTGTATGGGCGGGAGGGGATGTGGAGGGAGGGGTGTGCAGGCCGAGCGGTTGTGGGGGATGGGTGTGTGCGGGGATTTGTGTGGGGGGGAAGGGGTGTGTGGGTAGCGGGGTGTGGGGGGTGTATGGGGGAAAGGTGGTTGTGGGGGTGGGGGTTGTGGGGGTGGCAGGGTGTGTGGAGGGGTGGCTGTGTTTGGGAAGGAGAGTGTGTGGGCGGCGGGGGTGTGGGGCATGGGGGGGAGGAGTGTGGGCAGGGGGGTTTGTGGGTGGGGAGGGTGTGTGTGGAGTTGTGGGGGTGTGGGCGTGGGCTGGGGGGAGTTGTGGGGGAGAGTGGGCGGGGGGGAGTTGTGGGCGGGGGAGTTGTGTGGGCGGGGGAGTTGTGGGGAGAGGGGTGTGTGGGCGGGGGGGGAGTTGTGTGAGGGGGGTGGGTGTTTGTGGGCGGTGTGTGGGCGGGGGGAGTGTGTGTGGGCGGGGGAGTTGTGTGGAGGGTGAGGGATGTGTGGGCGGGGGGGAGTGTGTGAGTTGTGGGGAGAGGGGTGTGTGGGCGGGGGGAGTTGTGGGGGAGAAGGGGTGTGTGAGCGGGGGGGAGTGAGCTCGGAGAAAAGACGGGGAAGAGCCATGAGGGAGAGGGGGGCATAATGGGGGGAGGGGGAGGAGCCAACCAGGGGGAACCAGAGTGGTAGTGGCTGGGATTGGCGGTGCGATGGTCATTCTCCTCCGCCGGGATCAGAGTCTTCGCTTTCCGCCGCACAACATCAGCGACATCTCCGACTCTGGGCTGGGCTGGACAGGGTCGGATCTCCGACACTGGGCTGCTGCTTGGGGCGGGGCGGTTGCTTGGGGCTGGGCTGGGCTGGGCAGGTTCCCTCGGAAAGTCCGGTTGGAAAATTCCACTGGCTGTCCTCAGCTGCAGTAAAGATGCGATGGCGCAGGAAGGGGCGGACCGTCACGGGGAATGACAGGGGAAGAGACTAATCTGCGGCACTGACTTGCAGGAGAATGTGATCGATCTACGCACGCGCATTTTTTAAGATTTGTAAACCTCGCTAACATTTACGACATTCAACCAATCGGAACGAAACTTGGTGGACTCGCAGCTCAGGTGAACGGTGAGTGAACTGGCAAGAAATCCTAGCACTGTCGTGAACCATTTTTGCGCAAATAGAAAGACCACCAAACCAGAAGACAATAAGCGCAGAGTTTTAGTTATGCATAGAAAGATAGATAGATATGAAATAGATAGATAGATAGGAAATAGATAGATAGATATAAATAGATAGATAGATAGATAGATAGATAGATAGATAGATAGATAGATAGATAGATAGATAGATAGATAGATAGATAGATAGATAGATAGATAGATAGATAGATAGATAGATAGATAGATAGATAGATAGATAGATAGATAGATAGATAGATGGAAATAGGAATTAGATAGATGTTGGGAATGTTACTGGGTGAGTGGAGAAGTCAAGATGGTTGGTGTCACACCAACAGATTGAAATAGAAAGGTCCAGAGAGCGTAGAAGGCTGGCATGGGGAGTCCATGAGGAGGGGAATGTTGGAGATGGGAGAAAGGGTCGCCACTGGAAGTTGAGGATTGTATCCCAGAGCAATAAGCCTGGAAACGGAGGCAATGGAAGTTTTAACCTACCATCATGTTTTGTCCAGACATTGTGTGCCAAAGGGCATGTTCCTGTGCTGTTCTATGGGGAGAAGGCAGGAGAATGAGGTTAGGAGGGAGACATAGATCAGCCATGATTGAATGGCAGAGTAGACTTGATGGGCCAAATGGCCTAATTTTGCGCGGAAGACATGACCTTATGATGTTCTATGCCAACATAAAAGCCCATGAGCTGAAGAGGCAGCTAAAAGGCAGGCTTGTGATATTGGTTTGTGAATGGCAGCCAACAGGTGCAGCGCTCATTAGTTGACCTTCTCTCAGGGAGGTATCAGAGGATGTAGATAAGGCACATCGCATGTACCGCTCTATCTCCCCATCTGCATAACAAGGGTCAACGTCAGCATGAAGAGAAAAGCAGCTCTGCTAAACAGGAGTCAACTAACATCACTGGAGTTGTTTCCATGTGAGTCTGTGCCACTAGTTGCAATGCATCTGACAGCTGCACAGATTACTCAGAGAGCCCGGCCTGTTTCTAGGCAGCAGAAGACAAACTAAGAATAAACATGATAGGTTCAGAGCCCAGAGCACACAGCCCATCAGATACAAGTCACTCACCCTTCTCTGACCTGAAACACCATCTCTGCTTATCTCACCACAGATGCTGCCTGACCTGTGGAGTATTTCCTACACCTGTAGGTTTTTGCTTCAATGACTCAGAATGCGAAAAGAGAATACATTGAGTCATAGAGTGATACAGCACTGAAACAGGCCCTTTGTCGCATACATTAGTTCTTTACCTTCCCTGTTTAAGTTTAAAGGTAGAACAAAAATGCTTCAACGGGTTGTGGCAGCATCCACGTTTCGGGTCGAGGTGTCTTGTTCCAGATATCAATTGCTCCTGTGGCTGCTAAGAATCCCATTAAATTTCTATATCCCACCTAAAAATGTCCACTGCCATGGGAAAGGTTTATAATAATCTCTCTTGTCTATGCCTTTCATATTTAATGCCCCTGTATCAGTTCTCCCCTCAGCCTCCTCTGCTCCAAACTCTACAATCTCTTCGCATAACTGGAACAGTCTGTCCCAGGTAACTTCCCGGTGAATCTCCTCTGCAATCTCTCCAGTACTCGCATCCTTTCTGTAGTGTGGTGATCACAACAGCGGCCAATACTCCAAACTCCATGCACGTGTTGTGGTCGCCAGCTACACACAGTGCATGTCAGAGGAATGGCAGTAGGAGAACCATCAGCTTAAGTTCCTGGGTGTGCACAACTCTGTAGATCTGTCCTGGGCCCTGCACATTGATGCCATTACCACCAATGTCATATCCATGAGGTCTACAGTGCCATTCAATCATGGCTGCATCCTAACCCCATTCTCCAACCTTCTCGCCATCAGTGACACCCAGAATCTATCTGCACTGTTTGGTCTCAACAGCCTTCAGTGGCAAAGACAGATTCATCACCCTCTGACTAAAGAAAATGTCTCCTCATCATCCTAAAAGAGACTCTTCCCACAAGTAGTCTATCCAAGCCTTTCACTAGTACGTTTCAATAAGGTCCCCATCATTCTTCTAAGCTCCAGCGAGTACAGGCCCAGTGCTGTCAAACGCTCATATGCATTCTGGATCATTCTTTGTAAAACCTCCTCTGGACCCTCTCCAGAGCCAGCGCATCCTTCCTGAGATATGCCACAAATTCTCAGCCTAGGCATTTGCTTTCTTCACTCCTGAGTCGACTTGCAGGATTAACCCTGCACCAGCACTCCCAAATCCTTTGAACCTCCGATTTCTTTGGATTATCTCCCCCTACTGCCACCCCAAACCAGCACTACCTCGCCTATTTTCGTATCATCTGCAAACTTGGCCCAGAATCATTAATATACAATGTGAAGAGTCTGAACTCTGCTATTCACTGGCAAAGAATTGCCACTCCCCTGCCATCAGTCAACCTGCTATCCACCATGCTTGACCGTATCAAAGCCTTTCTAAAAATTTAGATATTACTATTTCACAAAACCATGCATTTTCATGAACTTCTAGGTACCCCTGCTCGTCTTCTGCTGAAGATTGAGGAGAGTAATTATACGTTGACCATTACTCTGTTGTAAGTCTACAGATGTACGATAGAGAGTATACAGTTGGCATAGGTTGTGGAATTGACAGTTCCATGGGAAGATGGTGTTGGAGAAGCTTATGAGAGGAAAAAGACCAAGTGCTCTGAACTGGAAAGTGAAGCTTCCCAGAATGGCAGGAAGACCAAGATTTTCCCTGTCGAAGTGGGATGCAGGGGATTCAGGCTACGTCTCGACCAGGCTATTGAAGAAAATGGGGGTGAGGGGTCGCTCCCTCCAACAAGCAATCAAGTCATTATCAAATTCTGCAGAAAAAAAGCAGCAATTGGATTTGGATCAAAAGGAGAGACAACAATTGGGCTGCAAGATGAAGACAGGAGGGTATGGAATTGAGGGGGGTGTAACTGGGATGCCAAGTATCACCGTTGAGCCCTCTGGAGATGTTTGTGGGGAAATGTCAAAGAAACGGTGCCCACCTGATGACCCCAATGACGTACCTACCCTAACAAATAGCAAGACCGACTTATTACAGGGATTCATCAAGTCCTATTAGCTCACTGACTGGTACTCAGAGCTGACGTAACTCAGGCTGCAGAAGTGGACAGACTGCCCTGTCCATGTGCTGGCCTTCGAGGGATTACAATGAAGGTCGTAATCAAAGACCCTGAACGCGAAACCAATGGGCAAGAGGTACAGAAGTTTGTAAACGCACATCTCCAGATTCAGGGACAGTTTTTTCCGTGCAGTTATCAGGCAACGGAACCCTCCTCGCCAGCTAGAAAGCAGATCTGACTTCCCTTCTACTCATTGGAGATCTTTAATTGGACATTATTGAAGTTTATTTCACACTGAATATTGTACCCTTTATACTTTATCTGTACTCTGTGGACAGATTGGTTGTAAGCAAGTAGGGCCTGGATAGCATGCAACAAAATGTTTTTCACTGCATCTGGGCACAAGTGACAGTAATAGACTACACTACATAGAAACATAGAAAATAGGTGCAGGAGGCCATCCGGCCCTTCGAGCCAGCACCGCCATTCATTGTGATCATGGCTGATCGTCCGCTATCAATAACCCGTGCCTGCCTTCTCCCCATATCCCTTGACTCCACTAGCCCCTAGAGCTCTATCCAACTCTCTCAAATCCATCCAGTGATTTGGCCTCCACTGCCCTCTGTGGCAGGGAATTCCATAAATTCACAACTCTCTGGGCAAAAACGTTTTTTCTCACCTCAGTCTTAAATGACCTCCCCTTTATTCTAAGACCGTGGCCCCTGGTTCTGGACTCGCCCAACATTGGGAACATTTTTCCTGCATCTAGCCTGTCCAGTCCTTTTATAATTTTATACGTTTCTATAAGATCCCCCTTCATCCTTCTAAACTCCAGTGAATAAAAGCCTAGTCTTTCCTCATATGACAGTCCCGCCATCCCAGGGATCAATCTCGTGAATTGCCTCAATCCCAGGGATGCACTCCCGTCCCATCCCATCCCGAAGAAGGTACTGGAGCCTTTGAACTGTGACCTCCAGGTTCAGGAACAGCTTCTTCCCAGCAAACATCAGGCTCTTAAACCACCCTGCACACTAACCAGAACTCCACCTCCGCACCAGAATAATATGGACTTTGCCTACACGAGGAACTGTACGTGCTGGGATCTTATGCAAAGAAAACAAGAGGCTGGAGTAACTCAATGGACCAGGCGGCATCTCTAAAGAACATGGTCAGGTGATGTATCAGGTCAGGTCCCTTCTTCAGACTGGATATTGGACTTTGTATAGCTTGCTGTCCAAGTTACATTTGCATTAATATAGTCAGGCTTCCTCGTTTTTTGGGGGGTTTAGGTTAATTATTGTCACCTGTAGCGGGATGTACGACAGATTAGAGCAAAGGGGAAGATACAGAGTGCAGAATATAGTTCTCAGCATTGTAGCGACACCAGCTCCAGATACAAAGTCCAATGTCCGCAGTGGAGTCGAGGTGAATCGGACAGTACCCTAGCTTATGGAAGGGCCGTTCAGAAACCTGATAACAGAGGGGAAGAAGCTGTTCCTGAGTCTGGTGGTGCGGGCTTTCAAGCTTCTGTACCTTCTGCCGGACGGGAGCGGGGAGAAGATAAGATGACCGGGTGGGACAGAGCAAGTTTTTGATAATATGTTAGACATAAAAAGCTGGAGTAAGTCAGCGGGACAGGCAGCATCTCTGGAGAGAAGGAGTGAGGGACGTTTCGGGTCGAGACCCTTCTTCGTGAGATGTTGGCTGCATTGCCCATGCAGCGTGAAGTGTGGATGGAGTGGATGGTGGGAGGTGTGGTGTAGCTGATATTATTATTTAGCTGCAGTAAGCAAGAGTGTCATTGTTCTGGTCCCGGTGTTTATGACAATTGAAGACTCGACTGCATGGAGCCCAGAGTGCCGGCGGCCGCGGGTCGGGGATGGACAGAGAGGGGAGGGGATGTCTGGCAGTCCCAGTGACATCTGAGGCAGCGAGTGTGCGGGAGGAGGCGAGAGGAGGCATCGGGTTACCGGACGCGCCGGCTATAAGAGCCGGGCTGTTGGCCGAGCGGGCAGCGCACCATGCCACGGTCGGCGGGCGGCGGGGAGCAGCCAGCCGCAGCTCAGTGCCCGGAGCACGGCGAGGGGGTAGAGATGTACTGCGCCCAGGACAAGAAGCCCCTGTGCCGACTGTGTGTGGAGGGCGACCGGCACAGGGGCCACTCGATCAGCCCCGTCAATGAGACCATCCGCGTCTACCAGGTAGGAGGAACGAGGCATCGCCTCCTGGACACCCCTCACCCGGGACATCCCTCACCCAGACACCCCTCACCCAGACACCCCTCACCCAGACACCCTCACATCCTCACCCACCCCTCACCAGACACCCCTCACCCAGACACCCCTCACCCAGGGACATCACCCAGACATCCCTCACCCAGACACCCCTCACCCAGACATCCCTCACCCAGTCACACCCTCACCCAGACATCCCTCCCTCACCCAGACACCCCTCACCCAGACAGACCCCTCACCCGGACACCCCTCACCCAGACATCCCTCACCCAGACACCCCTCACCCAGACACCCCTCACCCAGACACCCCTCACCCAGACATCCCTCACCCAGACCCAGACACCCTCACCCAGACATCCCCTCACCCAGACATCCCTCACCCAGACACCCCTCACCCGGACACCCCTCACCCGGACACCCCTCAGACACCCCTCACCCGGACACCCCTCACCCGGACACCCCTCACCCGGACACCCTCACCCAGACACCCCTCACCCAGACACCCCTCACCAGACATCCCCTCACCCAGAACATCCCTCACCCAGACACCCCTCACCCAGACATCCCTCACCCAGACATCCCTCACCCAGACATCCCTCACCCAGACATCCCTCACCCAGACATCCCTCACCCAGACACCCCTCACCCAGACACCCCTCACCCAGACATCCCTCACCCAGACACCCCTCACCCAGACACCCCTCACCCAGACATCCCTCACCCAGACACCCCTCACCAGACATCCCTCACCCAGACATCCCTCCACCCAGACACCCCTCACCCAGACATCCCCACCCAGACATCCCTCACCAGACACCCCTCACCCAGACATCCCTCACCCAGACACCCCCCACCCCACCCCCTCACCCAGACATCCCTCACCCAGACACCCCATCACCCAGACATCACACCCCTCACCCAGACATCCCCTCACCCAGACATACCCCTCACCCAGACATCCCTCACCCAGACACCCCTCACCCAGACACCCCTCACCCAGACACCCCCTCACCCAGACACCTCACCCAGACATCCCTCACCCAGACACCCCTCACCCAGACACCCCTCACCCAGACAACCCCACACCCAGACATCCCTCACCCAGACATCCCTCCCTCACCCAGACATCCCTCACCCGGACACCCCTCACCCAGACACCCCTCACCCAGACACCCTCACCCAGACACCCTCACCCAGACAACCCCCCACCCAGACACCCCTCACCCAACACCCCCCCACCCAGACACCCCTCACCCAGACATCCCTCACCCCCAGATCCCTCACCCAGACACCCCTCACCCAGACATCCCTCACCAGACACCCCTCACCCAGACACCCCCACCAGACATCACCCAGACATCCCTCACCCAGACATCACACACCCCACCCAGACACCCCTCACCCAGACATCCCTCACCCAGACATCCCTCACCCAGACATCCCTCACCCAGACATCCCTCACCTCACCCCTCACCCAGACACCCCCTCACCCAGACACCCCTCACCCAGACACCCCCTCACCCAGACATCCCTCACCCAGACCCCTCACCCAGACACCCCTCACCCAGACACCCCTCACCCAGACACCCCTCACCCAGACATCCCTCACCCAGACATCCCTCACCCAGACATCCCTCACCCAGACACCCCTCACCCAACATCCCTCACCCAGGACACCCAGACATCCCCTCACCCAGACATCCCTCACCCAGTCACATCCCTCACCCAGACATCCCTCACCCAGACACCCCTCACCCAGACACCCCCCCACCCAGACACCCCTCACCCAGACACCCCTCACCCAGAAGGACATCCCTCGACACATCCCTCACCCAGACACCCCTCACCCAGACACACCCCTCACCCAGACATCCCTCACCCAGACATCCCTCACCCAGACACCCCTCACCCAGACACCCCACCCGGACACCCCTCACCCAGACATCCCCACCCAACACCCCCTCACCCAGACACACCCTCACCCCACCCCTCATCCCAACACCCCTCACCAGACATCCCTCACCCAGACACCCCTCACCCAGACACCCCTCACCCAGTCACCCCTCACCCAACATCCCCTCACCCAGACACCCCTCACCCAGACCCCCTCACCCAGACAACCATCACAACCAGAGACACCCTCAACAACCTCACCCAGACAACCCCTCACCCAGACATCCCACACCCAGACATCCCTCACCCAGACACCCCTCACCCACGGGACACCCCTCACCCACATCCTCACCCAGACATCCCTCACCCAGACATCCCTCACCCAGACACCCCTCACCCAGACAACATCCCTCACCCAGACACCCGACATCCCTCACCCGGCACCAGACACCCCTCACCCAGACATCCCTCATCCCCAGACATCCCTCCGACACCCAGATCCCACACCCAGACCACCCCTCACCCAGACATCCCTCATCCCGGGACACCCCCCAGACACCCCTCACCCAGACATCCCTCACCCAGGACATCCCTCACCTCAGACACACCCGCCCTCACCCAGCCAACATCCCTCACCCAGACACCCCTCCCACCCACCCAGACACCCTCACCCAGGACATCCCTCACCCAGACATCCCTCCACACCCTCACCCAGACACCCCTCCACCCAGACAACCCCCACCCAACATACCCCCTCACCCAGGACATCCCACACCCGGCCAGACACCCCTCACCCGGACACCCCTCTCCCGGACACCCCTCTTCCGGACGCCCCTCTCCCGGACATCCACAGGAGTACAGTGTGAAGTTGTGCTTACCCCCTGCCTGATCCAGCCCTTGTGCAGTGCAAGATCTCTCATTCTTCCATAGTTAGACTAGAGAGTACGTTCCAGTCTTAGAGTGATACAGTGTGGAAACAGGCCCTTCATCCCAACTTGCCCACACTGGCCAACAGGTCCCATCTACACTAGTCTCACTTGCCTATGTTTGGTCCATATCCCTAAAACCTGTCCTATCCATTTTTTTAAACTTTGGGATATTCCCTGCCACGACTACTTCCTCCAGCAGCTTATTCCATACACCCACCACCCTTTGTTACCCCTCACATTCCTATAAATCTTTCCCCCTTCACCTGAAACCTGTGCCCCCTTGTTCTCTGGGCAAGCGTCCACCCAATCTGTCCCTCTCATGATTTAAGACACTGCATGCAACTCAATCTCTCCCTTTATGGAAAATCCGATGGCTCTGGAACCAGTCCGCTGAACCTGTGCTGCAGCCCCTCAAGGGCAGGCAGGTAAGGATACAACCAAAATATATCACTCTTCCTTTACGCATATAATCAAGAGGCGTAGCAATATTATTTCGTAAAGGTACTTTATTTTAAGCATACATCACTATATCTGATAAAGATTGGCAGATACATTATTGTGATAGGAGAAATAAATAGGGAAAAAATGATTTTTGTTTAACATCTATGGACCAAATTTTGATAGTCCTTTATTTTTTAAGAAAGTACTTAATAATATTCCGGAATTAACACATTACAATTTGATAATTGGAGGAGATTTTAATTGTACATTAGACCCTTTATTTAGATAGATCTTCGAAAACAAAGAAAAATTAAATCACATACTAGTGATTTATTAAACGCATACATCCAAACGACTAACATTAAAGATGTCTGGAGAACAGAAATCCTACTGGTCGAGAATATTCCTTTTACCGCCAGTACATAAAACTTATTCAAGAATAGATTACTTTCCTGGTAGAATGCAAAGCTTATTTCACTTACTTACGAATCCAAATATCATAATATTATAATTTCAGATCATGCGCCATTAACATTTAAAATTAAAATAAATGGTAAAAACAGAAAATCTAGGACAATGGAAACTTTAACCCACAAATTTAAACCACTCAGGAATATATTATAACTCAGATTAAGATGTTTTTTGAAATAAATGATCAGAACCCAGAAATATCTCGCTCTTTATTATGGGAAACATTTAAAGCATATCTTCGAGGAATTATGATTTCTTCACAAGTATTCCATAATAAGAAGACTCGGAAGGAACAACAGGACTTAGAAAGGGAGATTAAAACAATTAGATATACAGAATGCAACAAAATCAGATATAATAATACATAATAAAAATTGTAGCATTGAAGTATAAATTAAATAAAATATATTACTGATCAAGTTTTAAAATTATGTACCCAACATAACTAAACAATTGTTGTTTGAATTTTGGAGACAAACCACAAAAACTATTGGCTCGACAATTTAAGGAAAATTGAAAGCTGAAAAAATTTATACATAGGATTAAATCACAAAACGGTGAATTTATTAATACAGCCCAAGGATATTAATGAAAGATTTATGCAATATTATAAAAATTTGTATACTGGGTAACACGACAGTAAATAAAACAGAAAATAGATGCCTTTTTTAAATGTATGTAAACTTAAAAGAATTAGATTTTACAAAATAGAGAACTATTAAATGCCGATATTTCAATAAAAGAAATCCAAGAATCTATTAAATCTTTAAAAAATGGTAAAACTCCAGGACCAGATGGTATAGGCCTCGGAATTTTATAAAATTTTTCATGACCAAATGGTCCCATATTTAAAATCAATTATATGAACAGATATATACACAAAGAGAAATTACCAGATACATTGAACGAATCTATTATAACACTTATACCCAAAATAAAATAAAGATTTGGATGACCCAGGGATCATATAGAGCAATTGCTTTATTAAATACGGATCACAAAAATTTTAACAAAGAGATCCTTGCACAAAGATTAAGCAAAATTGTTAACCGAATTAATTCATCCTGATCAAACAGGATTTATACCTAAAAGATATTCTTCATATAATCTAAGACGGTTATTTAATATCATATATTCGAAAAGAAGTGATAAAAAAGGACTTAGTAGTCATCTCGTTGGATGCAGAAAAAGCTTTTGACCAGGTGGAATGGCCTTATTTATTTTTCGGTGATGGAAGCTTTAAGCTTGGTGATAAGTTTACTACTTGGATTAAATTATTATATGCAAACCCAACAGCTAGAATAATAACAAACCATATGTTATCAACTAAGTTTAGTTTATCTCGAGGTTGTAGACAAGGCTGTCCTTTATCACCATTACTGTTTGCGTTAGCAATCGAACCTCTTGCTCAAAGGGTAAGATTGCACCCGGAAATATATGGATATGATACTAAAGATACTAAGAATAAAAATCTCGTTATAATGCGGACGATATATTACTTTATATTACTAACCGGAAAATAAGTATCCGTAATTTGTTAAAACTAATAACGGAATTTGGTTTAATTTCAGGATACAGTATCAATTGGAATAAAAGTGAACTTATGCCAATAACCATGAATAACTTACAGATATTACAACAATTTCCTTGAAAGATAACAAATGAAAATAATTAAATATCTTGGTATTTTTGTTACAAAAAGATTTGACTCTTTATAAAGTCTAATTTCCCGTTATTATTGAATAAATTTAATAAAAAATATCTTATACTGGAAAAGTTTACCTATCTCAATGTTAGGTAAAATAAACGCAATAAAAATGATTTTCCTCCCACAATTATTATATTTATTTTCAATCAATCCCGATAATCTTTCTAAAAATTTTTTTTAAAAAAGTAGATTCAATAGTCACTAACTTTATCTGGGATTATAAGAATCATAGAATAATATAAAAAACATATTATGTACAAGCTAAAATAAACGGGGGTTTAGCTTTACCCTAAATTTTATGTTTTATTAATTGGGCAGTTAATATTAAAAAATATGAATTTCTGGTTAGAAGAAACAGATATAACCAAATTGGTTAAAAATGGAAAGAGAAGACTGTTTTCCATTTGCCAATTAGCTCTCTATAAATATTTTGCTAATATTAATGTACCTAAGAAAATTTATAGTGAAAATTTGATAATAGAGAAAGTGGAATACGTTATTTGGAAACAAATAAAGAAAAACACTAAAACTAAAATTTATAACCGCTAGGTCTTACAATTGCCAACAATTTTACGTTTAAACCGTCAACGATGGATTAGGCTTTTATAAATGGAAAAATAAAGGAATTTTAAATATAGGGGATCTTTATAAGGAAAATTCTTTTCTTCATTTCAAGAATTACAACAAACCTACGGCTTCATAATAATGAATATTTCAGATATTTACAAATCAGAAACTATATCCTCTGCAAATACACAAGAATTCAGAAATAGAAAGAGTGAAATTTTAAGATGAATGCTTGAATAAACATCCAAATACAGAAAAAATGATATCATACATTTACAATATTTTGTTTGGAAAAGTGATATTCCATCATCGGAAATGACACAGACAGCGTTGGGAAAATGAATTAGGTCAAATAATAAGCCCAGAAATATGGGAAGAAAGCTTACAACACCATACATTACTGTTTCGTTAAATGCTAAACATGCTCTTATACAGTTTAAAAGTTACATAGATACATATACGAGTAAAACTAAATTACATAATATATTTCCAAAAATTATCACCTATAATGTGATAAATGTCAAATCTTAGAAGCAACTTTGTCACATTGAGGGGGGGGGGGGGGGGGCCATTTACTAATTGTACGAAGATTCTAGAATATTGGAAGGAAATAGTTAAGATAGTCCTCGAATGTTAATTAATATTACTATGATTCCTGAACCCAAAGTTAATCATACTTGGAATACCGGAAACGGAACAAATAATTACAAGGAATCAAAGAACTTTTATCGACTCTTCTTTAATAATTGGAAAAAATTAATATTAAAATTTTGGAAAGGCCCTGTATCCCCAACATTTAAATGTGGAATACAGAAATGACGGAGACACTTCACTTGGAGAGATTGAGACTTGTCCTTATGGACGGGTTAATCTCTTCAAAGGGATTTGGTACTCCCTATATTAAATATCTACAGGGTCACAATGTTCGGCGCAGGGAACTTGACTGAGGCCTGAATATCTGAAATGGATGAAGAAATACATATAATAAATCATGAATGTATCTCCAAGAATGGATTATTTAGTAATACTTCAATCTCCATCAAACTTCTTCACATTTTCTTTTCTATTTTCTATTCTCTTTCTCAATCTTCCTATCTTTAATTAAGGAAAAAAATATAGAAACATATTATATAAATTTTTAATATGTACACCCTCTAATTTTTTTTTATTCGTATGAAAAGATATAGATGTCTTAAATTTGTAATTAAAAAAATTGGTGCATTTTCAACTATAATAATAAATTTGAAATATAAAGTTAACAATAATACAAACATTCTTAATATTTTGATAACATTATGAATATCATAAAACTTTGTTTAAGATTGGGTAGTATTGTAGTTATATTAGCGGGGATTTGTATTTGGTAATTAGAAAATATCTATGAATATGAGAAGTCCCTGAGTATATTGCTTATTTTAGGAATATACTACATACACCCCAATTATATAAAATAAATAACCACGAATGGAATATATGGGAGTGGAATTAGATGGATAATATTACTGAAATTAACAATACGACACAGACAATCGATAATCAATATTATATAATTTGTAGAAGGGGATATTATAGGGTAACTTCATTTATTCGACACTGAGCGTATAAGAGTGTACTCGTATATATTGTTTCTACAATAAAAAAAATTAAAAAAAAAAAAAAAAAAAAAAGAACAACCGTACACGGTAGATAGACACAAAATGCTGGAGTAACTCAGCGGGACAGGCAGCATTTCCGCAGAGAAGGAATGGGTGACGTTTCGGGTCGAGACCCTTCTTCAGACTCAGACTTTTTGCAACCATACAGGAGAGGAATAGATCGGGTGGACGCACAGAATCTCTTGCCCAGAGTAGGGGAATCGAGGACCATAGGTTCAAGGTGAAGGGGAAAAGATTTAATAGGAATCTGAGGGTAACTTTTTCACACAAAGGGTGGTGGGTATATGGAACAAGCTGCCCAGAGGAGGTAGTTTGAGGCTGGTCCATCCCAATGTTTAAGAAAATAGTTAGACAGGTAACATGGATAGAGACGATCTATGGGAGGGGGGATAAGAATAGAACACATTTGGAGGGATATGGGCCAAGCCCATGCAGGTGGGACTAGTGTAGCTGGGACATGTTGGCCGGTGTGGGCAAATTGGGCTGAAGAGCCTGTTTCCACACTGTATGACTCTGTGTACACGGTACTCCAGGATGGGTCTCACCAAGGTCCTCCATAAATGCAGCAGCGTGAGGTGAGGATAGCACAACTGTTCACAGTAATACCCTCAGTATAGTTGTGCCAGCCTAATCTCCTTCCCACCGCTGCAATTGTGTAGGAATTAGTCTCAGTGAGTCTCTGAACTAACAGCAAGTTTGGTCCAATCATCAGTCATGATGATTATAAAACACGGTGGTGCAATGGTAGAGTTGCTGCCTCACAGCGCCAGAGACCCAGGTTCGGTCCTGACTGCTGTCTGTACGGAGTTTGTACGTTCCCCTGCGTGGGATTTCTCCGGGATCTCCGATTTCCTCCCACACTCCAAAGAAGTACAGGTTTATAGGTTAATTGGCTTGTGTAAAAATGATAAATTGTCCCTAGTGTGTGGGATAATGTTTGTGTGGGTGGATCGCTGGTCGGCGCAGAATCCGTGGGCCAAAGGGCCTGTTTCCGCTCCGTATCTCCAAACTAAACTAAACTAATCAAATTGGTTACAACATGTTTATGATCAGGAACTAGAGAACCACTTAAAAGTTACTTTGGAAAATGACAAGCAAAAACAACGAGCAGTTTGGGAATAAAACTGTTTCCCTGTAACCTTCCAGCAGCAATCAGACACTGATATCTCGTGTGAGATATGCGATGTGCTCACAATCACTACTCAAAGACTAAACCGTGGAAGCAAGAGATTCTTTATTTTCGAGTCTGCAGAGTCAGGTGCCTCTCCAAGTTGAGACACACCGAAGTCAGAAGGGTAAACCCCCTTTATACACACAATTCTACATCCAACCTCCCCTCCTTTGACCCGCTCCAATCAGACACTGAGGTGGACAACCTGTAGGTACGTCCCCCCAGTACCTCCCACATCATACATCGCATGTCCATGGTAATGAGCAGTTTCTTGACCAGGGGTGTGTTGTAATATTCATTTATTTTATTAAGCATGCTCAGTTGTTCATGACCTACCCTAGTTTTACTCACCTCCAAGTGAACTCTCTCAGTTCTCCTATATCAGCACTAAAGCTAAGCTATAGTGACAAGGGTCCCATCTATCACTCCCTTCTACTGATAGGGATCTATCTACATCACTCCCTTCTACCACTATACAATGCTATCACTTCTTACTCAAGGATGGGTCTGGTAACTTTTATACACAGCTGTGTCAGAACCCTCTCCCTGGCCCCTATCGGTTTGAATCCTCTTTAAAGCCCCTTACAATAGTGGGGTTTAATCACTTTATCCCTCACAATCGCAAGAACACAGCTGGAGGCCATTGAAATTGACAAACGATTGCTTCTATTGTCACATTGAGTCAGAGTCCTACCGCACGGAAACAGACCCTTCGGCCCACCTCGTCTGTGCTTGGTCCTTTTCTCCCTAAACCTTTCCTATCCATGTACCTGCCCAAATGTTGTTTAAATGTTGTTTATAGTACCTATCTCAAATACTTCCTATGGCGGTTCATTCCATATACCCATCACCCTCTGAGTGAACAAGAATTGCCCTCCTGGTTCTTATTAAATAATTTCCCCTCACTTTAAATGTACATTTTCTGGTTCTTCATTCCCCTACCTTGGGTAAAATACTCGTGCATCTCCACCCCCGCCCCTTTCTATTCCCCTTGTGATTTTATACAGCTCTATAAGATTACCCCTCAGTCTCCTGCGTTCCAAGAAATAAAGTCCGAGCCTGCCCAACTTCTCCCTATAACTCAGGGCCTCAGGTCCTGGAAACATCCTTGTAAATCTTCTTTGCACTCATTCCAGCTCAATGACATCCTTCCCATTGTAGGTGACCAAAACTGAACATGATACTCCATATATGACCTCACCAATATGTTGTCCAACTGTAACATGACATCCCAGCTCCTTTACTCAATACATTGACTATTAAAGACAAATACACCAAATGCCTTCTTGACCACCCTGTGACACCACTTTCAGGGAACTATGTACCCGTACTCCTAGATCCCTCTGTTCTCCAACACTCCCCAGAGCCCCACCGTTCATTGTGAAAGTTGATGGTCTGTTGTAGCTTTTAATTCAATTCAGCCTGCGCTATGTAAATAGTGTTACCTATTTATCAATCATGATAAATCCAACGTGGTATGGAAAATATGGAAAATGATCTGAAGAAGGGTCTCGACCCGAAACGTCACCCAATCCTTCTATCCAGAGATACTGCTGTCCCGCTGAGTTACTCCAGCATTTTGCATCTATTTGTGTTATGGAACCATGTCTTATAGCAGAACAACCTGTCCAACAGACACATCTCTGTGTAGGAAAGAACTACAGATGCTGGTTTAAATCAAAGGCAGATGCAAAATGCTGGAGTAACTCAGCGGGACAGGCAGCATCTCTGGAGGTGGATGTAGTTGGAGACAGTAAGACTGATGGGAGAACTGGGATGGGGGAGGGGATGGAGAGAGAGGGAAATCAAGGGCTTTTTGAAGTTAGAGAAGTCAATGTTCATACCACTGGGGTGTAAGCTGCCCAAGCAAAATATGAGGTGCCGTTCCTCCAATTTGCGCTAGGCCTCACTCTGACAATGGAGGAGGTCCAGGACATAAAGGTCAGATTGGGAATGGGAGGGGGAGTTGAAGTGCTGAGCCACCGGGAGATCAGGTAGGTTAAGGCGGACCGAGCGGAGATGTTCAACGAAACGATCGCCGAGCCTGCGCTTGGTCTCGCCGATGTACAGAAGTCTGAAGAAGGGTCTCGACCCGAAACGTCGCCCATCTCTTCTCTCCAGAGATGCTGCCTGTCCCGCTGAGTTACTCCAGCATTTTGCATCTACCTTCAACAAACACATCTGTTCATTTCAAAGTATATGGGAACTTTTTACTTGGAATGGTAAACCTCCAGAATTTTATGCCCCAGAGGTTTAGGGGTTATTTAAGGAGAAAGTGGAAATTTTTTTGGAAGATCTGGGAACTGGTGATTATGGGACCAGGCAGAAGAGGGGATGATTCCCAGACAGATCGGCTATGATCATACTGATGGTGGGACAGGCCTGAGGGGCCGAGTGGCCTACTCTGGTTCCTACTTTAGTTTCAGATACAGAGTGGAAATAGGCCCCTTGGCTCATAGGTCCATACTGACCATCACCCAATCACACTAGTTTCATGTTATTCCACATTCCCATCCACATCAGGGGCAACAGACTGAGGGCCAATTAACCTACAAACCCGCACGCTCTGGGATGTGGGAGGAAACCAGAGCACCAAAGGGTCTCGACCCCAAACGTCAGCCATTCCTTCTCTCCAGAGACGCTGCCTGTTCTGCTGAGTTACTCCAGCATTTTGAGTCTATCTTCGGAACCTAGAGGAAACCCACTCAGCCACAGGGAGAGCATGCACCTACACATTCAGACAAGGCCCAAGGTCTGAAGAAGGGTCTCGACCCCAAACGTCACCCATTCCTTCTCTCTAGAGATGCTGCCTGTCCCGCAGAGGCACTCCAGCTTTTTGTGTCTACGGTTTAAACCAGCATCTGCAGTTCCTCGCTCCACAGAATCAAACCTGGGTCTCGTGTACTGTGAGGCAGCAACTCTACCCGCTGCATCACTTTTATTTTATTTTTTATTTTATTATTTTTATTTTAATGGAATATTTGATTTGATTTTCTCAAGCTTGCTTTTATGTAACGACTCCTATCGCTTGACCCTGGGTTTCCCACCGATCTCCCCCAGCCCATCGATCGCAACAACCTCAGCTGTCGTGTTCTTCCAGCCCAAGGCTGTTGCTCATCATTCACTTTCAGCTCACCAGCAACAGCTGTACTGTCAGCTGCCACTGCCCTCTACTCCAGAACCTCTCTCCTTGAACCACTCTGCTCTCTGCTCTTTAAAGACCCTTCTTAAATCACAGCTTGGTGACCTTGCCTTTCTCATTTGTCCCCAGAGCCTCGGTCCCTGTTTGTACCAGTTATCATTTAGGTTAGTTTAAAACAGGGCCTTCACCCCACTGCGCCGATCCCTGCACACTAGCACTATCCTACACATATTTAGATTCACAGTCACACACCACGGAGACAGGCCCTTCAGCCCAACTTGGCCATACTGACCCAGTTGCTTAACCAAGCTTGCCTACGCCTGGCCCAGATCCTCTAAACCGTTCCTATCCTTGTACCTGTCCAAATATCTTTTAAATGTTGTAGATGTCCCCATCTCGACCACTTCCTCTGGCTGCTCGTTCCAGATACCCACCACCCTCTGTGTGAAAAATGTATTCCCCTTTTGACTTTTAAATCAGTCAGATGATACAATACGATAGAACTTTATTTATCCCACGACGGAAATGTATCTGCCACCAGTCACAAAAAAACACAAACCACATGGAACATGAAATTAAAGTGACGAGTGGAAAGGCTTGGGGGATGTGCAAGGGTTGGGGAGTCAGTCTCAGTCTCAGTCTACCCATGGCAGAAGGGGAGGAGTTGTACACTTTGATAGCCGCAGGGAAGAAGGATCTCCTGTGGCGTTCTGTGCTGCATCTTGGTGGAACCAGTCTGTTGCTGAAGGTGCTCCTCAGGTTGACCGGTGTTTCATGGAAGGGGGTGAGCTGTATTGTCCAGGATGCTCCGCAGTTTGAGAAGCATCCTCTCCTCCAAGACCATCTCCCATGAATCCAACTCTGCCTCCAGGACGGAGCCAGCCTTCCTGGTGAGTTTGATGAGATACAGTAACTCTCACCCTGAAACGTGTAGATTAGCAAAGAGAAACAATATGGACACAGGCCCTTCAGCCCAACTTGACAATGCCATCCAAGATGTCCAATCCAAGCTGGTTCCATTTACCCATTTTAGATCCACATCTCTCTTCCATTTCTCTTTACTTCACAAGTGTCTCTTAAAGGTTGTCTTTGTACCCGTGTCAACTACTTCCACTGGCAGATCATGTATTGACTTTCAGATGCAACAAAGGGTTTTCAATGTATCTTGGTACACGTGACAATAAATAAAATAAACTAACAGATCATTCCATTAGAAACAATGAAACAGGCCCTTCAGCCCACCTTGTCCATGACGACCTAATTGGCATACTGGCCTAGTCCTTTGCCTGCATTTGGCCCATAGCCGTCCAAACCATTCCTGTTCATATATCTGGGGAGGGGAGGTCATTTAAGACTGAGGTGAGAAAAAAAAATTTCACCCAGAGAGTTGTGAATTTATGGAATTCCCTGCTACAGAGGGCAGTGGAGGCCAAATCACAGGATGGATTTAAGAGAGAGTTAGATAGAGCTTTAGGGGCTAGTGGAGTCAAGGGATATGGGGAGAAGGCAGGCACGGGTTATTGATTGGGGATGATCAGCCATGATGACAATGAATGGTGGTGCTGGCTCGAAGGGCCAAATGGCCTCCTCCTGCACCTATTTTCTATGTTTCTATCTGTCCAAATGTCTTATTTTTCCCAACAGCTTAATTAAACGGTTTCACTGTGATTCCAGAATGAACTGAAGACCTCTCTTGACAGCCTGAAGGAGAGGAAGGCAGTGTTTACTGCGATTATGAACAATCAGGAGCGCAAGATCTCGGCACTCAAGGTAAGATGAGTGGTCAGGGCTTATTGGCATCACGGTGGCGCAGCGGTAGAGTTGCTGCCTCACAGCGGTAGAGTTGCTGCCTCACAGCGCCAGGGACCCAGGTTCAATCCCGACTACGGGCGCTGTCTGTATGGTGTTTGTACCTTCTCCCCGTGACCGCGTGGGTTTTCTCCGAGATCTTCGGTTTCCTCCCACATTCCAAAGATGCACAGTTTTGTAGATTAATTGGATTGGTATCAATGTAGGATAGTGTTAATGTGCGGTGGTCGCCGGTCGGAGGGACTCGGTGGCCGAAGGGCCTGTTTCCAGGCTGCGTCTCTGAACTGAACTAAACTATTGATTGAAGCCTGTCTTCAACTGAGGCAGTGGTTTCACCAGTTCTGCCACTGTGTGAAGGTGCCTGCCGCCCGGCTATCAAAAATAGGAATTTGTCCCATGTATCCATCCCAAAGACGTGTGGGTTTGTAGAACCCACTGGCACTCTGCATATTGCCCCTTGTGTGGATGAGATGGATGAGAAGGTGGCATAGCATAGAACTAGTGTGACCGAGTGATCGATGGTCGGTGTGGACTCTCTGAGCTGAAGGGCCTGTTTCCATGTTGCATCTTTCATTCAATCAAAAACTGTGAAAGTACAGCCGGTACATCAACGTCTTACCTTGCCGGAGATGCGATATTGTCCTGATGGTATCTCCAGTCGCTCTGCAGCCTAACATCATGGAGCTGGCGGCCTTGCTCGAGACTGACTTTCAGCCCCACCCAGAGGCCGTGGACTTGCCATCGGAGGCTACCATCCCTTGCCCGGGATCGACGCTCCAACCGGTCCCTGCGGGTTTCAGGTAGAGACTGATGTCGGGAGGCTCCGAGCCGCAGGAGGTTCGACTAGCCCAACCCGGGGTCCGATCGCCCGGCGCGGGCGAGCTGAGATCCCCCCGATTCAGGAGCTTGATTGCCCCGATGCGGAGGGCTCAACCGCTGGCTGCGGGAGCCAAGATCGCCCCAACACCGGATATTCGAGGCCCCCAATCGCAGAACGGAAAAAGATTGAACTTTTCTTTGCCTTCCATCACAGTGAGGAATGTGGAGGAGTCGCTGTGGTGGATGTTCATGTTAACAATTTATTTGGGCGTCTTGTTGCTCTTTGACCGTGCTGCAAATGAAATTCCTCATATGTTGCAAAATATACTTGGCTAATAAAGTAATATTATGATTATTATGATAATGGTAGATTTCCAAGGTGGGTGGTATGGGTGCGGAGGGAATCTCGGAGGTGGTGCTGCTCCATGCTGTTATTGGCCTGAGTGGTGGAGAATGCAAGGTTGGGACTTGGGAGTGGGCGGGCCGACCTACATTGCAGCGACCTCTGCAGTCCGCTCTGTCTTTTTTTTTTGTTGTTGTCCCGTTGAGTGGAGTTTGTAGTGTTTTTTAAAATTGTTTTTAACTGTGTATGTGTGGGGGGCGGGGGTGGGGGAAACCTTTAAAATCTCTTCCCTGTACGGGTGACCCGACCTTTTCCCTGTTGGGTCTCCGTTGTCGTTGGGGCCTAGCACCGTGGAGAGGCCTCCAGCCGGAACGACCTGGGGGCTCCAGTCACGGAGCCTGCGGACTTCCTATCGTGGGGCTGGCCGGTTTCGGAGCGTGGAGAGCTGTGGTGGCGAGTGACTGCGACCCCACTCCGGAGCTTCGGAGGCTCCAGCTGCTGGCCCTGCGGACGGTGACATCGGGAGCTCGCGGGTCCCTGGTGGGAGACCGCTTTTCGGAGCTCCCGCAACGGAAACTCCTCCCGCCCGAGTTGCAGGGTTGAAAATGACCCGGAGCGGGGCCTTGCATCGCCCGGTGCTGCTTTAACAGCTGCGGGACTTGCCATCGCCCGCCGGGGGCTTTAACATCGGGAGAAGAATGCAACACGGGAGAGACAAGACTTTGCCTTCCATCACAGTGAGGGGGAGATTCACGGTGATGGAAGTTTGTGTAAATTGTCTTGGTGTGTGTCTTGGCGCTTTTCTTGTTGTATATGACTGCAGAAATCAAATTTCATTTCAACTTCATTTGAGGTTCAAATGACAATAAACGATATTGTATTCTTAAGTGGTTGGACAGGCCAGATGCAGGAAGATTGTTCCCGATGTTGGGGAAGTCCAGAACAAGGGTCACAGTTTAAGGATAAGGGGGAAATCTTTTAGGACCAAGATGAGAAAAACATTTTTCACACACAGAGTGGTGAATCTGTGGAATTCTCTGCCATAGAAGGTAGTTGAGGCCAGTTCATTGGCTATATTTAAGAGGGAGTTAGATGTGGCCCTTGCGGCTAAAGGGATCAGGGGGTATGGAGAGAAGGCAGGTACAGGATACTGAGTTGGATGATCAGCCATGATCATATTGAATGGCGGTGCAGGCTCGAAGGCCGGCACGGCCTACTCCTGCCACCCTATTTTTCTATGTTTTCTATGTTTCTATGTATTGTTTTGTATTGTATTGTTGGTGAACAGGTCTGAGGTGAGTTGATGGGATTCCCAGAGTCGCACAGCATGGAAACAGGCCCTTCAGCCCAACTTGTCCATGCCAACCAAGATGCCCCATGCTGACCAAGATTTATCTGTGGATGCCACACTTTACAATGGGTTTTTCACTGAAGCAGGGGGTTCAGGCTAAAGCTGGTTGGTGGTGTCCTGATGAAACAGACAGCGTTGTCCTTGTGTGGCATTGGGCCCAATATTCCACCACATTCCTGGCATTTTGATTAGTACGGGTGTTAGGGGTTATGGGGAGAAGGCAAGAGAATGGGGTTAGGAGGGAGAGTTAGATCAGCCAGACTTGAATGGCTCCTATCACTTATGATCTTGCAGTTGGTAGAGACATCCGGGGATGTGGAAAGTTTGTGAATTTCAGAGTCTCGCTCCTGGGTGAATGGGTTCTGCTGGGTTCATTGTGTTAGGACAGGATCAGCTATGTGTGGACATGAGATACTGTTATTGGGCCCCAGATCCCCAGACGCAGTGGGATACGGGAACAGTATTGCACTTGTATCCCAGTATTAGCCTGGGATACAGATGCAACACTGCTGCTCTGTGCACCAGTATTGCACCCAGCTTGGTTTCCCTTTGGCCCACAATGTCTGCGCCAAACACAATGCCAAAAGCAACTCTCTCTGCCTGCACACGATCCATATCCGGCCTTCTCTGCATATCCATGTGTCTATCCAAAAGCCTCTTCAACGCCACTATCCTATCTGCCTCCACCATCACCCCTGGCAGCGTGTTCCAGGCACCCACCACCCTCTGTGTAAAGAAACTTGCATCACACATCTAAAAGATGTACAGGTTTGCAGGGTTGATATAAATGTAAAAGTTGCCCCTCATGTAACATAGTGTTCATGTGCGGGGATCGCTGATCAGTGCAGACTCAATGGGCCGAAGGGCCTGTTTCCACGCTGTGTCTCTAAACTGAACTAAATATCTCCTTTAAACATTGCCACCTTAAGGCAATAAAGTATTTAATGTATTTATTTTATGTCAATTGTACATTTTGTAATTATGTATTTGAACTTTATTTAATGTGTTTTATGTACCTTAAAGTACTTGATGTTTCCATCCTGGGAATACCGTTTCCATCCCTGGAATATCCATTTATAAAGGCACACCTCTATTTATACATCACATCTGTCACCAATGTCACAAAGTACTTAACATGCAACAAATTGCTTTTTAAATCGGAGTACATGCGGTAATGTGGGGTAAGGCTGAGCCAAAGGATACGCATAGAAACATAGAAACATAGATAAATAGATTCAAGAGTAGGCCAATTGGCCCTCCGAGCCAGCACCACCATTCAATATGATCATGGCTGATCATCTAAAATCAGTACCCCGTTCCTGCTTTTTCCCCATGTCTCTTAATTCCTTTAGCCCTTAGAGCTAAATCTAAATCTCTCTTGAAAACATCCAGTGAATTGGCCTCCACTGCCTTCTGTGGCAGAGAATTCCACAGATTCGCAACTCTCTGGGTAAAGTTTTTCTCATCTCAGTCCTAAATGGCCTACCCCTTATTCTTAAACTGTGACCACTGGTTCCGGCTTCCCCCAACATTGGGAACATTTTTCCTGCATTTAACCTGTCCAATCCTTTAAGAATGTTATGTGTCTATAAGACATCCTCTCATCCTTCTAAATTCCAGTGAATACCAGCTCAGTCGACCCATTCTTTCATCATATGTCAGCCCCGCCATCCTGGGAATTAACCTATGCTGCACTCCCTCAATAGCAATAATATCCTTCCTCAAATTAGGAGACAAAAACTGCACACAATACTCCAGGTGTGGCCTCACCAGGGCCCTGTACAACAGCAGTAGGACTCTGTTGCTCCTAAACTCAAATCCTCTCGCAATGAAGACCAACATGCCATTAGCTTTCTTCACTGCCTGCTGTACCTGCATGCTTACTTTCAGTGACTGATGTATAAGTACACCCAGGTCTCATTGCATCTCCCCTTTTCCTAATCTGACACCATTCGGATAATAATCTACCTTCCTGTTCTTGCCACCAAAATGGATAACCTCACATTTATCCACATTATACTGCATCTGCCATGCATCTGCCCACTCACCCAACCTATCCAAGTCACCCTGCAGCCTCATAATATCAACATCGCAGCTCACACTGCCTCCCAGCTTTGTGTCATTCGCAAACTTGGAGATGTCACATTTCATTCCCTCGTCTAAATCGTTAATATATATTAAATAATAACTGGGGTCTCGGCACCAAGCCTTGCAGCACCCCACTAGTCACTGCTTGCCATTCTGAAAAGTGTCCGTTAATTCCTTCTCTTTGCTTCCTGTTTGCCAATTCTCTATCCATGTCAATACCCTACCCCCAATACCATGTGCTCTAATTTCGCCCACTAATCTCTTGCGTGGGACCTTGTCAAAGGTTTTTAGAAAGTCCAGATACACCACATCCACTGGCTTTCCCTTATCCATTCCACTTGTTACATCCTCAAAATTTTCCAGAAGATTAGTCAAGCATGATTTCCCCTTCATAAATCCATGCTGACTTTGACTGCTTTCCAAATGACATCTTTAACAATCGACTCCAGCATCTTCCCCACTACCGATGTAAGGCTAACTGGTCTATAATTCCCCGTTTTCTCTCTCCCTCCTTTTAAAAAAAAGTGGGGTTACATTGGTTACCCTCCAGTCCACAGGAATCAAGAGAACATTGGAGAATGATCACTAATGCAACAACGATTTCTGGGGCCACCTCCTGGAAGGACCTTTGAAACAGCAATGGCAGGCTTGTGACCTTCCCTAATGACACAAGAGTGTTGTTCTCTTCCCCATGAGTATGACATCAAATCCCTCTACTGAGACCTGAACACTCAAGCACTTAAACTGAGCACACATTCCTAGCACAGTGCTAAGTGAGTGCTAAACTATTTGAAGTGCTGCTTTTAGATTCATGGAGTCATTGAGTGATACAGCGTGGAAACAGGCCCTTCGGCCCAACTTGCCCAGCTACACTAGTCCCACCTGCCCATGTTTCACCCATATTCCTCCAAACCTGTCCTATCCATGCACCTCTCTAAATGTTTCTTAAATGTTGGGATAATCTCTGGCTCAACCACCTCCTCTGGCAGCATGTTCCAGATTCCTATTAAATCTTTTCCCCGTCACCTTATACCAATGTCCTCTGGTCCTCGATTCACCTACTCTGGGCAAGAGACTAATGCATCTACCCGATCTTTTCCACTCATGATTTTATACACCTTTATAAGATCACCCCTCATCCTCCTGCGCTCCAAGGAATAGAGTCCCAGCCTACTCTACCTCTCCCTGACTCTAACTCAGACCCTCTAGCCCTGGCAATATCCTCGTAAATGTTCTCTGTACCCAGTCCAGATTGACAAAGTCTTTCCTATTACATGGACAAAGGACAAAGGACTAAGGACAAAGGGCAAAGGACATTTATTGTCACATACACCAATTGGTGTAGTGAAATTTGACCTGCCATGCAGCACACAGATAAAGATAAGACACCACACTAAGAATATAACAATAAACATAGAAACATCCCCCCACAATGGTTCCCACTGTGGGGGAAGGCACAAAGTCCAGTCACCCATAGTCGGGCCTATTGAGGCCTTCGCAGTTGCCGCTACGGGGCCCGATGTTCCAGGCCGTTCTGGCCTGATGATGTTGCTCCGGCGACGGGAGATTCTTCACTGCTCCACCACTGGCGATCTCGCCAAGAGATCCCAGGCTCCCGGTGTCAAAGTTCAGCGTCGCCGCTGCCCGCAGCTGGCTGCATCGGGTGCGACCCACAAGGCATCCCGCGCTGAAAAGCCGTGGCCCTGGGCGGTTCCCCGCTCCAGGCCCGCTGGTAGGCCGCGAGGATGGGTCGAAGGTGCAGCCCGGAGAAAAGCTGCCTCTCCGACCAGGCAGGGACCCTGAAGCGTAGTTTCCCCCTTCCCCCCCCTCAACCCCCCCACGTAAAAAAGACTAGAGCTCCGAAAACAAAAACTCAACCAACTAAAAATAAAAAAAGGAGTGAAAAACGGACAGCTGCAGGTTCTGCAAAGGGACATGGGGCCCAGAACTGAACAGAAAACTCTAAATGGGGTCTCACCAACGTCTTAGACATTTGCAACATTTCCTCCCAACTTCTATACTCAATACTCTGACTGATGAAGGCTAATGTGCCAAAAGTCGTTTTGACCACGTTGTATACCAGTGACGCCAAGGAACCTGCACTCCTTGATCCCTCTGCTCTACATCACTCCCAGAGATGGATGAGAAGCAAAGTCAAGTTCCGCTCAGTTTCTTCAGAAGATCCTGTGGTCCCATTTTCAAGAATAATGCGCTTTTCACCTTGGAATTCTGAGATCAGGGTTCATACTCCAAGAAATATTACTATCGCAACGACCAATGATATACTTTTTCTGCGGTGTTGTTTGTAGGAGATTGTTTTGCCCAATTTGGCTAAAAAAAAAATCAAACTCAGCAGATCAGTCAAAAGCTTCAAATTTCTGGGCGTGCGTGCGTATTTATGAAGATCTCTCCTGGTCCGAGAACACTGATGCAATTATTAAGAAAGCACATCAGCGCCTCTGCTTCCTGAAAAGATTACGGAGAGTCGGTCTGTCAAGGAGGACTCTCTCTAACTTCTACAGGTGCACAGTAGAGAGCTTGCTGACCGGTTGTATCGTGGCTTGGTTCGGCAACTTGAGCGCCCTGGAGAGGAAAAGACTGCAAAACGTAGTAAACACTGCCCAGTCCATCATCGGCTCTGACCTTCCTTCCATCGAGGGGATCTATTGCAGTCGCTGCCTCAAAAAGGCTGGCAGCATCATCAAGGACCCACACCACCCTGGCCACACACTCATCTCCCCACTACCTTCAGGTAGAAGGTACAGGAGCCTGAAAACTGCAACGACCCGGTTCAGGAATAGCTACTTCCCCACAGCCATCAGGTATTAAACTCAACTGAAACTAATCTCTGAAGAATAATAGACCATTATCTGTTTATTGCACTTTATCTGTTTATTTATTGATGTGTGTATATATTTATATAATGGTATATGGACACACTGATCTGTTCTGTATTCATGTCTACTATGTTCTGTTGTGCTGATGCACAGCAAGAATTTCATTCTCCTATCTGGGACATGACAATAAACTCTCTTGAAGTCTTGATCTGTAAAGAGAAATGGACAGATGACGTTTCGAGTTGAGACCCTTTAATTTAGCAATTCCAATTCAGTAGTTCATAAGTCCAAGGAGCAGAATTAGGCCATTTGGCGCATCGAGTCCACTCTACCATTCAATCACAGCTGATCTATATTTCCCTCTCAATCCCATTCTCCTGCCTACCTCCCCTAACATTTGACACCCTTACTAATCAGGAATCTGTCACTCTCTGCTTTCAAAATACCCAATGAATCAGCCTCCACCGCCGTCTGTGGCAATGGATTCCACAGATTCACCACCCTCTGGCTAAAGACATTTAGGAATTTCCTTCCTACTGCAGATTTCTGAAGTCTAGTAACTAGCATAGGAAGAAAATTGCTCTAAGATATGCTAAGGCCACTACAGTTCTTGTCTCTTTGGGGGAAATGCAATTGAACAAACCTTAAGCAAAACACAAAGTGCTGGAGGAACACAGTGGGTCAACAGCATTTTTGGAGGACATGGACAGACAACATTTTGGGTTAGTAGGTTTAGCGAGCAATGTAAGCCCAGGTGACTGGCAGTACCCCCAGTCTTTTTCCCAGGGTAGGGGAATATTGGTTTGAGGTTTAGTTTAGGTTAGAGATACAGCGCGTTTGGCCCACTGAGTCCGTGCCGACCAGCGATCCCCGCACATTTACATTTCTACCAAGCCAATTAACCTACAAATGTGTACGTCTTTGGAGTGTGGGGGGAAACCGAAGATCTCGGAGAAAACCCAGAACGTACAAACTCCGTAAAGACAGCACTCGTAGTCGGGATCGAGCCCAGGTCTCTGGCGCTGCAAGCATTGCAAGTACCTCTGGGCCACCGTGCTGCCTGTGTGAAGTTTGCACGTTCTCCCCGTGGCCTGCGCGGGTTTTCTCCGAGATCTTCGGTTTCCTCCCACATTCCAAGGATGTACAGGTTTGCAGGTTAATTGGCCTGGAAAGCATGCAAATTGTCCCTAGCGTGGGTAGCATAGTGTTAACGTGCGGGGATGGCCGGTCGACACGGACTCAGTGGGCCGAAGGGCCTGTTTCTGCGCAGTATCTCTAAACTAAACTAAACCAATGAGGACTCTGCCCCTTCCTGAGTCTCCCCCTTCACTGGGCAGTCCCACACTTTGTCACAGTGGGGTCTGGAGGTCAGAGTTGGTTCCCTCCGTGGAGTCTGTCTGTGCTGCTCTCAGCAAGATGGGGAAGGGTGTTGATGAGGCCTCTCATAGTCATAGAGCGCGGAAACAGCCCTCTTTGCCCCACTTGTCTATGTCATCCAAGATGCCCCATCCAAGCCTGTCCTATTTGTCCGCCAATGGCCAATATCCCTCTAAACCTGTCCTCTCCATGTACCTGACACCCATTTGGTCAAAGAGTCAGAGTCAAACGGCACAAACCCCAATATGTCCATGGTGACAAAGATGTCCCATCTACGCATTTGCCCATACCTGTCCCAGAAGCCTCCAAAACATTCCTATTCATTACCTGTATGTAATTCAAATGCTGTTATCTTACCTGCCCCATCTCCATCCTCTGGCAGCTCTTTTCAGATTCAGTATCCACCACCTTTTGAATGAATGAATGAATGAATAAGTTTATAAGTTTAGTGGTCAAGTATGTACACATACAAGGAATTTGCCTTGGTGCTCCGCTCGCAAGTGCAGTACACACAGTAAACAATTAAGACATACAGTAAACAATTAAGAATAAAACAAAACATTAAAACATTAAGAATAAAACATTAGGGTTTAAACATGTGAATGATATAAAATACCAGAGCAAAAGGAGGCCACAAACTTTTGGTTATTGAGTAGAGTTATTGCTTGTAGCTCTGCTCAATAATCAAAAGTCCTAATGTTTCAATGTTTCAATGTTTTGTGTGAAAAGGTTGCCCTCAGGATGTTAGATCTTTTCCGTCTCACCTTAATCCAATGTCCCTAGTTCTTGACCAAGCCCAGATAAAAAGACTCAGTGCATTCACCCGACCTATTTCCCTTATGATTTTATACGCCTCTATAAGATCACCCCACAACCTCCTGCGCTCCAGGAAATTGAGTCCCTTCGCCTGCCCAACCTCTCCCTTTTGCTCAGTACGCTTGAATCCTGGCAACAACCTCGTAAATCTTCTCTGCAACTGTTTCCGCTTTATGACATCCTTCCTATAGCAGATGGCCAAAAACTGAACACAAAATCCAGACTCTGCTTTGATCCTGACTGGTGAAAGGCCAGTGTCAAAAGCCACACCTTCACTACCCAGAATGTTATCAATTTCATTAACCCGGTCTTTTTGAATTCTATGTGTTAATAGTCCCAACAACCCCTTGCTGCCCTCCCTTCCCAACACCCTCCCCGTCCCACCTCTCTTTTCCTCAAGTTGGCCCCTCGGGCCCTGGCAAAGTCCCTCTCTCTCTATCTCCCCTCCCCCACCCTAGTCGCACTAGCTTCTCATTTTCACACTACAAAACAACTTACAATGTGGCTTGTTTCCCTTTATCATCGATACTTTTTTGAATATCTTTCATTCATTGTTCTTTATCTTTCCACATCACCGTCCTATATCTCTCTCATCCCTGATCCCTGACCACTCTGAAGAAGGGTCTCGACCCGAAACAATCGCCTATCTCCTTCGCTCCTTAAGAGAATTGCTGCTGCACCCGCTGAGTTTCTCCAGCCTTTTGTTCCACGCTGTGTACCCTCGCTAACGTCCTACCCTAATTCAACAATCTAACGGGTGATCTAATAAAGGTCACCACAGCATGACCCAACATGAACAGCAGTGGAGGATCATAATGTACGATTCAACGAGTAGGGTCAGGGTGTGATGTGGTCAGGCACTTGCTCAACTTCAACCATTCACGAGAGTGCGTAGGCTGAGGGAGGAAGGAGGTCAGACCTCAATCTCTTGTTGTCCTCTCAAACTAGTGTGAACAGGTAGGTGGCCTGGACCAGGTGGGGGGGCCAAAATTTCCATGCTATAAAAATCTCTAATCTAAACTAAAAACTACACTAAAACTAAGCTAAACACTGTCCCAGCAGCTGTTCAGTTTAGTTTAGAGATACAAAAGCATGGGAAACAGGTTGGTTCCTACTGTTGTCATGCTTGAGAGACCTCCAGCTACGAAAATATTGGTTAACGATACAGCATGGACAACAGCGCCCTTTGGGCGTTCAGGTTAGGACACAGGTCCGATGGTATACACTGACTAACACCCTCGGGGGAAAATTATAGCAACTCCACTAGTTCAAGCAACGACACTAGTCAGTTATCAAAATGCTTGGAAACAGGCCCTCAAACACGGCGTGATAGGCCAGAGAGCTCGTGAGAAGCGGAGTCCAATAACTGACTAATCAGGTGCAGACCCGTAGACCACTCGACACCCGTCACCTCCCTTCGGCCCTTGTCTGCCAAACGCTCGCGGCTAACTCATGTCGAACATCTCAGTGCTACAATCAGTACCAATTACAGACCACTTATATCTTGTACCTCGTATGGCCGCCATCACCCCGTCACCATTCCAGCCAGGCTTAACTTATTAAAACAATACTCTCACCCTAGACTCTATGGCCCCATCGCACCCCGCTCAACTCACACCCGCTTCAAACCATCCTGCCATTCATATGTCACACTCCAACACCATCAACAATCACAAAACTACATCCCCCACCCCCCATCTCTTCCTCCCGTTGCATATTCAAGGCCCCTCACCCCGCGCACCTCCCCACCCCCCTCACCAGCCCCGCCTCTAGGCCAGCCCCCAGCCCCCTCCTACCCCCGTCTCTAGCTCTTGCCACCCCCCCTAGCGGTCCTCGCCGACCACCTCCTCAACCCCTCTTACAACCGACCACCCCTCTGCCAGCCTCGCCTTTCCCTCACCCCCCCCCAGCCCCTCAGCCAGCCCCACCCTCTCTACTCTTGCCCCCGATAGCCCCTCACCTCCACGTCCTCACCCCTCACTAACTCTTGCCCCTATTAGCCCGCTATCACCCATCAAACAAACAGCTCTCAGCACCCGCTATCATCACCCCTCTCCCCTTTGCCCACTTTAACCGCATCTCCTACCCTCATATCTGAAGCCCATTTTCTCACCCCTCACTAGCCTCGTTCCTCACTGTTTTCCCCTGTCCCACCCCACTCTAAGCCCCGCATAGCTCTCACACCCTCACTCCCTCGCCCACCTCTCACCCCTCGCCCCACTGCACTCATCTGGCCCCCGGTTCGCCCCCACACCACTCACTCTCACCATCATCCTATTATCCTCCGCCCACCCCAAGCCGCACCACTTCACCCCGCCTCACCCCCACTCACCCTCAACCCACTCATCACCCTCTCATCCCATCTCAACCCTCATCCCGGCATCATCTCTCAATCTCTCAAACCCCCTCTCACCCCCCCTCACCCCCTCACCCCCTCTCACCGCATCTCACCCACTCCCCTCTCACCCCCTCTCACTGCATCCCCCACCCCCACCCTCCCCTCACCCAAACCAACCCCTCTCACCGCACACCCTCCTCACCCATCCCTCACCCACCACTCAACCCATCTCACTCGTCACCCCCTCATCACCTCACCATTCTTCACCCCACTCTAACGCCCTCTCTCCCCACCCTCCAACATCTCACCCACTCTTCAACCCCCTCTCACCCCCTCTCAACCCACCTCGCCCCTCACCCGCACTCTCACACACTCTCACCCCCTCTCACACCCAGCCTCACGACCCCCCCAACCGCCCCTCTCACCGCATCTCACCCCTCCACCCCCCCTCACGCCCTCTCAACCCCCTCACGCCCACTCTCAACCCGCCCACCCCCCTTCACTCCCACCCCCTCTCACCCCCGTCTAAACACCCCCTCTCATACACCCCCTCACCTCACGCCACCCTCTCACCCACATACGCCCTCACCCCCATCACTCTCTCAACCACACATAGCCCACTCCCACCCACATTCTCACCACACTCTCACTCACCCCCTCACACCACACCAACCCCCTCAATCTATCCCTTCCCACCCCCTCACCCCACCCTCACCCCGACCCTCAGTCCCCACTCACCCACAACTCACACCCCCCCTCTCACCACTTCCCTGCCACCGACAACCCCACGAACTCTTGTGTCCAACCCCCCCACTCTCACTGCAGGACCCGACGGTTCCCACCCGAGACCCTCACCCCTTAACACCGGCTCACCCTCCCCCACTCCCCTCCCCACCCTACCAGGGGCTTTCCCTCCGCCATACCCCACCCCTCACTGACCTCAATGCCTTGCCTCCGTAGGATTGGTGGAAGCCTGCCGCCAGTGACCGGAGAGTTTGCAGCCATGAGGCGTTTCATGGACCGAGAGGACGGGCGATCGGAGGAGCTGGCAGTTGCACTCGGCAGACTGGCTCAGCCGCTGAGAGGGAACCTGCGGACCATCTCAGACGATCACTCATCACCCTGCAATAAAGACAACATCCAGTGCCAGCTCGTGGGCCAACCAGATGGGACAGTCTGTGCGCCTTCCTTACAGGTACCCGCCTCTCTCCTCTTTCACCCTCTGTAAGCGCATGTCAAACGGAAGGAAACGTACTAACTCCACACAGCTAGCACCTCCGCATACAGATCAAACCCGATCGATCTGTGCTTGCATGCTGCAACTCCTACCGCTTATACACCGTGCACCCTCGATAAGAAGCCTTCTATGACATAGACAATAGACAATAGTGGCAGAGTTGCCATTCGGCCTTCGAGCCAGCAGCACCATTCACTGTATCATGGCTGATCATCGCAAACCCTCAGTAGCCCCGAACCGTGCCTGCTCCTCCAGACCCCCCTGATACCCCTTTAGCCACAAGGGCCACATCCAACTCCCGTCTTAAATCTGGCCAACGAACTGGCCTCAACGACCTCTGAAGCTGAAATACCCAAGAATTCGCCACTCTCTGTGTAGAAAAATGTTTTTTCTCAAGCTCTGTCCTAAAAGAATTCCCCTTAATGCTTAAACAGTGACCCTTGTCCTGACTTCCCCAACAGTGGGACCAATCTTCCATGCATCTACCTGTCCCAACCTACACCATAAGAAATTTTGTAAGTTTCAATAAGACCCCCCTCAATCTTCTAAATTCATCAGAGTACAAGCCAGTCTATCCATCTTACCTTCCATATGAAAGTCCTGCCATCCCCGGAATCAGTCTGTGAACCTTCTCTGTACTCCCTCGATTGCAAGAAGTGTCTTTCCTCAGATTTTTGGGAGACCAGATTGGAGATTAATTGTGATCAGTGCTGATCGTTACCGCATATCAATACCCGTTGCCTATGCCTTCTCCCCAAATCCCTTGACATCCGCAGCCCCATATACTCTACTAACTCTGTTTCATCATGGCTTGATCTCCCCAATCAGTACCCCTTCCAAGCCTTCTCCCCATAAATTTCCTACATCCGCTTATTTTTAAGAGCCAATCCAATCCTCACTCTTGAAAGCTATCCACAGAGAACCGGCTCGCGCACCCCCCCTCTGAGGCAGAGAATTCCACTCACCACTCACTGTGAAAAAAGATGTTTTTCCTCGTCCTCCGTTTCTAAATGGCTTCCCCCTTATTTCTTAAAACTGTGGCTCCCCGTGAGTTCTGGACTCCCCCAACAGTCGGAACATGTTCCCTGCATCAGCATGTCCAGGGCCCATAACAATCTTATAAGTTTCAATGTACAGTTTCATCAAAGAGCTTAAAAAGAGTTTAAAAATAAAAGATCAGACTCGTGGTAAGCACATATGAATGTACGTGAGCAAGGTACGTCAGAAGCTCGGGGAAACGTCTCTAGCGGCTCGTAACGGCGATCGGCAGGTGCTTATGAAAGGCGGTAAGCTCGGTAAACGTCGTGGAGATTTTTCAACATGTTGAAAAAATGTCCATCGAGAGCCCTAAGTACGCCAAAGATCTATAACGGAGCTAATAACCACCTCCTTGCCTAAATGGCATGTGCTGACGTGGTAGTACGCAACGGGAGCGTAACGTGGGCCTTTTTTTCTCCATCCAGTTCAGTATTACCCAACCCAACCCAACCCGACCCAACCAACCCAACCCTACCAACGACCCGACCCGACCCCATTAACCACGTGCGGGGGAACAATTAATAAATTATAAATTCTGACAAACGAGAGAAGATTTTTACCAAAGAACTTTTTTATTTTTACGGAGGATGTTTCCGTAACCGCTCCTCCGTCTCCGAAATTATTTATCTTGCTCCGCTGTGGATACTTTGTTGCGGATGACAGGCAACCTGTTTTACGGAAATGAGGGCCGCATATACCCCTTGAATCTGCCCATACCTGTACTTCTTTTTCATCGATGACCTATCTTGCTCGCTGTAAGGATCTTTGCGAGGTACCTACGAGCTCCATTACCGTAAATCTCCGAGTTCGAATCAGGCAAACTCGGGGATCTCTTGAATAACTTGTACAGTGGGACAAGGCTTCTTAACTCCTACGTTGGTGGATTGCTGCATGTGATCTTTCTGATATATACTAACGTTACCCAAAGTCAGTAAATACTGCGAGTGGAAGTGCTGAAGTGGCTCGAGAGCTCAAGACATCGTGTGTGAGTTTTGATCACACAGGCATCTGTACCTGTGCTGAAGCAGGCCCTGCCGGCACCAACCAGCGATTCCCAGCACCCTAACACCACCCTGCAACACTCCGTGACAAATGTTACCTAAACGAATGAACCTACAAACCCGGACGTCTTGAGTGTGTGAGGAAACTGAAGATCACCGAGAAAACCCTCCGCGTCGACGGATAACGTGCAAACTCCATACAGACAGCGCCGTACGTGATCGGAGCCGGTGCTCATGCGCCTGTGCGACAACATCTCTACCGCTACAATCCGCTGGGGTGCGATATTTAATCTCAGAAACCTCCGCCAGCCCTCATCCGTCCCAACTCACCCGGTCGTGGTGGGGGGGTGGAGATTGGAACCGGAACTAGGGACCTAACAGAGGACAATAAGAGCTTCCTTACCCCAGCACTGTGTCAACCACACTGGGTGGTCCTAAGGACAAAGTGGTGCAAAGAATCAGTATTTGCAAAGAGACTCAGATGCAGTGAATCTGGAGCTTTATCTGGTGTTTTAATCATTAACTGTCTCAATTATATTCATGTTAAGATGGTTTTTCTGACTCATCGTAAACTGTCAGCCCCAATTGAGTATGCATGTTTGTTATTTACTATTGGGCGGAGCCCACCAAGCGGCAAATTCCTTTGTATGATGAAATACTTGTACCAATAAACTACTTACTTACTTAATTAAAATACACAAACATAAACAGTGTTGTGTGGATCGGTGGGTGACAGCGGAAAGAGTTGCTGCCTCACACAAGCGCCAGAGACTACTTGTCCATCTGACTATAGTGCTGTCCTGTACGGTTTTGTACGTTCTCTCCCCCGTACCTCAGTGGGTTTATCCTCCTGGCGCATCCAAACTTCCCCCCCACACTCCGAAAAAAAAGACGTACAGATTTGTATTAGCTCGCTTGGGTAAAATGTAAATTCTTGAACATGATGGCAAGACCAACTCTTACCTGCCTTCACGTGGTCATAATCCCTCCATTCCCTGCCTTTCCGAAGAGTTGCAATGCCACTGTAGTATCTGCCGTCCACCAAGAACCAAACCCGTGGCTGTGGGTTTAGGCACTCAGCACTCCGTCTGTGTAAAAACATATCCCACATGTCTGCCTCCTGCCCCTCTACCCTTCCCACCGTAAAACTATCCTCTACATTTCTTTTTCCACTCTGAAGTAAAAGGCTTCTACTGTCTACCATATCCATGCCACCGTGTATTTATAACGTCCATCAGTCCCCCCTCAACGCTCCAGCATCCAGAGAAAACAACCCAAGACCTGTCCGAACCTCTTCTTGTGTGCGCAATGCCCCTAAATCTAGCAGCATTGTTCATGGGCAAACCTCTGCACACGTTTCCAAAACCTCCATAACCATTGATGTAAAGGGTCAACCAAACTGGACGCAATATCCAAATCTGCCTAATCCCAGACCGCTACATTAGCACATCCTGACCTTTATATACTCCATGGCCCAGACCTATGAAGCAAACATACCATAACCTCTGAAGAAGGTCTCGACCCAAAACATTTCTGTCTCCATTCGCTCCGAGATCATGCTTCACCCCCTGATTTCTCCGCATTTTTGTCCACCTCGATTTTCCAGCATCTGCAATCCTTCGTTGAACATATGACCTCTTTATACACTCTATACCTCCTTCTTTATTTGCCCGCATTTCAGAAAAGCTGTAGGAAAATGAGACAAGGCAGTGTATTTTGCTTTGGGGCAGCTTACATACCCCCAGCGTATGAATATGATTTCTCAAATCTTGGAACCCTTGCCTTTCCCTATCTCTCATCCCACCCCCTTTAAATATTCTCCATTCCATCCCCCCTTTTTCTATCTGTACGCCTGGATGTCACCTTCTCCTTTTGACCTCCTTGATGTCTCCTTATCACACCTTAACACTTTCCCCTATCTTTGTGTCTCCTGTCCCTCGCCACAGACTCCCAGTCTAAACAGGGTTTCGACCCGAACTCAACCCAAATCCTTCTCCCAAGATGTTTGCCTGTCCTCGCTGAGTTACTCCAGCATTTGTGTTTCCTGTCTTACGGGATGTAAACCATCATCTGCAGTTCCTTCTACCTAGCGGCATCTGTGGTGGGAAAGGAATAGTTAAGATCTGGTCGAGACCTCCTCAGGACAAATATCTGTTTACATCTCCTGCCTTGTTCACACGTTATTGAATATAATCGTCAAACATTCTCTTCTGTGTGTTGTTTATGGAGTTTCGATTTGGCTGAATAAAGGTACGTGTCTCTGTCTCCTTTAGAATTCCAGTGCCTTGCAACCTGGAGGCTGTTGCATACAAGCTTCATAGAGCAGACAGCACTGAAACACCCTTCAGCCAATCCACCAAGGTACCCTCCAGTCTAGTCTAGTCCCATCAGGCCTGAGTTTAGCCATATCCCTCTTAAACCTTTCCATCCATGTACCTGTCCAAATGTTTTTAGATGTTGTTATAGTACCTGCCTCACTTAAGACTATAGTGGTGGGTACATGGAAGAGCTGCGGAGGAGTATTGAACTTTTAGAAAAGACAATTGGACAGGAGCATGGATAGACAGATTTAAGAGGGATATGGGCCAAAGGTGGGTCAATGCAGATGGGACATGTTGTCAGGATGGAAAGATGGGGCTGAGGCCTGTTCTGTACTGCATGACTCTATGACCTCATCCGGCAACTCGTTCAATACACCCACCACCCTCAGTTTGAAAAAAATGCCCCTCAGATTCCCATGAAATCGTGCCAGACAATGCACAAAGAGAATCAGTGCTCAAGTGGCCGGCCTGTGCTGTCTCCCTGAATGAAGCTGTCGTCTCCGTTCTCTGCCTGAGGGTAGGACAGACAATGTCACCAACCGCACTGTCCCCGATCCTCCCAATCCCCACTAACCCTGTACCGGTATTCTTCGCACCCCCCTCCCCACTCCCACCCCGTCCTTCCCATCCCTCATCCCACCCCATTTCTACCCCCCCCTCTCCGCTGCCTCTCAGCTCAAACCGCTCCTCTCCTCTCCCCATCGACAGGCCCCCGTGAGGAGTTCACTGCCCGCTGCCATCTCTGCCCATAGTATATAGGGATTGAGTGAGTATGTTCAGTCCATAGTTTATCCATGCCTGGGGCGCTCTCAGAGGCCGCTGCAGTATCAAGCTGTAAGGAATGAGCGAGCTGCAATCACCAGGTAACGCACCACTGCACATCCCACAGGTAAATCGCTACGGAGAGGATACAAACTGGGCCAGGGCAGGGCACTCACGCTTCATCAGCACCCCGCCACCACGGGCCCTGTCATGCCACACGGGGCACAGCGTCATGCCACCACACACCACGGGCCGTTCATGCCACCATGACGGGGCCCGGTCAAAGCCACATGGGGCCTGTCACGCTTTAGCTCACGGATAGGTACATACTGGGCGCAGTGTCAGGGCGCCACACCATCAGTAAGCCCCACCAATGACCACGGGCCTTCAAGCCACCACGGGGCCTGTCATCCACCGACGGGGCCTGTCATTGCCACCATGGGGCCTTGGCATGCCACCACGGGGCCTGTCATGCCACCACGGGCCATGTCATGCCACCACGGGGACCTGTCATGCCACCATGGTGCCTGTCATGTCCACCGTAGGTCCTAGTCAGGGCCACCGTGGTCCTGTCACCACCATGTGGCCTTCACGCTTTACTCACGGAGAGGTTACAACTTGGGCGCAGGGCAGGCACTCACCCATCAGCAACCCCGGCCACCACAGTGGCCTTCATGCCACCAACTGGTCCTGTCATCCACCACGGGGCCTGTCAATCCACCATGGGCCTGTCACGCTTTAGCTCATACTGGAGAGAACAACTTGGCGCTAGGGGCTAGGGCACTCACGACAACAGCAGCCTCCTGCCCCACCAGCGGGCCTGGTCATGCTCCACCCATTGATAAAGCACTCCAACGCCTCTACTTCCTTGGTAGCTTCGGAGGTCTGGCATTCCCCCAACAACTCTCACCAACGTTCTACAGATCACCATAGAAGCATTTATCAGGATTGCATCACCGGCATCGGTTTGGGAACAGCCCATCAGACTGCAAGATATTGCAGGTGAATCGTTGAACGCACCCTAGACCATGCACACAAGATCGCAAACCTCCCTCCATTGACTCCAGTTATACCTCAACGACTGCCTTGGCAAGCGCCACAGCATCATCATGGACACATCGCATCCTGGCCACTCAAGTTATTCAAGTCATACAAGAAGTTTATTGTCATGTGTCCGTGACAGACAAAGAAATTCTTGCTTTCCTTAGCACAGCAGAACATAGATAGTCATTGATACAGAACATATCAGTGTGTCCATAACCATTATATACTCAATATCACACAGACTAATAAATTGATAAAGTTTAAATAACAATAACAATGGATTATATAATGTTCAGAGTTCTGACCAGCCAAGTTTTTAATAGCCTGATGGCTGTGGGAAGGTAGCCATATCTGAACCGGAGTCGTTGCAGTCCTCAGGCTCCTGTACCTTTTTACCTGAAGGTAGCGGGAGATGAGTGTGTGCAGGTGGTGTGGGTCCTTGATGATGCAGACAGCCTTTTTGAGGCAGCGACTGCGATGGATCCCCTCGATGGAAGAAGGTCAGAGCCGGATGATGGACTGGGCAGTGTTTCCTACTTTTTTGTAGTCTTTTCTCCCAGCACTCAAAGATTTGCCGAATACAAGCCACGATGCAACCGGTCATCAACTCTCTACTGTGCAACCGTAGAAGGTAGAGAAAGTCCTCCTACAACCAACTCCGCCGTTATCTGTACTCAGGACCCCGCTCCCATTTAGGGAAGATATACAGAAGTGTGAAAAACACACACCTACAGATGGCAGAGATCATTTTTCTTCCCAGCTTGTCAACAGGCAACTGAACATCCTAGCCACAGACCAGAACAGCAGTGGCTGAACTACTATCTCCCACTTTTGTACTATCTCTAGATCTTGCTCTGGCTTTATCATGCACAAACATCAATTCCCTGTCATTCCCATACACTGTAAATGTCTTGATTGTAATCAAGTACTTTTTTTGCTGACGTTACACGCAACAAAAAATGCTGTTCACTGTACTCAGTACACGTTACACAAACTCAACTAGAGATGTCACCACGAAAACTATCTCTCTATG
>CM069160.1:504361-551022 GCA_035221665.1 Okamejei kenojei | reverse complement strand
CAGTTTTGTAATAAATTGATTGGTATCAATGTCGGATAGTGTTAATGTTCGTGTCGCCGTCGTGATAAAGTGGACTACTGTGCCGAAAGTCCTGGATATCCTCCATGCTGTCTTCTCTGAACAGAAACTACACAATTGATTAAAGCCAGTCCTTCAACTGAGGGCAGTATGTTTCACAGTTCTGCCCTGTGTGAAGGTGCCTTCCTCCACCCTGGCTAATAGAATTGTCCCCATTGTATCCATCCCAAAAGACCGTGTGGTTGAATGTAACTGGCACTCTGCATATTGCCCCTAGTGTGATGAGATGGATGAAAAGGTGGCATAACAAAGGAGACTAGTGTATTGAGTGAACGATGACAGTGTGGCCTCAATTTGCAGAAGGGCCCTTTTCATGTCATCTTTCATTCAATCAAAAACTATGAAAGTACTTCCGTCCATCAACGTCTTAACCTTGCCGGCGATGGTATATTGTCCTGATGGTATCTCCAGTTCCCTCTCGCCTAACATCATGGATCTCGTCGGGCCCTTGCTCAACGACGAGCCCCACCCAACCGGACTGCCACGAGCTGCCATCCCTTGCCCGGATCGACGCTCCAACGGACCCTCGTTTTCAGGAAGAGACGGATGTTGGGAGGCTCCGAGCCGCAGGAGGGTTTCGACTAGCCCGACACGGGTCCGAACTGCCCGGCGCGGGCTAGCTTAATCCCCCCTAATCAGGTGCTTGATTTGCCCCGATGCTGAGGCTCAACGCATGGCTGCGGAGCCAAGTATCGCCCCAACACCGGATATCGAGGCCCCCCAATCGCAGAACGTAAAAAGATTGAACTTTTTCTTTGCCTTCCATCACAAGTGAGAATGGTGGAGGATTCGCTGTGGTGGATGTTCATGTTATACAATTTATTTGGGCGTCTTGTTGCACTTGGACTGTGTGGCAAATGACAGTTCCTCGTAGTAGCAAATACTTGGCTAATAAAGTAATATTATGATTATTATGATAATGGTAATTTTCCAAGATGGGTGGTATGGGTGCGGAGGGAATCTCGAGGTGGTGCTTGCTCCATGCTGTTATTTTGTCTGAGTGTTGGAGAATCAAGGTTAAGACAGGGATTTGCGGGCCGACCTACATTGCACGACCTCCCTGCAGTCCCTCTGTCATTTTTTTTTGTGTTGTCCCGTTGAGTGTAGTTTGTATAGTTTTTTTTAATTGTTGTTAGTACTGTGTATGTGTGGGGGGCGGGGGTGGGGGAAACCATTAAAATCTCTTCCCTGTCCGGGTGACCCGTCCTTTTCCCTGTTGGGATCCTCCGTTTGTCGTTGGGGCCTAGCACCGTGGAGAGCCTTCCAACCGGAACGACCGGGGGCTCCAGTCACCTGTAGCCTGCGGACTTCCTATCGTGAGGGGCTGGCCAGTTTTCGGAGCGTGGAAGCTGGTGGTGGCGATGACTGCGACCCCACTCCGGACTTCGGAGGCTCTCACTGCTGGCCCTGCGACGTAGCATCGGGAGCTCAGCGTCCCAGGAGGGAGACCGCATTTCTGAGCTCCCGCAACGGAAAACCCTCCCGCCCAAAAAGAAACCCGGACGAAAACAAACCAACAACAACCAGCCCCCAACCCCCCTCACCACCCCCCCCAAACCTCTCTCGAATCCGTAATCCCAAGACCGGCGCGGTTCTAGCAAACGCCCGGAGCTCGCTTTCACAGCAGCGGTACTTGCCATCGCCACGCCCGGTGGCTTTTAACATCGGAGAAGAATGCCACACGTGAGAGACCAGACTTTGCCTGTCCATCACATTGAGGGGAATTTCACGGTTGATGGAAGTTTCTGTAAATTGTCTTGGTGTGTGTCTTGTCTCTTTTCATGCTGTAATATGATTGCAGAAATCAAATTACATTTCAACATCATTTGAGGTACAAATGACAATAAACGATATAGTAATCTTAAGTGTTGGACAGCCCAGATGCAGGAAGACTGTTCCCGATGTTGGGGAGGTCCAGAAACAATGGTCATCAGTTTTAAGGATAAGGGGGAAATCCTTTTAGACCAATATGAGAAAAACATTTTTCACACAGAGAGTGTGAGTCTGTGGAATTCTCTGCCATAGAAGGTATTTGAGGCCAGTTCACATTGGCCATATTTAAGAGGAGTTAGATGTGCCCTTGAGGCTAAAGGGATCAGGGGGTTGGAGAGAAGGCAGGTAAAGGATACTGAGTTGGATGATCAGCCATGAGCATATTGAGTGGGGTGCAGGCTCGAAGGCTGAAATGGCCTACTCCTGCGTCTATTTTTCTATGTTTTCTAATGTTTCTATGTATTGTTTTTATTGTATTGTATTGGAACAGGTCGAGGGTGAGTTGATGGGATTCCCAGAGTCCACACAGCATGGAATCAGGCCTTCACCCAGACCTTCTCCATGCCAACCAAGATGCCCCATGCTGACCAAGATTTATCTGTGGATGCCACACTTAAACAATGGGTTTTTCACTGAAGCAGGGGGTTCAGGCTAAAGCTGGTTGGTGTGTCCTGATGAAACAGACTGCGTTGTCCTTGTGTGGCATTGGCCCAATATTCCACACATTTCCTGCATTTTGATTAGTACGGAGTTAGGGGTTGAATGGTGATAAGGCAGGAGAATGGGTTAGGTGGGAAGTTTAGATCATCCATACTTGAATGGCTACTATACTTATGATCTTGCAGTTGGTAGAGACATTCCGGGGATGTGGAAAGTTTGTGATTTTCAAGTCTCGCTCCTGGGTGAATGGGTTCTGCTGGGTTCATTGTGGTTAGGACAGGATCAATATGTGTGACATGAAACTGTTTATTGGGCCCCAGATCCCCCAGACGCAGTGGGATTACGGAACAGTATTGCACTTGTATCCCAGTATTAGCCTGGGAATACAATGCAACACTGCAGCTCTGGTGCACCAGTATTGCACACACTTGGTTTCCCTTACGGCCCACAATGTCCTGCGCCAAACACAATGCCAAAAACCAACTCACTCAACTCTCTGCCTGCACACGATCCATATCCGGCCCTTCTCTGCAATATCCATGTTTCTATCCAAAAGCCTCTTCAACGCCACATCTATTGTCTGACCCTCCACCCATCACCCCTGGCAAGCGTGTTCCAGCAACCCACCACCCTTTGTGAAAGAAACTTGCATCACACATCTAAAAGATGTACCAGCGTTTTGTAGGGGGAGGTTATATAATGTAAAAGTTGTCCCTCTTAACATAGTGTTCATTGTGCGGGGATCGCTGGTCCGTGCAAGACTCAATGGCCGAAGGAGCCTGTTTCCACGCTGTGATCTCTAAACTGAACTAAATATCTCCTTTAAACATTGGCCACCTTAAGGGCAAGAAAGAATTTAAGTATTTATTTTATGTCAAATTGTACAATTTTGTATTATGTATTGAACTTATTTCATGTGTTTTATGTACCTCAAAGTCTTGATGTTCCAGTCCTGGGAATACCGTTTCATCCTGGGACTATCCCATTGATAAAGGCACCCTCTATTTATACATCCATCTGTCACCAATGTCACAAAGTACTTAACATCAACAAATTGCTTTTTAAAAATCGGAGTACATGGCGGTAATGTGGGGTAGGCTGAGCCAAAGGATACGCATAGAAAGAATAGAAACAATAGATAAATAGAATTCCAAGAGTCAAAGGCAATTGGCCCTCCAGAGCCAGCACCACCATTCAATATGATCATGCTGATCATCTAAAATCAGTACCCCCTTCCTGCTTTTTTTCCCATGTCTCTTAATTCCTTTAAGCCCTTTAGAGCTTAAATCTAAATCCTCTCTTGAAAACATCAGTGAATTGGCCTCCACGCCTTCTGTGGCAGATAATTCCACAGATCCTCGCAACTCTCTGGGTAAAGTTTTTCTCATCTCAGTCCTAAATGGCCTACCCCCTTATTCTTAAACTGTGACCACTTGTATCCGCTTCCCCCAACATTGGAACTATTTTCCTGCAATAACCTGTCCAAATCCTTTAAGAAATGTTATGTGTCCTATAAGACACCCCACCTCATCCTTCCTAAAATCCAGTGAATACCAGCTCATCAGACCCATTCTTTCTCATAGTGTAAGTCCCGCCATCCTGGGAAATTACCTACGCTGCACACCCTCAATAGCAATAATATCCTTCCTCAAATTAGAGACAAAATCTGCACACAATACTCAGGTGTTGGCCTCACCAGGGCCCTGTACAACTGCAGTAGGACTTTTGTTCCTCCTAAACTCAATCCTCCTCGCAATGTAGAACAACATGCCATTAGCTTTCTTTCACTGCCTGCTGTACCTGCATGCTTACTTTCAATGACTGAGTATAAGTACAACCCAACAACCCAGGGCTCATGCATCTCCCTTTTCCTAATCAGACACCATTTCGGATAATAATCTACCTTCCTGTTCTTGCCACCAAAATGATAACCCTCAACATTTATCCACATTATCTGCATCTGCCATGCATCTGCCCCCTCACCAACCTATCCAAGTCACCCTTGCAGCCTCATAATAACAACAACGCCGCAGCTCACAGCCTGCCACCCCAGCCTTGGTGTCCATTTTTTCGCAAACTTGGAAGATGTCACATTTCATTCCCCTCGTCTAAATCGTTAATATATATTAAATAATAACTGGGGTCTCGGCAACCACAAGAGCCTTGCAGCACCCCACTAGTCACTGCTGCCATCCTGAAAAGTGTCCGTTAATTCTACTCTTTGCGTCACGTTGGCCATTCTCTAATCCATGTCCAATACCTCTACCCCCAATAGCCATGTGCTCAATTACGCCCACTAATCTCTGCGTGGGACCCTTGTCAAGGTTTTAGAAGTACAGATACACCACAACCACTGGCTTTCCCTTATCCATTCCACTTGTTACATCTTCAAAAATTCCAGAAGATTATCAAGCATGATTTCCCTTCATAAAACCATGCTGACCTTTGACTGCTTCCAAATGACATCTTTAACAATCGACTCCAGCATCTTCCCCCCTAACCGATGTAAGGCTAACTAGTCTATATTCCCCGTTTTCCCCTCTCTCCCTCCTTTTAAAAAAAGTGGGTTACATTGTACCCTCCAGTCCGCAGGAATCAGATGAACATTGGGAGAATGATCACTTAATGCAGACAACGATTTCCTGGGGCCACCTCCGGGAAGGACCTTTGAAACAGCAATGGCAGGCTTGTGACCATCCTAATGAACACAAGAGTGTTGTTCCTCTTCCCCATGGAGTATGACATCAATCCTCTACTGAAGATCCTGAACACTCAAGCACTAAACTGAGCACACATTCCAAGCACAGTGCTAATGAGTGCTAAACTATTTGAAGTGCCCCTGCTTTTAGATTCATGGAGTCAATGAGTGATACAGCGAGGAAACAGCCCAGCTACACTAGTCCCACCTGCCCATGTCTCACCCCAAATTCCTCCAACCTGCCTATCCATGCACCTCCTTCTAACTATTTCGTAAATGTGATAATCTCTGCGTCAACTAACCTCTGGCAGCATGTTTCCAGATCCTATTAAACATCTTTTCCTGTCCTTCACCTTATACCAAGTCCCTCTGGTCCTCGATTCCCCTACTCTGGCAAGAGAACTCTATGGCAACTACCTGATCTTTTTCTCACTCATGATTTATACACCTTTATATAGATCACCCCTCTTCCTCCTGCGCTCCAAGGAAAAGAGTCCCAGACTACTCTACCTCTCCCTGAACTCTAACCCAGACCCTCTATGCCCTGGAAATATCCTCGTAAAATGTTCTCTGTACCCATCCCAGATTGACAAAGTCTTTCCTATTACAAAGGTCAAAGGACAAAGGCAAAGGACAAAAGGGCAAAGATCAAAGGACAAAGGCACATTTATTGTCAACATTCACCAATTGGTAGTGAAATTTGACCAGCCATCAGCACACAGATAAAGATAAAGACACAATCGCTAAGAATGTAACATTAAACATAGAAACATCCCCCCACAATGGTTCCCTCTGTGGGGGAAGGCGACAAAGTCCAGTCACCCACCATAGTCGGGCCTATTGAGGCCTTCCGCAGTTTGCCGCTACGGGGCCCGATGTTCCAGTCGTTCTGGCCAGATGATGTTGCTCCGGCGACGGGAGATTCTTCACTGCCCACCACTAGGCGATCCGCCGAGGATCCCAGGCTCACCGTGCCAAAGTTCAGCGTCGCCGCTCGCCCGCAGCTGGCTGCCCCCACAGTCCCGCATCCCGCGATGTTCATCCGGTTCTCAGTATACACAGAGCCTCCAGTGCGCGACCCAGCTAGCTTCGCCCACTCCGCTGAAGCCGTGGTCCTGGGCGGTCCCTTCGGGGAAACGCCGCTCCAGCCCCGCTGGTAGGACCGCGAGGATGGTCTGAAGGTGCAGCCCCGGAGAAAAGCTGCCTCTCCCGACCAGGCAGGGACCCTGATGGGTTAGTTTCCTCCTCCCCCCTTCCCCTCCTCAACACCCCCACGTAAAAAAGACTAGTAGCTCCGAAAACAAAAACTCAACTAACTAAAAAATAAAAAAGGATGAAAAACGACAGCTGCAGTTCTGCAAAGGACATGGGGCCCAGAACTGAACAGAATACTCTACTATGAGGTCTCACCAACGTCTTGCAACATTTTGCAACATGTCCTCCCAACTTCTAACTCAATACTCTGACTGATGAAAGGCTAATGTGCCAAAAGTCGTTTGACCACCCTGAATATCAGTGGACTCCACCTTCAAGGAAACCTGCACTCCTCGATCCCTCTGCTCTTGATACATCACGCCTCGAGAATGGAATGAGGAAGCGAAATTCAGTTCCCGCTCAGTTTTCTTCAGAGATCCTGTGGTCCCATTTTCAAGAATAATGGCGCTTTTTCACCTTGGAATCTGAGATCAAGGGTTCATACTCCAAGAAATATTACGATCGCACAACCAATGATATACTTTTTCTGCTGGTGTTGTTGGTAGGAGATTGTTTTGTCCCCAAATTGGCTAAAAAATAAAAACAAAACCAGCAGATCAGTCAAAAAAGCTTCAAATTTCTGGCGTGCGTGCGTATTTAAGAGATCTCTCCTGGTCCAGAACACTGATGCAATTATTAAGAAAGCACATCAGCGCCTCTCGCATCGCTGAAAAGATGTACGGATAGTCGGTCTGTCAAGAGGACTCTCTCATAACTTCTACAGGTGCACAGTAGAGAGCTTGCTGACCGGTGTATCGTGGCTTGTTCGGCAACTTGAGCGCCCTGGAGGAGGAAAAGACTGCAGAAAACGTAGTAAACACTGCCCAGTCATCATCGGCTCTAACTTCCTTCCACGAGGGGATCTATCGCAGTCGCTGCCTTTCAAAAAGGCTGCAGCATCATCAAGACCCACACCACCTGGCCACACACTCATCTCCCCAGCTACCTTCAGGTAAGAAGGTAACAGAGCCCGAAGACTGCAACACTCAGGTTCAGGAATAGCTACTTCCCCACAGCCATCAGTATTGAAACTCAAACTGAAACTAATCCTCTGAAGAATAATAGACCATTATCAGTTTATTTGCACTTATCTGTTTATTTATTGATGGTGTGTATTATTTAAATAATTGTATATGGACACACTGAATCTGTTTTCTGTATTCATGTACTACTATGTTCTGTTGTCTGATGCACAGCAAGAATTTCATTCTCCTATCTGGACAATGACAATAACTCTCTTGAAGTCTTGATCTGTAAAGAGAAATGGACAGATGACGTTTCGAGTTGAGACCCCTTAATTTAGCAATTCCAATTCAGAAGTCAGAAGTCCAAGGAGCAGAATTAGGCCATTTTGGCGCATCTAGGTCCCACTCCACTCATTCCAATCACAGCGGATCTTATTTCCTCTCAACCAACCCATTCCCCCCCCCCCCCCCCTCCTGCCTTCCCTCCCCTAACATTTTTGACACCCTTACTAATCAGGAATCTGTCCACTCTCCTGGCTTTCAAAATACCCAATGAATCAGCCTCCACCGCCGTCTGGTTGGCAATGGATTTACCACAGATTCACCACCCTCTGGCTAAATACAATTAGGAATTTCCTTCCACTGCAGATTTCTGAAGTCTAGTAACTAGCATAAGGAAGAAAATTGCTCTAAGATATGCTAAGGCCCACTACAGTTCTTGTCTCTATTTTGGGGAAATGACAATTGAACACAATCTTAAGCAAAACACAAAGTGCTGGAGGAGCACAAACAGTGGGGTCAACAGCATTTTTGGATGACATGGACATACAACAATTTTGGTTTATAAGGTTAGCGAGCAAAATGTAAGCCCAGGTGACTGGCCAGTACCCCCAGTCTTTTTCCCAGGGTAGGGAATATTGGTTTGAGTTTAGTTTTAGGTTAAGATAACAGCGCGCACTGTTCCGTCGCCGACCAGCGATCCCCGCACATTTTACAATTTCTACCAAGGCAATTAACTACAAATGTGTATACGTCTTTGGATGTGGGGGGAAACCGAAGAATCTCGGGAGAAAACCCAGAAACGTACAAACTACCGTATAGACAGCTACTCCCGTATCGGGATCCGAGCCCAGGTCTCTGGCCTGCAAGCTTGCAATACTCTGGGCCACCCGTGCTGCCTGTGTGAAGTTTGCACGTTCTCCCCGGTGGCCTGCGCGGGTTTTCTCCGGATTCTTCACGGTTTCCTCCCATATCCAAGGAGTACAGGTTTGCTAGGTTAATTGCCTGGAAAGCATGCAAATTGTCCCTAGCGTGGGTAGCATAGATGTTAACGTGCGTGATGGCCGGTCGACACTGACTCCAGTGGGCCGAAGGGCCTGTTTCGCGCAGTATCTCTAAACTAAACAATCCAATGAGACACTACCCCTTCCTGAGTCTCTCCCTCTCCACTGGGCAGTCCACACTTTGTCACAGTGGGGTCTGGAGGTCAGAGTTGGTTCCCTCCGGGAGTCTGTCTGTGCTGCTCTTCAGCAAGATGGGGAAGGGTGTTGATGAGCATCTCATAGTCATAGAGCGCGGAAACAGCCTCCTTTGCCCCACTGTGTCTAATGTCATCCAAGATCCCATCCAAGTGCCCTGGTCCCTATTGTCCACCAATGCCAAGTATCCCTCTAAAATCCTGTCCTGACTCCATGTACCTGCCACCCCATTTGTCAAAGAGTCAAACGGCACAAACCCCAATAAGTCCATTGGTGACAAGATGTACCATCTACGCTAATCCCCATAATGCCATAATATAACCTGGTCCCCCAGAATCCTCCAAAACATTCCTATTCATTTCCTGTATGTAATTCAAATGCTGTTATCTTACCTGCCCCATCTCCATCCTCTGGCAGCTCTTTTCAGATTCAGTATCCACCACCTTTGAATGGATGAAATGAATGAATAAAGTTTATAATTAGTGCCAAATAAGTACACAACAAGGAATTTGCCTTGGTGCTCCGCTCGCAAGTGCAGTACACACAGTAAACAATTAAGACATACAGTAAACAATTAAGAATAAAACAAAACATTAAAACATTAAGAATAAAACATTAGGGTTTAAACATGTGAATGATATAAAATACCAGAGCAAAAGGAGGCCACAAACTTTTGGTTATTGAGTAGAGTTATTGCTTGTAGCTCTGCTCAATAATCAAAAGTCCTAATGTTTCAATGTTTCAATGTTTTGTGTGAAAAGGTTTCCCTCAGGATGTTAGATCTGTCCCGTCTCACCTTAATCCAATGTCCCTAGTTCTTGACCCCCCAAGCCCAGGTAAAAAGACTCAGTGCATTCACCCGACCTATTTCCCTTATGATTTTATACGCCTCTATAAGATCACCCCACAACCTCCTGCGCTCCAGGACATTGAGCCCTCGCCTGCCCAACCTCTCCCTTTTGCTCAGACGCTCGAATCCTGGCAACAACCTCGTAAATCTTCTCTGCACTGTTTCCACTTTAATGACATCCTTCCTATAGCAGGATGGCCAAAAATGAACACAGAAATCCTTTTCTGCTTGATTCCCTGACTGGTGAAGGCCAGTTTGTCAAAAGCCACCTTCACTACCCAGAATGTTCTCAATTCTGTTAACCCTTGCTGCCTCCTCCCCGTCCCACCTCTCCCTCAGCCCTCGGGCCCTGGCATTCCCTCTCTCTCTATCTCTCTCCCCCACCCTAGTCGCACTAGCTTCTCATTTTCACACCACAAACAGCTTACAATGGCTTGTTCCCTTTATCATCGATACTTTTTTGCATATCTTTCATTCATTGTTCTTTATCTCTCCACATCACCGTCTATATCTCTCGTTTCCCTGATCCCTGACCAGTCTGAAGAAGGGTCTCGACCCGAAACGTCGCCTATCTCCTTCGCTCCTTAGATGCTGCTGCACCCGCTGAGTTTCTCCAGCCTTTTGTGTACCCTCGCTACCCTATCTACGGGTGATGCTAATAAAGGTCACCACAGCATGACCCAACGTGAACAGCAGTGGGGGATCATAATGTACGAGTCAATGAGTGTGTGTCAGGCCACTTGCTCCACTTCACCATTCACGAGTGTGCGTAGGCTGAGGGAGGAGGAGGTCAGACCTCAATCTCTTGTTGTCCCTCTCAACTAGTGTGAACAGGTAGGTGGCCTGGACCAGGTGGGCCAAATTTCCATGCTATATCTCTAATCTAAACTAAACTACACTAAACTAAGCTAAACACTGTTCCAGCAGCTGTTCAGTTTAGTTTAGAGATACAGCATGGAAACAGGTTCCACTCTTGTCATTCTCTTGAGCAGACCGCTCATATTGGTTGAACGATACAGCATGGAAACAGGCCCTTTGGCCCAGCCGGTCCAGGCTGACCATCAATTACCCGTTCACACTGGTCCGATGTTATCCTACTTTCGAATCTACTCCCTATAATAGACAATAGGTGCAGGAGGAGGCCATTCGGCCCTTCCAGCCAGCACCGCCATTCAATGTGATCATTGCTGATCATCCCCAATCAGTACCCTGTTCCTGGCTTCACCCCACACCAGCCCCTCTGCCAGCCCCCACCCCTCTCTACTCCTTGCCCCCGATAGCTCCTCACACCCACCCTCACCCCTCACCAGCCCCCTCTGCCAGCCCCCACCCCTCTCTACTCTTGCTCCCGATCGCCCCTCACCCACCCTCACCCCTCACCAGCCCCTCTTGCCAACTCTTGCCCCTCGCCCCCTCGCCTGCCCTCCACCCCTCACTACAGCCCGCTATCACCCATACCTCTACTCTTGCCCCCGACAGCTCACCCCTCACCCGCTATCACCCCTCTCACCCCTATCACCCCTCTCCCTTTGCCCACTTTAAAACGCTCACCTACCCTCATCCGCTGCCCATTCTCACCCCTCACTAGCCTCGTTCCTCACTGTTTGCCCCCTGTCCCCTCTAGCCCCGCACAGCTTCTCACCCCGTCACTCCCTCGCCCACTCTCAACCCCTCCCTACACCCCTCGCCCCTCACCCACTCTCTCACCCATCCTCGCCCACTTTCGCCCACTATCACCCCACCCACCCATCACCCCCTCTCACCCCATCTCACCCACTCTCTCACCCCCGCTCTGTCACCCCCTCTCACCCACCCTCCACTCCTCTCACCCATCCCACCCACTCGCCCACTCACCCCCCCCTCACCCCCTCTCACCTCACCCCCTCACCCACTCCCACTCACCCCATAGATATGGTTAAGTGTAACTCACTCGCCCTCACCCCCTCTCACCTCCCGCTCTCACCCCCTCACCCACTCTCACCCCCTCACTCCCCATCCACCCCTCACCCCCTCACCCACTCACCCCCCTCTCACCCCCTCACTCCCTCTCACCCCCTCAACCCACTCTCACCCCCTCAATCCCTTGCCCACTCACCCCCTCTCACCCCCTCACCCCCTCCATCACTCCCTCTCACCCCCTCAACCCACTCTCACCCCCCTCACCCACTCTCACCCCCTCACTCCCTTGCCCAACACCCCCCTCACCCACTCTCACCCCCTCTCACCCACTCGCCCACTCACCCCCCCACTCACCGCCTCTCACCCCCTCACCCACTCTCACCCCCTCACCCACTCTCACCCCCCACCCACTCACCCGCCTCACCCCCTCACCCCACTCTCACTCCCCCTCACCCACTCTCACCCCTCACTCCCTTGCCCGACACCCCCCCGAACTCTGGTGTCCAAGATTCACTGCAGGGACCGGTTCCCTCCGAGACCCTCACCCCTTACCTGCTCTCACTCCCCCACTGCCCTCTCCCCAGGGGCTGGTTCCCTCCCTCCGCCTCCCTCCCTCACTGACCTCTGCCTTGCCTCCGTAGGGCATGGTGGAGAGCCTGGGCCGCCAGGTGACGGAGGAGTTTGCAGCCATGAGGCGGTTCTTGGACGAGAGGGAGCGGGCGGTGCGGAGGGAGCTGGCAGTGCACGCGGGCAGCCTGGCGCAGCCGCTGGAGGGGAACCTGCGGACCATCCAGCGGGCACTCATCACCCTGCAGAAGGACATCATCCAGTGCCAGGCCGTGGCCAACCAGTGGGACAGTCTGCGCTTCCTACAGGTACCCGCCTCTCTGCCTCTGTCACCCTCTGTAGCGCAGTGTGGCTTCGTGCAGAGTCACCGGGAGAACGTACAAACTCCACACAGACAGCACCCGCAAACAGGATCAAACCCGGATCTCTGGTGCTGCAAGGCAGCAACTCTACCGCTATGCACCGTGCCACCCTAGGTTTGAGCTGTTGACAATAGACAATAGACAATAGGTGCAGGAGTGGCCATTCAGCCCTTCGAGCCAGCACCACCATTCAATATGATCATGGCTGATCATCCAACTCAGTATCCTGTACCTGCCTTCTCTCCATACCCCCTGGTCCCTTAGACAACAAGGGCCACATCTACTGTGGCTTGCAAAAGTATTCATATCCCTTAAACTTTTCCACATTTTGTCACGTTTACAACCACAAACGTAAATGTATTTTATTATAGGGATTTTATGTGATAAGACCAACACAAAGTGGTGCATAATTGTGAAGTGGAAGGAAAATTGATACATGGTTTTCCAATTTTATTACAAATAAAAAACTGAAAAGTGTGGCGTTGCAAAAGTATTCAGCCCCCTGAGTCAATACTTTGTAGAACCACCTTTCGCTGCAATTACAGCTGGCAAGTCTTTGGGTATGTCTTTACCAGCTTTGCACATCTAGAGACTGACATTTTTGCCCATTCTTCTTTGCAAAATAGCTCAAGCTCAGTCGGATTGGATGGAGAGCGTCTGTGAACAGTAATTTTCAAGTCTTGCCAGAGATTCTCATTGGATTTAGGTCTGGACTTTGACTGGGCCATTCTAACACATGAAAATGCTTTGATCTAAAACCATTCCATTGTAACTCTGGCTGTATGTTTAGGGTTGTTGTCCTGCTGGAAGGTGAACCTCCGCCCCAGTCTCAAGTCTTTTGCAGACTCTAACAGGTTTTCTTCCAAGATTGCCCTGTATATGGCTCCATCCATCTTCCCATCAACTCTGACCAGCTTCCCTGTCCCTGAAGAAAAGCATCCCCACAGCATGACGCTGCCACCACCATGTTTCACAGTGGGGATGGTGTGTTCAGGGTGATGTGCAGTGTTAGTTTTCCACCACACATAGCGTTTTGCATTTATGCCAAAAACATCAATTTTGGTCTCATCAGACCAGAGCACCTTCCTCCACATGTTTGCTGTGTCCCCCACATGGCTTGTGGCAAACTGCAAACGGGACTTCTTATGGCTTTGTTTCAACAATGGCTTTCTTCTTGCCACTCTTTCCATAAAGACCCGATTTGTGGAGTGCACGACTGATAGTTGTCCTGTGGACAGAATCTCCCACCTGAGCTGTGGATCTCTGCAGCTCCTCCAGAGTTACCATGGGCCTCTTGGCTACTTCTCTGATCAATGCTCTCCTTGCCCCCCAGCCTGTCAGTTTTATGTGGACGGCCATGTCTTGGTAGGTTTGCAGTTGTGCCATTACTCTTTCTTTCCATTTTCGATGATGGATTGAACAGTGCTCCATGAGATGTTCAAAGCTTGGGAATTTTTTATAACCTAACCCTGCTTTAAACCTCTCCACAACTTTATCCCTGACCTGTCTGGTGTGTTCCTTGGGCTTCATGATGCCCATGGAACATTGTTTCTTCACTAATGTTCTCTAACAAACCTCTGAGGCCTTCACAGAACAGCTGTATTTATACTGAGATTAGATTACACACAAGTGGACTCTATTTACTAATTAGGTGACTTCTAAGGCAATTGGTTGCACTGGATTTTATTTAGGGGTATCAGAGTAAAGGGGGCTGAATACTTTTGCACAAGCCACACTTTTTTCAGTTTTTTTATTTGTAAAAAGATTTGAAAACCATGTATCATTTTCCTTCCAAGTCACAATTATGCGCCACTTTTGTGTTGGTCTAATCACAACAAAATCCTAATAAAATACATTTACGTTTGTGGTTGTAACGTGACAAAATGTGGAAAAAGTTCAAGGGGTATGAATACTTTTGCAAGCCACTGTAACTCCCTCTTAAATGTAGCCAACGAACTGGCCTCAACTACCTTCTGTGGCAGAGAATTCCAGAGATTCGCCACTCTCTGTGTGAAAAATGTTTTTCTCATCTCGGTCCTAAAAGAATTCCCCCTTATCCTTAAACTGTGACCCCTTGTCCTGGACTTTCCCAACATGCGGAACAATCTTCCTGCATCTAGCCTGTCCAACCCCTTAAGAATTTTGTAAGTTTCTATAAGACTCCCCCCTCAATCTTCTGAATTCTAGCGAGTACAAGCCGAGTCTATCCAGTCTTTCCTCATATGAAAGTCCTACCATCCCAGGAATCAGTCTGGTGAACCTTCTCTGTACTCCCTCTATGGCAAGAATGTCTTTCCTCAGATTTGGAGACCAGATTTGGAGATTAATTGTGATCATGGCTGATCGTCCGCTATCAATAACCCGTGCCTGCCTTCTCCCCATATCCCTTGACTCCGCTAGCCCCTAGAGCTCTATCCAACTCTATCCATCATGGCTGATCATCCCCAATCAGTACCCCGTTCCTGCCTTCTCCCCATATCCCCTGACTCCGCTATTTTTAAGAGCCCTATCTAGCTCTCTCTTGAAAGCATCCAGAGAACCTGCCTCCACCGCCCTCTGAGGCAGAGAATTCCACACTCACCACTCTCTGTGAGAAAAAGTGTTTCCTCGTCTCCGTTCTAAATGGCTTCCCCCTTATTCTTAAACTGTGGTCCCTGGTTCCGGACTCCCCCAACATCGGGAACATGTTTCCTGCTTCTAGCATGTCCAGGCCCTTAACAATCTTAGGGTTACACAAAAAGCTGGAGAAACTCAGTGGGTGCAGCAGCATCTAAGGAGCGAAGGAGATAGGCGACGTTTCGGGTCGAGACCCTTAGCAATCTTATCTGTTTCAATGTACGGGTTCATTCAAGAGCTCTCCCGAGTTAAAAAAAAAAATCAGACTCGTGGTAAGCACATAGAATGTACGTAGCAGGTACGTCAGAGCTCGGGGACGTCTCTTAGCGGCTCGTAACGCGAACGGCAGGTGCTCGGGAAAGGCGGTAAGCTCGGGAAGACTCGTGGAGATTTTTCAACATGTTGAAAAATGTCTACGAGAGCCCAGAGTACCCAAAGATCCTATAACGGAGCAAGATAGACCACTCCTGCTAAATGCAATGGGCTGACGTGTAGTACGCAACGGAGCGGAACGTGGGCCTTTTTTTCATCCATTTCAGTAACCGGACCCGACCCAACCCGACCCGACCCGACCCGACCCGACCCGACCCGACTCGCAGTGTAACCAACGTTGCGGGGGAACAATTAATAAATTATAATTCTGAAAACGAGGAGAAGATTTTTACCAAAGAACTTTTATTTTTACGAGGATGTTTCCGTAACCGGCTCCCGTCTCCGGACTAGTTATCTTTGCTCCGCTGTGGGATCTTTGGTGCGGAGACGGAAGCCGGTTACGGAAATGGGGCTGAATATTCCCCATGAATCTGTCCATGACCGTACTCCGTTTTTTTCGTCGAGTGATCTATCTTGCTCGCTGTAGGATCTCTGCGAGTACCTATGAGCGGCCATTACCGTAAATCTCCGAGTTCGAATCAGGGCAAACTCGGGGGAACTCTTGAATGAACTTGTACAGTGGGACAGGGCTTTCTTAACTCCTACTTTGGGGAGTGCTGCATGCGTGATCTTTCTGATATTACTAACGTGTACCTCAGAGTCAGTAAAACTGCGAGTGGAAGTGTTGATGTGCTCAGGAGCACAGAGACGATCGTGAGTGAGTTTGATCTCACAGGCAGTCTGTACTGTGCAGAAGCAGCCCTCCGGCACCAACCAGCGATTCCCCTGCACACTAACACCACCCTGCACACTCGGGACAATGTTACCAAAACGAATGAACCTACAAACCCGGACGTCTTTGGAGTGTGTGAGGAAACTGAAGATCCCGGAGAAAACCCTCGCGGTCACGGGGAGAACGTGCAAACTCCGTACAGACAGCGCCGTAGGCGTGATCGAAGCCGGGTCTCTGGCGCAGAGCGACAACATCTCTACCGCTACATCCCTGGGGTGCGATATTTAATCTCAGAACGTCCTCCAGCCCTCGTCCCAACTCACGGGGCGGGGTGGGGGGTGGAGATTGAACCGGATAGGGACCAAACAGAGGACAATAAGAGCTTCCTTACCCCAGCTCTGTGCAACCACTCGGGGTGTCTAATGGACAAGTGGTGCAAGAATCTGGATTTGCAAGAGACGCAGATGCTGGAATCTGGAGCTTTATCTGGTGTTTTATCATTACTGTCTCATTATTATTCATGTTTAGTGTTTTCTGACTCATTCGTAACTGTCACCGTATGTCATGTTGTTACTAGTGGGCGGAGCACCAAGGCAAATTCCTTGTATGTGAATACTTGGCCAATAAACGTACTTACTTACTTACTTAAAATACTACAAACATAGAACATGTGGTGGTCTCGGTGGTGCAGGGGTAGAGTTGCTGCCTCACAGCGCCAGAGACACGGGTTCCATCCTGACTATGAGTGCTGTCTGTACGGAGTTTGTACGTTCTCCCCGTGACCTGCGTGGGTTATCTCCGGGCGCTCCAACTTCCCCCCACACTCCAAAGACGTACAGGTTTGTAGGTTAGCTCGCTTGGTAAAATTGTAAATTCTGAACATGATGGCAAGACCAACACTTACCTGCCTGCACGGGGTCCATATCCCTCCATTCCCTGCCTTTCCAAAGTTGCAAATGCCACTGTAGTATCTGCCTCCACCACCAGCCGTGGCTGTGTGTCTAGGCACTCAGCACTCTCTGTGTAAAAACATATCCCACATGTCTGCCTCCTGCCCTCTACCCTTCCCACCTTAAAAGCTATGCCCTCTACTATTTCATTTTTCCACTCTGAGTAAAAGCTTCTGACTGTCTACCCTATCCATGCCACCCGTAGTTTTATATACTTCCATCAGGTCCCCCCTCAAGCTCCAGCATTCCAGAGAAAACAACCCAAACCTGTCCGACCTCTTCTTGTTGCTCAGACGCCCCTAATCTAGGCAGCATTCTGGCAAACCTCTGCACCCTTTCCAAAACCTCCATATCCTTTTTGTAAAGGGTCAACCAAAACTGGACGCAATAGTCCAAATGCTGCCAAATCCCAGACCGCTACATTAGCACTTCCTGACCTTTATACTCCGTGCCCAGACCTATGAAGGCAAACATACCATATGACCTCTGAAGAAGGGTCTCGACCCGAAACATTGTCTGTTTCCTTCGCTCCGTAGATGCTGCTTCACCCGCTGAGTTTCTTCAGCATTTTTGTCTACCTTCGATTTTCCAGCATCTGCAGTTCCTTCTTGAACATATGACCTCTTTATCACTCTAACCACTTCTTTATTTGCCCATTTCAGTAGCTATAGGAAAATGAGTCAAGCAGTGTATTTTGCTTGGGCAGCTTACACCCCAGCGGTATGAATATTGATTTCTCTAACTTAGAACCCTTGCTTTCCCTATCTCTTCATCCCACCCCCTTTATAATTCTCCATCCAGTCCCCCCGTTTTCTATCTGTACGCTTGGATGTCACCTTCTCCGTTTTGACCTCCTTGATGTCTCCTTTTCACACCTTACACTTCCTTATCTTTGCGTCTCCCTCTCCCCTGACTCCCAGTGTGAAAAGGGTTTCGACCGGAAACGTCACCCATTCCTTCTCTCCAGAGATGTTGCCCGTCCTGCTGAGTTACTCCAGCATTTTGTGTCTGTCTTTGGTGTAAACCAGCATCTGCAGTTCCTTCCTACGCTAGCGGCATCTGTGGTGGGAAAGGAATTGTTGATGTTCTGGGTCGAGATCTCTCCTCAGGACAAATATCTGTTTTACATCTCTGCCTTTTCACACGTTATTGAATATAATCGTCAAACATTCTCTTCTGTTGTTTTTAGGAGTTCAATTGGCTGAGAGAAAGGTACGTGTCTCTGTCTCCTTTATATTCCAGTGCCTGTGCCACCTGGAGGCTGTTGGTTACAGCTTCATAGAGGCAGACAGCACTGAAAAAGGCCCTTCAGCCCAAACCACCAAGGTACCCCATCTAGTCTAGTCCCATCAGCCTGTGTTTGGCCCATATCCCTCTAAACCTTTCCTATCCATGTACCTGTCCAAATGTTGTTTAGATGTTGTTATAGTACCTGCCTGCACTTTACTAGGTGGTGGGTACATGGAATGAGCTGCTGGAGGAGGTATTTGACTTTTAGAAAAGACATTTGGACAGGGGCATGGACAGGACAGGTTTCGAGGGATATGGGCCAAAGTGGGCAAATGCAGATGGGACATGTTGGTCAGGATGGATGAGTGGGGCTGAAGGGCCTGTTTCTGTACTGCATGACTCTATGACCTCCTCCGGCAGCTCGTTCAATACACCCACCACCCTCAGTTTGAAAAAAGTTGCCCCTCAGATTCCTATGAAATCTTTCCAGACAATGCACAAAAGAGGAAACTGTGCAAGTGGCCGTGCCTGTGCTGTCTCCCTGATGGAGCTGTCGTCTCCGTGCTCTGCCTGAGGGGAGGACAGCCTCTGCCACCGTCCCCCTGTCCCCACCACCCAATCCCCACTCCCTGTACCGGTGTTCGCACCCCCTCCCCACCCCACGCCCCCGTCCTTCCCCATCCCCTCATCCCCACCCCATTTCACCCCCCCCCCTCTGCTCGCTGCCTCTCAGCTCACCGCTCCTCCTCTCCCCATCGACAGGCCCCGTGAGGAGGTTCACTGCCCGGCTGCCATCTCTGCCCAGCCTTGCCTGGGCCTCTTCAGAGGGCCGCTGCAGTACCGCGTGTGGAAGGAGATGAGGAGCTGCATCAGCCCAGGTAACGCACCTGCATATCCGCACGCTTTAGCTCACGGAGAGGTACAACTGGGCGCAGGGGCAGGGCACTCACCCATCAGCAGCCCCGCCACCACGGGGCCTGTCATGCCACCACGGGGCCTGTCATGCCACCACGGGGCCTGTCATGCCACCACGGGGCCTGTCATGCCACCATGGGGCCTGTCACGCTTCAGCTCACGGAGAGGTACGACTGGGCGCAGGGGCAGGGCACTCACCCATCAGCAGCCCCGCCACCATGGGGGCCTGTCATGCCACCACGGGGCCTGTCACCACCATGGGGCTTCAGCTCACGGAGAGGTATGCAACTGGGCGCAGGGGCAGGGGGCACTCACGCATCAGTAGCCCCACCACCATGGGGCCTGTCACGCTTCAGCTCACGGAGAGGTACGACTGGGCGCAGGGGCAGGGCACTCACCCATCAGCAGCCCCGCCACCACCACGGGGCCTGTCATGCCACCACGGGGCCTGTCACGCTTCAGCTCACGGAGAGGTACAACTGGGCGCAGGGGCAGGGCGCTCACACATCAGCAGCCCCACCACCACGGGGCCTGTCATGCTCCACCCATTGTGAAAGCACTCCAACGCCTCTACTTCCTTGGAAGGCTTCGGAGGTCTGGCATGTCCCCTACAACTCTCACCAACTTCTACAGATGCACCATAGAAAGCATTTTATCAGGATGCATCACGGCACGGTTTGGGAACAGCTCCATCCAGGACTGCAAGATATTGCAGTGAATCGTGGACGCAGCCCAGACCATCACACAAAGCAACCTCCCTTCCATTGACTCCATTTATACCTCACGCTGCCTTGGCAAGGCCAGCAGCATCATCAAGGACCAGTCGCATCCTGGCCACTCAAGTTAAGTCAAGTCAAAGTCAAGAGAGTTTATTGTCATGTGTCCGTGACAGGACAATGAAATTCTTGCTTTCCTTAGCACAACAGAACATAGTAGGCATTGACTACAGAACAGATCAGTGTGTCCATATACCATTATATACGTCAATACACACATGAATGAATAAATTGATAAAGTGTAAATAACAAACAATGGATTATTAATGTTCAGAGTTCTGACCGAGCCAAGTTTAATAGCCTGATGGCTGTGGGGAAGTAGCTATTCCTGAACCTGGTCGTTGCAGTCCTCAGGCTCCTGTACCTTTTACCTGAAGGTAGCGGGGAGATGAGTGAGTGGCCAGGGTGGTGTGGGTCCTTGATGATGCTGCCAGCCTTTTTGAGGCAGCGACTGCGATGGATCCCCTCGATGGAAGGAAGGTCAGAGCCGATGATGGACTGGACAGTGTTTACTACTTTTTGTAGTCTTTTCTTCTCCAGGGCGCTCAAGTTGCCGAACCAAACCACGATGCAACCGGTCAGCAAGCTCTCTACTGTGCACCTGTAGAAGTTAGAGAGAGTCCTCCTTGACAGACCGACTCTCCGTAATCTTCTCAGGGATCCCCTCTCCCATTAGGGAAGATGATACAGAAGTGTGAAAACACACAGCTCCAGATGCAGGATCAGTTTTTTCCCAGCTGTCATCATGCAACTGAACCATCCTACCACAACCAGACAGCAGTGGCTGCACTCCTATTTACCACTTTGGGACTATCCCTAATCTTGCTGGCTTTATATTGCACTAAACGTCATTCCCTTGGCATTCCCTTACACTGTAAATGGCTCGATTGTAATCATGCACTGTTTTTTGCTGACTGGTTAGCATGCAACAAAAGCTGTTCACTGTACCTCAGTACACGTGACACGAAACTCAACTAAGAGATGTCACCACGGAGCCCATCACCATGGGCATGGAATCTAAGCAGCAGGCAGGGCAGACACGGGCCCCATGACCTACCTCTCCTCTGCCGGTCGTAGACCAACAAAGCACAACACAGGTTTGTAGGTTAATTGGCTCCTGTGAAAATTGTAAATTGTCCCTAGTGTGTGTAGAATAGTGTGCGGGGATCACTACAACACGGACTCGGTGGGCCGAAGGGTCTGTTTCTCTAAACTCTTAAGTGGACCTTAATCCATTGACTCAAGAGATATGGAGAGAAGGCAGGAGCTACCTTCGGGATGATCAGCCATGATCATATTGAACGGTGATGCTGGCTCCGAGGGCCGAATAGAAACAAAATCTTTAATTCATCTTTCATGGGAAGGATTAGGCCATTTGGCCCTTCGAGCCAGCACCACCATTCGATACGATCATGGCTGATCATCCATAATCAGTACCCCGTTCCTGCTTTTTCCCCCATATCCCTTAATTCCGTTAGGCCTAAGAGCTGTATCTAACGCTCTCTTGATAACATCCCGTGAATTGGCCTCCACTGCCTTCAGTGGCAGAGAATTCCACAGATTCACAACTCTCTGAGTGGTAACGTTTTTCCTCATCTCAGTCCTAACTGGCCTACCGCTTATTCTTAAACTGTGACCCCTGCATGGCCAACTCCTGCACCTATTTCCGATGTATCTGTGGACTAGATGCCGGGTGAATTGCAGTTCTCGCAGCCCGTCAGGGGGACCACATTCCCGGGCAGCCGCCTGACATCTCCCCTTCTCCCCGCCCCAGTGCCCGCGTCGCTGAGCTTGGACCCGGACACCGCCAACCCTTGGATGGAGCTGCGGGCGGATCTCGCAGCCGCCGGTCTGGGCGACAACTGCCGCCCTCTGCCCAGCAGCCCGCGGCGGTTCGACCCTTCGCCCTGCGTGCTAGCCAGCGAGGGCATCGAGGGCGGCCGCCACTACTGGGAGGTGGAGGTCGGGGACAAGACGGAGTGGGCGCTGGGGGTGGCGAGGGAGACGGCTGAGAGGAAGGGCCACCTCACCCTCTCCCCCCAGGACGGCTACTGGGCCGTGTGGCTGCGCCGGGGGGTGGATTACCGGGCACTCACCTCGCCCCCAACCCGCCTGCTCCCCGCCCTCCGCCCTGCCCGGCTGGGGGTGTACGTGGACTACGAGGCCGGCCAGGTCTCCTTCTACAATGCCCACGACATGTCCCACCTCTACACCTTCTCCGCCGCCTTCACTGAGAAGATCTACCCCTTCTTCAGCCCGGGGCTCCGGGACGGGGGCAAGAACCGGGCCCCGCTCATCCTCTTCCACCTGCGGCTGTAGACTCTGTTCAGCCCGGCCCGGCCCGGGACACCGGTCTGCAAGGCGATGGCCTCCTCCCCATTGCAATAACGCCCACAGCATCCCCGCTGTCGGTCGAGGCGTGTCGAAGGAACGGAAGATACTGTGGCTATAGGGGGTTGCACGTAAGGTCACTGGGTCATAGGGCTTGACGCACGGAGCCGCTCAATCCATCTGGAGAACATCGCAGCTTCCGGTACATGTTGTTAATACACAAAACGCGTACTTTCCTACCTGTTAAAAACCGCCAAAATGGTGAATTTCTGCGCTGTAAAAAATTGTGGAAATCGGGGTAACCGTGAGATACATCTATCCTACTTCAGAATTCCAAACGTGAAGAGAAATGAAGGTAAAGAGAAGCGAGAGCTGAAGGGACGACAGCAGCTAAAGTGCTTGGCGAACATTGGCCGTGCAGATATGGAGATTGAAAATATTGGGAATGATCGCGTTTGCTCACTGCATTTCATCAACAGGAAGGCATTATTTGTGGTTTGTTCTTGATTCCTTTGGTATCTAAAAAGTCTTGACCTTCATTTCTCTTCACGTTTGGTCCGGTCTCTGCCTCTTGTACCCATCACCAGCGCAACACCCAGGTTTGGGATTACTATTCTCACGTGTACTGAGGTACAGGGAAAAGCTTTGTTTTGCGAGCTGTCCTTACAGACTAAATAATACACAAATACAATTAGTTCCAACTCCAGTACTGTAGGTAGAGCAAAGGGGCAGATACAGAGTGCAGAATATAGTTCTCAGCCTTGTAGCGACACCAGTTCCAGATACAAAGTCCAATGTCCGCAATGGGGTTGAGGTGAATCGGACAGAACCCTAGCTTATGGAAGGGCCGTTCAGAAGCCTGATAACACAGGGGGAGAAGCTGTTCCTGAGTCTGGTGGTGCGGGCTTTCAAGCTTCTGGACCTTCTGCCGGACGGGAGCGGGGAGAAGAGGGAATGACCGGGTGGGACAGGGACAAGTTTTTAATGATGTCGGCTGCTTTCCCAAAGGCAGCGTGAGGTACAGATGGAGTTGATGGTGGGGAGTGTGGTCTGTGTGACGGACTGAGCTACATTTACAACTCTCTGCAAGTTCTTGCTGTCTTGGGCAGGGCTGTTCCCAAACCAAGCTGTGATGCAACCCGACAGTGTGCTTTCTGTGGTGCTTCTGTAGAAGTTTGTAAGTTACTGGAGAAATGCCGGATTTCCTCCGTCTCTCCATCTCCTTTCTTCAGTTTCCCGACATCCTTTGCCCCCCCCCCGGTTCACTCTCCCGGGCACGCTCGGGTTTGGTGCAGTCTGTGAGTGAGAGAGCAAGGCAAGGGTCACTGCTGTCTGATCGGGGGAACATGATCACGAAACGACAACAGATATCTTACAGTGAGATGTCTTACCGGTTTCCCCCTCACGGACCTGAGCTCGACAAAGCAAATCTGCAAAGGTCAAGAAAGACATTTTAGTTTAGAGATACAGCGTGGAAACAGACCCTTCGGCCCACCGAGTCCGCACCGACCAGCGATCCCCGCACATTAACACTACCCAACACACACGGAACACACAGCCAGTGCCATCTTCTTCGCTGCCGTGTGCTGGGGCAGCAGAGTTGCATTCATGGGGGGTGGTCTTGGGGGGGAGGATGCTCTTCAAACTGTGTAGCGTCCTGGACAATACAGCTCACACCCTCCTGAGAAGCACCTTCAGCAATTGTGAGGAAGGGTCTCAAACCAAAACGTCACCCATCGCTTCTCTACAGGGATGCTGCCTGTCCTGCTGAGTTACTCCAGCATTGTGTGTCTATCTTCAGCAACAGACTCGTTCCAACAAGATGCAAGACTGAACACGACGGGTGATCCTTCTTCCAGTGGCGATCAAACTGTACACCCCCTCCCCATTCTGTCGTGGCGTAGACCGAGACTGACCCCCCCCACCCAATATTTGCACATCCCCCAAGCCTTTCCACTCGTCACTTTAACTTCATGTTTTTTGGCATGTCTCTGCCTCAGAGGGCGGTGGAGGCAGGCTCTCTGGATACTTTCAAGAGAGAGCTAGATAGGGCTCTTAAAGATAGCGGAGTCAGGGGTTATGGGGAGAAGGCAGGAACGGGGTACTGATTGGGGATGATCAGCCATGATCACAGTGAATGGCGGTGCTGGCTCGAAGGGCCGAATGGCCTACTCCTGCACCTATTGTCTATTGTCCATTGTCTATTGTGTATTCTGTGTTTTTATAACTGTTGGCAGATGAATTTCCCTCCTGGGATAAATAAAGTTCTACCTATCATATCGTATTATTAACCAAGCCAATTAACCTACAAACCTGTATGTCTTTGGAGTGTGGGTGGAAACTGGAGCTCCCGGAGAAACCCCACGTGGTCACGGGGAGAACATACAATAGACAATAGGTGCAGGAGGAGGCCATTCGGCCCTTCGAGCCAGCACCGCCATTCAATGTGATCATGGCTGATCATCCCCAATCAGTACCCCGTTCCTGCCTTCTCCCCATATCCCCTGACTCCGCTATTTTTAAGAGCCCTATCTAGCTCTCTCTTGAAAGCATCCAGAGAACCGGCCTCCACCGCCCTCTGAGGCAGAGAATTCCACAGACTCACCACTCTCTGTGAGAAAAAGTGTTTCCTCGTCTCCGTTCTAAATGGCTTACTCCTTATTCTTAAACTGCGGCCCCTGGTTCTGGGCTCCTCCAACATCGGGAACATGTTTCCTGCCTCTAGCGTGTCCAAGCCCTTAACAATCTTATATGTTTCAATGAGATTCCCTCTCATCCTTCTAAACTCCAGAGTGTACAAGCCCAGCTGCTCCATTCTCTCAGCATATGACAGTCCGGCCATATGCAGAGACATATGCTGTCAGACTCCGTACAGACAGCATCCATGGTCAGGATACCACTCTGCCTTCTGCCAGCCAGCTCATTTACTATCCATGCGAGAACCTTGCCTCTGATACCATGGGCTCCTGTCTTGTTCAGCAGCCTCACCTGCACCACCTTTTCAAAGGCCTTCCTGGAAATCCAGGTTGACAACATCCACTGTTGGCTGTCGGAATGAGGGTCTCGGCGTGAAACGTCACCCATTCCTCCACTCCAGACATTCTGCTTGTCCTGCTGAGTTACTCCAGCATTTTGGTTTACTCCAGCATTGTACCAGAGTTGGAACTGCCCTAGATGCCTAGATTGGGAACATTCTGTTCCTGCTCGGATGAAACAGGACATGTGGGGACTGGAGCAGTAATCTAGACATTGGGACTGTTCATAGTTTCCAGAAGCAGAAATAGACCATTCGGCCCATCAAGGGATATGAGGGATATGGACCAAATGCTGGCTTGTGGGACTAGGGTAGCTGGGTCACTGTTGGCCGGGGTGGGCAAGTTGGGCCGAAGGGCCTGTTTCCACACTGTATCACTCTATGACTGTAAGGCTACTCTGCCATTCAATCATGGATGATCTATCTTTCCCTCTCAACCCCATTCTCCTGCCTTCTCCCCATAACCCTCGACACCCGTACTAATCAAGAATCTGTTAATCTCCATGAACTTCAAAATATCCATTGACATGGCCCCCATAGCTGTCTGTGGCAATGAATTCCACAGATTCACCACTCTCTGACTAAAGAAATTCATCCTCGTCTCCTTTCTAAAGGTAGGATAGACACAAAAAACTGGAGTAACTCAGCGTATCGGACAGCATCTCTGAAGAATAAGAATAGGTGACGTTTCGGTTCGAGACCCTTCTTCAGACTTCTCGACCCGAAACATCACCTATTCCCTCTCCCCAGAGAGGCTGCCTGTGTCGCTGAGTTGCTCCAGCTTTTTGTGTCTACGGTTGAGACCAACATCTGCAGTTCCTTCCTACTCCTTTCTAAAGGAATGTCCTTTTAATTCTGCGTCTGTGCCCTCTGGTCCTGGACTCTACCCCGAGTGGATACATCCTCTCCACATCCACTCGATCCAAGCCTTTCACTGTTCGGTGAAGTTTTGATGAGGTGCCCCCTCATCCTTCTAAACCCCAGCGAGTACAGTCCCAGTGCCGTCAAACGCTCATCATATATTAACCCACTCATCGCCCGGATCGTTCTGTAAAATGCAGAGCTGCACGACATGCATGGCAGGTAATACTGCACTGGTACATCTCCATGTGCAAGAAGGAACTGCAGGTGCTGGTTTAAACCGAAGATAGTCACAAAATGCTGGAGTAACTCAGCAGGACAGGCAGCACCTCTGGAGAGAGGGAATGGGTGACGTTTCGGGTCGACCCACCTCACCCATTCCTTCCCTCCAGAGATGCTGCCTGTCCCGCTGAGTTACTCCAGCTTTCTGTGTCTATCTCTGATCCACTCACTGTTGTTCACCTGAGGTGCGTGCGGCCGACACCATCTTGACGTTGGTCACCGTGTTGCGGACGATGCAGATAACAGAGTCCGGCAGCTCGTGTTGGGCCCAGTACTGGATCTCCAGCCCGTACAGCTCCCCCTCGCCCCTGGTCCTGCTCACGTTCGACCGCGGCAACAGGCTGGTCCCGTCACTGCTCTTCCACACCAGGGCGGGCTCGGGGAACCAGCCGCTCGATCGGCAGCTGTACAGGAGGGTGGAGTCGCTGAGACGCTCGACTGAGATGACGGGCTTGGTCCCAAGCGCTGAAATCCAAGGGGAACATAAGGCCATCAGATACGAGCAGAATTAGGCCATTCGGCCCATCAAGTCTACTCTGCCATCCAATCATGGCTGATCTAGCTCATATTTCGCTTGGGCAGCTTACAGCCCAGTGGTGTGAATACTGATTTCTCTCACTTAGAAACATAGAAACATAGAAAATAGGTGCAGGGGGAGGCCATTCGGCCCTTCGAGCCAGCACCGCCATTCATTGTGATCATGGCTGATCGTCCCCTATCAATAACCCGTGCCTGCCTTCTCCCCATATCCCTTGACTCCACTAGCCCCTAGAGCTCTATCTAACTCTCTCTTAAATCCATCCAGTGACTTGGCCTCCACTGCCCTCTGTGGCAGGGAATTCCATAAATTCACAACTCTCTGGGTGAAAAAGCTTTTTCTCACCTCAGTCTTAAATGACCTCCCCTTTATTTTAAGAATAAGGGTACTTAGAATACGGGTACTTAAGGGTCTAAGAATAAGAATACTTCAGGTAGCCCCGGCATTCCCTCCCTCTCTATCTCCATCCCTCCTCCACCCGTCGCACCAGCTTCTCGTTTTCACCCAACAAACAGTCAACAATGGCCCTTTTCCTTTATCATCATCACTTGTTTGCACATCTTTCATTCATTGTTCTTTATCTCTCCACGTCATCATCTATGTCTCTCATTTCCCTTATCACTAACTAATCTGAAGAAGGGTCTTGCTCTGAAACGTTACCCACTCCTTCTCTCCAGAGGAGCTGCCTGTCCCGTTGAGTTACTCCAGCTTTTTGTGTCTATCTTCAGTTTAAACCAGCATCCGCAGTTCCTTCCTACACATCGTTTAGTTTAGTATATTTCTCCCTCCTAACCCCATTCTCCTGCCTTCTCCCCATAACCCCCGACACCCGTACTATTCAAGAATCTGCCAATCTCCAACTTAAAAATATCCATTGACTTGGCCTCCACCGCCGTCTGTGGCAATGAATTCCACAGATTCACCACCCTCTGACTAAAGAAATTCCTCCTCCTCCTTCCTGAAGGAACGTCCTTTAATTCTCAGACTATGAGGAGGGACGAGTGGGGAGGAGCTGGCATGAGCGTGATGCTCTCTCCGAACCCTTGCGACATCCTAAAGCAACAAAGCTCTGCCCAGGACCACAGGACATCGCAGAGAGTTGTGGATGTTTCCCGGTCCATCACATACACCAGACTCCCCACCATCGACTCTAGCCGCACTTCACGCTGCCTCGGGAAACATAGAAACATAGAAACATAGAAATTAGGTGCAGGAGGAGGCCATTCGGCCCTTCAAGCCTGCACCGCCATTCAATATGACCATGGCTGATCATCCAACTCAGTATCCCGTACCTGCCTTCTCTCCATACCCCCTGATCCCCTTAGCCACAAGGGCCACATCTAACTCCCTCTTAAATATAGCCAATGAACTGGCCTCAACTACCCTCTGTGGCAGAGAGTTCCAGAGACTCACCACTCTCTGTGTGAAAAAAGTCTTTCTCATCTCGGTCTTAAAGGATTTCCCCCTTATCCTTAAGCTGTGACCCCTTGTCCTGGACTTCCCCAACATCGGGAACAATCTTCCTGCATCTAGCCTGTCCAACCCCTTAAGAATTTTGTAAGTTTCTATAAGATCCCCTCTCAATCTCCTAAATTCTAGAGAGTATAAACAGAGTCTATCCAGTCTTTCTTCATAAGACAGTCCTGACATCCCAGGAATCAGTCTGGTGAACCTTCTCTGTACTCCCTCTATGGCAAGAATGTCCTTCCTCAGATTTGGAGACCAGAACTGTACGCAATACTCCAGGTGTGGTCTCACCAAGACCCTGTACAACTGAAGTAGAACCTCCCTGCTCCTATACTCAAATGCTTTTGCTATGAAAGCTAACATACCATTCGCTTTTTTCACTGCCTGCATTGGAGACCCTCGGACTATCCTGGGCGTGTACATTTCCGAAGATCTTTCCTGGTCCCAGCACGCTGATGCAATTATAAAGAAAGCACATCAGCGCCTCTACTTCCTGAGAAGATTACGGAGAGTCGGTCTGTCAAGGAGGACTCTCTCGAACTTCTACAGGTGCACAGTAGAGAGCTGTCTGACCGGTTGCATCGTGGCTTGGTTCGGCAACTTGAGCGCCCTGGAGAGGAAAAGACTACAAAAAGTAGTAAACACTGCCCAGTCCATCATCGGCTCTGACCTCCCCACCATCGAGGGGATCTATCGCAGTCGCTGCCTCAAAAAGGCTGCCAGCATCATCAAGGACTCACACCACCCTGGCCACACACTCATCTCCCCGCTACCTTCAGGTAGAAGGTACAGGAGCCTGAGAACTGCAACGACCAGGTTCAGGAATAGCTACTTCCCCATAGCCAATGGGCTATTAAACTCACCAACAAACAAACTGTGAACTGTAACAGCCTATTGCACTTTATCTGCTTATTTACGTGTATATTGAACTGAACTGTTCTGTATTTATGCCTACAATATTCTGTTGTGCTGCAGCAAGCAAGAATGTCATTGTCCTATCTGGGACACGTGACAATAAGCTCTCTTGCCTCTTCACTATCTTTGACCAGACTTTACTGGCCTTACCTTGGGCTAAAGGTTCATCATGTTATTCCATTGATCACATATCTGTAACTGTGAATAGCTCGACGGTAATCATGTATCATCTTTCCGCTGACTGCTTTGCACGCAACAAAGGCTTTCCCTGTACCTCGGTAGACGTGACCAGAAACTAAACTAAGCTTCACATATTCACGCTAAACATGCACTGCAATGCTGAGATCTATATTCTGCACTCTGTATCCTCCCCTTCGCTCTATCTGTCGTTCATGAGTTTGATTGTTTTTAGAAACATAGAAAATAGGTGCATGAGGAGACCATTCGGCCCTTCGAGCCAGCGCCGCCATTCATTGTGATCACGGCTGATCGTCCCCTATCAATAACCCGTGCCTGCCTTCTCCCCATATCCCTGACTCCACCAGCCCCTAGAGCTCTATCCAACTCTCTCTTAAATCCATCCAGTGACTTGGCCTCCACTGCCCTCTGTGGCAGGGAATTCCATAAATTCACAACTCTCTGGGTAAAAAAGTTTTTTCTCACCTCAGTCTTAAATGGCCTCCCCTTTATTCTAAGACTGTGGCCCCTGGTTCTGGACTCGCCCAACATTGGGAACATTTTTCCTGCATCTAGCTTGTCCAGTCCTTTTATAATTTTATATGTTTCTATAAGATCCCCCCTCATCCTTCTAAACTCCAGTGAATACAAGCCTAGTCTTTTCAATCTTTCCTCATATGACAGTCCCGCCATCCCAGGGATCAATCTCGTGAACCTACGCTGCACTGCCTCAATCACAAGGATGTCTTTCCTCAAATTAGGAGACCAAAACTGTACACAATACTCCAGATGTGGTCTCACCAGAGCCCTATACAACTGCAGAAGAACCTCTTTACTCCTGTACTGAAATCCTCTTGTTATGAAAGCCAACATTCCATTAGCTTTCTTCACTGCCTGCTGTACCTGCACGCCAACTTTCAGTGACCGGTGTACAAGGACACCCAGGTCTCGCTGTACCTCCCCCTTACCTAACCTAACCCCATTGAGATAATATGTGTAGTATTATCTGATCTGCATGGATAGCAGCAAAACATGCTTAACTGAACCATATTCCCTTTACCCTTGTGAGGGATAAAAGTGATTAAACCCCATTAAAGTAAGGAGTTTTAAAGAGAATTCGAACTGATAGGGGTTCGAACTGATAGGAGAGAGGCTTCTGACACAGCTGTGTCTAAAGGTTACCAGACCCATCCTTGAGTCCTTGAGTAAGACGTAATAGCATTGTATAGCGGCAGAAGGGAGTGATGTAGAGAGATCCCTATCAGTGGAATGGGGTGATAGATGGGACCCATGTCACTATAGCTTAGCTTTAGTACTGATATAGGGGAACTGAGAGGGTTCACTAGGAGCTGAGTAAAACTAGGGTAGGTCATGAGCAACTGAGCATGCTTAATAGAATAAATGAATATTACAACACATCCTGGTCAAGAAACTGCTCATTACTAAGAACATGCGATGTATGATGTGGGAGGTACTGGGGGGACGTACCTACAGATTGTGCACCTCAGACCCTGATTGGAGAAGGGTCGGAGGGGAGGTTGAATGTAAAATTGTGTGTATAAAGGGGGATGACTTCTCTGACTTTGGTGTGTCTCGACTTGGAGAGGCACCCGGGTCTGCAGATTCGTGAAAAATAAAGAAACTCTTGCTTCCAAGATTTAGTCTTTGAGCAGTGATTGTGAGCACAAAGCGTATCTCACACCCTGTTCCTATACACTGTGGAGGTTTTGATTGTAATCATGTATTGTCTTTCCGCTGACTGGAGCAACAAAAGCTTTTCACTGCACCTTGGGACACGTGACAATAAAGTAAATTAAAATTCTCCCCTCCCCCCTTCCTTCCCCCACCCTCCCCCCTCGCTCTCCTGCCCAGGACCCTGCTGTAATGGTTTTCCTGAGTTTAGTTTAGTTTAGAGACACAGCGTAGTAACAGACCCTTCAGCCCACTGAGTCCGTGCCGACCAGCGATCCCCGCACACGCGCACTATCCCACACACGGGTTTAGCTCCGTTTATTGTCACGTGTACCCAGGTACAGTGAAAAGCCTTTGTTGCGTATTAACCAGTTAGCGGAAGGACAATAGATGATATAATGGGGCCATTGACAGTGGAGATACATGATTAGGGAATAATGCTTAGTGCAAGGTGAAGCCGGCAAAGCCCGGTCAAAGACAGTCTCCAAACGAGGTAGATAGTAGTTCAGGGCCTCCACACCCCTGTCCAGGACCCTGCTCTAATGCTCTTCCTGAGTTTAGTTTAGTTTAGAGATGGAGCTTAGTAACAGGCCCTTCAGCCTACAGTTGGTGATCGGATGGTTCAGTTGTCTGACAACAGCTGGGAAGAAACAGTCACACTGGGGCCAATTTACAATTATACTGAAGCCAATTAACCTACAAACCTGCACGTCTCTGGAGTGTGGGAGGGAACAGGAGCACCCGGAGAAAGCCCACGCAGGTGCCGGGGAGAGCGTGCAAACTCCGTACAGACAGCGCCCGTAGTCGGGATCCAACCCGGGTCTGTGTCGCTGTGAGGCAGCAACTCTGCCACTGCCCCACCCTGTCTGTACTGAGGGGCGTGCCGACGTGCCATAGTTCATGTTCATTAATGATAGGGGCAGAATTAGGCCATTCGCCCCATCAAGTCTACTCTGCCATTCAATCGTGGTCGATCTGTCTCTCCCTCTCAACCCCATTCTCCCCAGAGCCCTGGCACCCGTACTAATCATTGAATATCTATCTATCTCTGCCTTGAATATATCCATTGGCGTGCCCTCCACTGCCTTCTGTGCCGCGGTGGGAGCTGGTGAAAGCGGGGACGGTTGGCGATTGCCTTACCGACCACGCTGAGATCCATCAGAGCGGTGCTGGAGTGCCTGCCGGTGAAGACGGTGCACTGGTACCTGCCTGCATCGGTTACTCTGACTCTGTCCAGCCGCAGGGACAGGTCTCTGGCCTCTCGCTGACCGTCCAGTAGCCAGGCCCCCTCCCGGTAGGCCCGGCACTCTCCCCCGTCCTCTCCACAGGCCAGGACCACGTCTCGTGTCCGCAGGTTCCTCCACTCCAGCCCCAGGCTCCCGGCCTGCGTGTAGGTCACCGCCCTGCACCGCAGCACCACGCTGTCTCCCGGCACAGCCACGGTGGGTCGGTCTGTACCCACCGCCCGCAGCAGCTCTAGTACAGAGGGACAGGGGTACAGGTCAACATGCACACTGTGTACCCCGCCCCCACTCATCCCCATCCCCCCACACCCACAGCCCCTCCACCCACCCCCACTCAACCCCCCCCCCTTCCCACCCACTCACCCCAACCCACCCCCCCCCACAGCCCATCCCACTGAACCCCCTCCCACCCCCACTCAACCCCCATTCCCCCCACAACCAGCCCACACTCAACCCCCATACCCACCCGCAAACCCCCCACCAACCCCCACCCCACCCCCCACACCCACAGCCCCCCACTCAACCCCCCTTCCCCCCACACACAGCCCCCACTCAACCCCCATCCCCCACTCTACCCCCACCCACCCCCTCACTCAACCCCCATCCCACCCCACCCACTCAACCCCATCCCCCCCCCCACTCAACCCCCATCCCCCCACCCACAGCCCCCACTCAACCCCCATCCCACCCCCCACCCCCACTCAACCCCCATCCCACCCCCCACTCAACCCCCATCCCACCCACTCCCCCCCCACCACCATCCCCCACTCAACCCCATCCCACCTCCCACACCACAGCCCCCACTCAACCCCCATCCCACCCACCCACACTCAACCCCCATCCCACCCACCCCCCCCAGCCCCCCACTCAACCCCATCCCACCCCCACACCCCCCCCCCACTCAACCCCCATCCCACCACACCCCCCATCCCACTCCCCCCACCCCCACACTCAACCCCCCATCCCACCCACACTCAACCCCCATCCCACCCACCCCACACCCCCCACTCAACCCACATCCCACCCAGCCCCCCACTCAACCCCCATCCCACCCCTCCCCCCCCCACCCCACAACCCCCTCCCCACCCACAGCCCCCACTCAACCCCCATCCCCCACCCCACTCAACCCCCATCCCCACCCCCACTCAACCCCCATCCCACCCACAGCCCACTAACCCCCATCCCACCCCCCACTCAACCCCCATCCCACCCCCCACTCCCCCATCCCACCCACAACCCATCCCACCCCCACTCAACCCCATCCCCAGCCCCCCACTCAACCCATCCCACCCCCCACTCAACCCCCATCCCACCCACCACTCCCAACCCCATCCCCCCACCCCCCCACCCACCCCACCCCCACCCACCCCACCCCCCATCCCCTGTCCCACCCCCACAACCCCCACCCATCCCATCCCACCCACTCCCACTCCCCAACCCCACATCCCCACCCACCCCACTCCCACCACCCCACATCCCACCCACAGCCACATCCCCCCCACTCAACCCCCCATCCCACCCACCCCCATCCCCCCACCCCACCACCCACCCCCATCAACCCCCACCCCACCCCACCCACCCCCCCACTCAACCCCCATCCCACCCGCAGCCCCCACTCAACCCCTATCCCACCACCCCACTGAACCCCCACCCCCACCCACTGAACCCCTATACTACCCACAGCCCACATCCACATCCCACCCCCCACTGAACCCCTATCCCACCCACCTCCCCAACCCCTTACCACCCATCCACCCGATCCCTTCCCCCACCCACCCCCTCGTACCCTCCTCCCGAGCCCACAATCCTTGAACCCCCATCCCAGCCGCCCTCTGCAAACTCACCTGGGCAGGGGGAACCCCAGCAGCAGAGCAGCATTGTTGGTGCCAGTATCATCACCTGTAACAGGATCTCCAGTGCCGGGCTGCCCCTGCCCTCACACCCTGGCCTCTCACACCCTCCTGTCAGCGTGCAGAATGATACCGAGTGTTAGTGATTCCAGTCTAGATTGTACCCCACCCGTCCGGGACTGGAGTTTACCCAAGTCCACCCCCACCCCCAGCTTCCCCCCCTCACATCTCCAATCTCCAATCCCCTCGTCCCATGGCTCTCAGATCAGGGCCAAGGAATCACACAATGTGTTTACGTCCTCGGTTAATTGGTTTCAGTAAAAATTGTAAATTGTCCCTAATGTATAGGATAGTGCTGGTGTGTGGGGGATCGCTGGTCGGTCCGGACTCGGTGGGCCGAAGGGCCTGTTTCCGCCCTGTATGTCTAAACTAGACTAAAGTAAGACTAAGGAAATTCTGCACCTCTTCAGTGACTGTAACTAATTTCTACAGATGCCCCACAGGAAACACACAGTCGCCACATATGCACATTGTGCATCACAGCTTGGTTTGGCAACAGCTCTGCCCAACACCGCAAGCAACTGCAGAGAGATGTGGACGCAGCCCTGTCCGACACACAGTCCACCACACTCCCCACCATCGACTCCATCTACACTTCACGCTGCCTCGGGAAAGCAGCCGACATCATCAACGACTTGTCCTTGTCCCACCCCGGTCATTCCCTCTTCTCCCCGCTCCCGTCCGTACAGGTGGCCCACAGAGCCTGCACGGACATGATGGGCCTGGATCGCTCGGTGACTCCAGGAGAAACAAGTGACTCACTCATATGAAGCAGCCCATCAGTAGGTTCACTAAACACTTTAACTCCCCCTCCCATTCCCACACTGACCTTTCTGTCCTGGGCCTCCTCCATTGTCAGAATGAGGCCTCAATTGGAGGGAGAGCATCTCATATTTCACTTGGGCAGCTTCCACCCCAGTGGTATGAATATTGACTTCTCTAACTCCCAGCATTCCCTCTCTCTCCATCCCTCCCCCTTCCCAGTTCTCCGACCAGTCTGACCATCCTCGATTACATTTTATCTCTATTTGCCTCGTCGTTACCTTCTCCCAGCTACAACGATCTATTCTACATTTTCCTTGATCTCCATCTTATGTGATGTCTCATAGTCATAGAGTCATAGAGAGATACAGTGTGGAAACAGGCCCTTCAGCCCAAAGTGGCCACACCGGCCAACATGTCCCAGCCACACTAGTCCCACTTCCCTGCGTTTGGCCCATATCTGTCCTATCCATGTACCTGTCTAACTGTTTATTAAACGATGGGATAGTCCCAGCCTCAAGCACCTCCTCTGGCAGCTTGTTCCATACACCCACTGCCCATTGTGTGAAAAATTTACCACTCGGATTCCTTTCCCAGTGGTAAAATCTTTTCCCCTTCACCTTGAAGCTATGCCCTCTGGTCCTCGATTCCCCTACTCTGGGCAAAATAATCTGTGCATCTACAGGATCTGTTCCTCTCATGATTTTGTACACCTCTATAAGATCACCCCTCAACCTCCTGGAATAGAGACCCAGTCTACTCAACCTCTCCCTATAGCTCACATCCTCTAGACCTGGCAACATCCTCATAAATCTTTACTGAACCCTTTCAAGCTTGACAATATCTTTCCTATAAGGTGGTGCCCAGAACTGAACACAATATTCTAAATGCGGCCTCACCAAGGTCTTATGCAACTGCAACATGACCTCCCAGCTTCTATACTCAATACTCTGACTGATGGAGGCCAAAGTGCCAAAAGCCTTGTTGACCACCTTATCTCCCTGCGACTCGACCTTCAAGGAATCTAGACCCCTCTGCTCTACAACACTACCCAGAGGCCGACCATTTACTGTGTAGGTCCTGCCCTTGTTCGACGTCCCAAAATGCAACACCTCACACTTCTCTGTATTAAATTCCATCACCCATTCCTCAGCCCACCTGGCCAATCGATCCAGATCCTGCTGCAATCATTCACAACCATCTTCACTATCTGCAAAACCACTCATTTTTGTATTAACAGCAAACTTGCTAATCTTGCCCTGTATGTTCTCATCCAAATCATTGATGTAGATGACAAACAGGAACGGGCCCAGCACCGAACCCTGAGGCCCACCACTAGTCACAGGCCTCCAGTCTGAGAAGCAACCTTCCACCATCACCCTCTGCTTCCTTCCATGGAGCCAATTTGCTATCCATTCAGCTATCTCTCCTTGGATCCCATGGGATCTAACCTTCCAGAGCAGCCTACCATGCAGAACCTTGTTGAACACCTTACTGACGTCCATGTACACAACATCTACAGCTCTGCCCTCATCAACCTTTATTGTCACGTCTTAAAAAAACTCAATCAGATATGTGAGACATGACCTCCCACGCACAAAACCATGCTGACTACCCCTAATCAGCCCTTGCCCATCCAAATGCCTGTCTATCCTATCCCTCAGAATACCCTCCCAGTAACTTACCAACTACAGATGTTAAGCTCACCGGCCTATAGTTCCCAGCATTTTCCCTGCAGCCCTTCTTGAAAAGAGGCACAACATTCCCACCCTCCAGTCTTCCGGCACCTCTCCTGTATTTAAGTTTGACTCTTAAATTTCAACCAGAGGTCCCACAATTTCCTCTCTAGTTTCCCGCAATGTCCTTGGATAGATCTGATCAGACCCTGGAGTTTGTCTACCTTCATACACGAGTGTACCTTCAGTACTTTGACGGAGCACCGACTGCTCTGAAGAGACGTCCAATGACTGCCCCAAGTTCCTCCATCCTACTGCCTTCCTCCATGGTAAATACTCATTGAGGGCCTTGCCCATCTCCTGTGGCTCCACACAGAGGTGACCGCTTTGATTCCTGAGAGGTCCCACTCTCTCTCCAGTTACCCTTTTCTTGTTTTCTAGTTTTCACACCTCACACTTCCTTATCTCTGTATCTCCCTTTCCCGTGACTCTCCGTGTGAAGAAGGGTCTCGACCTGAAACTTCACCATTCCTTCTCTTCAGAGATGCTGCTTCTCCCGCTGAGTTACTCCAGCATTTTGTGCCTATCTTTGGTTTAAACCAGCATCTGCAGTTCCCTCTTACACATAATATATTGATGTTATTTTGGAGGTTGAGGGGAAGAAACATTTCAGAAATTGGTCCGACACCCACCTGCTGATAGCAGCTTATAAACTACATCAGGACAACCGACCGGGCATCCTGACAATGTCCTCACCTCATATTCTACAACCTAACCTTATCAACATTAAAATCTCCAGTTTTAGGTAATAGAAACATAGAAACATAGAAAATAGGTGCAGGAGTAGGCCCATCGGCCCTCCGAGCCTGCACCGCCATTCAATATGATCATGGCTGATCATCCAACTCAGTATCCCGTACCTGCCTTCTCTCCATACCCCCTGATCCCTTTAGCCACAAGGGCCACATCTAACTCCCTCTTAAATATAGCCAATGAACTGGCCTCAACTACCTTCTGTGGCAGAGAATTCCAGAGACTCACCGCTCTATGTGTGAAAAATGTTTTCCTCATCTTGGTCCTAAAGGAATTCCCCCTTGTCCTTAGACTGTGACCCCTTGTCCTGGACCTCCCCAACATCGGGAACAATCTTCCTGCATCTAGCCTGTCCAACCCCTTAAGAATTTTGTAAGTTTCTATAGGATCCCCCTATAAGATAATTAACCCGACAAACATCAAAATCTGCTGAGTATGAAGAGTTTTTAAGCAGTTTCGGTTTTGTATATATTTTTAATTCTGAATAAAGTTTAATTTTTTTTTTTAATTTAAAACTTTGCGGCCTGTTTATGTGGCAACTCTTTGCATACCTAGAGTATGCAAAACAAAGAGTTTCACTGTGACTCGTCATAAGTGATAGGAGCAAAGTAAGACCATTCAGCCCATCAAGTTTACTCTGCCATACGATCATGGATAATCTATCTCTCTCTCCTAACCCCATTCTCCATCCTTCTCCCATTAAACCCTGACACCCGTACTAATCAACAATCTATCTATCTCTGCCTGAACAATATTGATAGACTTGGCCTCCTCTCCCTTCTGTGGTGAATTCCACAGATGCACCACCATCTGACTAAAGAAATTCCTCCTCCTCTCATTCCTAAAGGGACGTCCTTTAATTCTGAGGCTGTGCCCTCTAGTCCTAGACTTTCCCACTAGTGGAAACATCCTTCCACATCAACTTTATCCAAGTCTTTCACTATTTGGTTAGTTGTCGGACTCGTCGCTCGACAATAAACTATTTAATGAATCAACTAGTCTTGTAATCGCTGGGATTTAGAAGGATGAGAGGGGATCTTATAGACACATGTAAAATTCTTAAAGGACTGGTCGGGCTAGATGCATGAAAAATGTTCCCGATGTTGGGAGAGTCCAGAACCAAGGGTCACAGTTTAAGAATAAAGGGTCGGCCATTTAGGACTGAGATGAGGAAAATCGTTTTCACCCAGAGAGATGTGGATCGGTGGAATTCTCTGCTACAGAAAGCAGTGGAGGCCAATTCACTGGATGTTTTCAAGAGATATCGCTCTTAGGGCTAACGGAATCAAGGGATATGGGGAGAAAGCAGGAACGGGGTGCTGATTCTGGATGATCAGCCATGATCATATTGAGTGGCGGTGCTGGCTCGAAGGGCCGAATTCACCTATTTTCTATGTTTCTATTCTCTCATTCATTCATTCATTCAAAAAACATGCTCGGTCATTCCTTCCCGTACTTACTTTTGCGAGCTATACCCCAGGTCGTCAGGCTGACCATGATCACAGCTACTGTCAGGACTTGCCAAGTCTGAGCTGACCAGCTTGAGATTCCTGTGGGAACCAATCGCCCTGTATAACACCCAAACCCATAGAGTCAGAGACCTGCCCCGCTGAGAACAGCCACACACAGACAATCGTTCCCGCAGTCCCACTCATCCCTATAAACATAGAAATATATAACGCTGTGGGGAAAGGTAAGGACTTTTCACACCATTGGGCTCTGGGGAGTGTTGTAGAGCAGATAGTGAGGATGGTTGTGAGAAATTGTAGCAGAATATTGATCGATTGGCCAGGTGGGCTGAGGAATGGTTGATGGGATTTAGCACCGAGAAGTGGGAGGTGTTGCATTTCAGGAAGTGTAACATGGGCAGGACCTACACAGTGAATGGTAGGGCTCGGGGAGCGTCGTAGAGCAGAGGGATCTAGGAGTGCAGGTGCATGGTTCCTTATGGTGGAGTCACAGGTAGGCAGGGGGGTCCAAAAGGCTTTTGGCTCGTTGGCCTTCACCAGTCAGAGTATCGAGTACTGACGTTGGGAGGTTGCAGTTGTATAAGACGCTTGTAAGGCCACATTTAGAATATCATGTTCAGTTCTGGGCACCATGTTATAGGAACGATGCTGTCAAGCTGGAGAGGGTTCAGAAAAGATTTACGAGGATGTTGCCAGGACTAGAGGGTGTAAGCTGCAGGGGGAGGTTGAGCAGGCTGGGACTCTATTCCAAGGAGCGCAGGAGGATGAGGGGCGATCTTATAGAGGTGTATAAAATCATGAGAGGAATAGATCGGGTAGATGCACAGAGTCTCTTCCCAGAGTAGGGGAATCGAGGACCAGAGGGCATAGGTTCAAGGTGATGGGGAAAAGATTTAATAGGAATCTGAGGGGTAACTTTTATGCACAAGGGGTGGTGAGTGTGTGGAACGAGCTGGCAGAGGAGGTAGTTGAGGCTGGGACAATCCCAGTGTTTAAGAAACAGTTGGACAGGTACATGGGTAGGGCAGGTTTAGGGGGATAAGGGCCAAACGCAGGCAGGTAGATGGGACATGGTGGTCAGTGTGGGCAAGTTGGGCCGAAGGGCGAGTTTCCACAGGTGTAAGGCTCTATGACTAAATATAAATATATAACACTGTGGGGAAAGGTAAGGGCTTTTCACATCATCTTTAACTAGCTGGTCTCGGATCACACAAATGCACACACGAGGATTGGAGGGTAGCTAATATTATCCCACTTTTCAAGAAAGGAGCGAGAGAGAAAGCAGGGAATTATAGACCAGTTAGCCTGACATCGGTGGTGGGAAGATGCTGGAGTCAATTATAAAAGATGAAATAGCCGTACATTTGGATAGCAGTAACAGGATCGGTCCGAGTCAGCATGGATTTACGAAGGGGAAATCAAGCTTGACTAATCTTCTGGAAGTTTTGAGGATGTAACTAGGAAAATGGACAAGGGAGAGCCAGTGGGTGTAGTGTACCTGGACTTTCAGAAAGCCTTTGATAAGGTCCCACACAGGAGATTAGTGGGCAAAATTAGAGCACATGGTATTGGAGGGAGAGTGCTGACATGGATAGAAAATTGGTTGGCAGACAGGAAACAAAGAGTAGGGATTAACGGGACACTTTCAGTATGGCAGGCAGTGACTAGTGGGGTACCGCAAGGCTCGGTGCTGGGACCGCAGTAACTCAGCTGCACAGACAGCATCTCTGGAGCGAAGGAATGGGTGACATTTCGGGTCGAGACCCTTATGAAGAAGTTCAAAACATCACCCATTCCTTCTCTCTGGAGGTGCTGCCTGTCCCGCTGAGTTACTCCAGCATTTTGTGTCTATCTTTGGTATAAACCAGCATTTGCAGATCCTAAACATCTCTGAAGGGAATGGATTGAGTTTAGAGTTTGGAGATACAGCATGGAAACAGGCCCTTCGGCCTGCTGAGTGCTGTTAGTGCCCGGGACTGGGACTCAACCCGGCGGTTTCCCAGACTCTCTGGTGACGGCGGTGAGAGGGGAGCGAGAGAGAGAGAGAGAGAGAGAGAGAGAGAGAGAGAGAGAGACTCACCAGGAGCATTGCTGGGGAAACCCACCGCGTTCATCCCGCGGCCCGCTGTAGCCCTGACACCGACTCACCAACCCCGTCACCAGCACACACCACGCCCGCCCGCCCGCACACTCACGCTCCACACTCACACTCACACACACACTCACACACTCACGGTTCACAGTGGAGCAGTGATCCAGCACACACTCACACTCACACACTCACACACTCACAGTTCACAGTGGGGCAGAGACTAGCACACACCCACACTCACACTCACACACTCACGGTTCACAGTGGGGCAGAGACTAGCTCACACTCGCACACTCACACGTTGCACACACCCGCAGACTCACGGTTCAACGTGGGGCAGAGACTAGCACACACGCACACTCACACTCACACTCATGCACACACCTGCAGACTCACGGTTCACAGTGTGGGCAGTGACTAGCACACACTCTTACTCACACTCACACTCACACACGCACACTCACACGCGCACACACCGCAACACACTCACCGGTTCACAGTGGGGCAGTGACTAACACACACTCACACTCGCACACGCAGGACTCACAAAGCCACACACAGTTAACACCCACTTCCTCTCACACACACAGTCCACAGGCGTGCATACACAAACACTCACTCTTTTCACACACATATACACGCAGTTTCTCTCACACACTCTTTCTGTCACACGCACACAGGCCAGTAACTACTATACACACACACACTCCCTCTCACACACAAACACACACTCACACAATCTCTCTCACACCCAAATACACACAAACGTACCTCAAACAATCACCACAAACAATTGCAAATGCAACACACACCACACACACTCACCCACACAAATGCACACCCCACAAACACAAATGCACACAAGAGAGACACTTACACAACACACACACAATAACTCACACACACACACAAAAAAAATGCACACCCACTCACATCACGGCACAAACACACTAGTAACATGCCCACAAACAACATGAACACACACAAACACAAATAGCACACACTCGACTCGCACAACACACACAGTCACCTCAGTAACTCGCACACACACCACCACACTCACCTCAGTAACTCGCACACCACACACACACTAGTAACTGGCGCGCATGCACACACAGACATGAACACACACACACAGAGGCATCAATAACCAGTGCTGACAAAGCAAGCTGCCAGTGTTTCACTGGCTCACTACCCCTGTGGGCATGTCAGTGAGTTTACATCACGCCCTGTTCCCACCCAACCCACAGTGAGACGAGTCCTCACAAATAAACCACAAGATTACATTCCACACGCCCAGAAATCAAATGGGAATTAAAGAAAATCCCCAGATGGAGACACAGGGGAACTGCAGATGCTGGAATCCTGAGCAATACACAAAGTGCTGGAGGAACTCGGCGAGCCAGGCAGCATCTGTGGAGGGAATGGACAGACAAGCATTTAATTGTCAAATGTACTGGGACCGGATCAATGCCATTAAACATAACAGCAAAACCAATAAATATTTAACAATCAATAATACAGCAGGTTATTTATCAGGGGAGTCATAGAGTGATACAGTGTGAAAACAGGCCCTTCGGCCCAACTTGCCCACGCCAGCCAACATGTCCCAGCTACACTAGTCCCATCTGCCTACGTTTGGTCCACATCTCTCAGTTTATCCTATCCATGTACCTGTCTAACTGTTCCTACAACGTTGGGATAGCCCCTGCATCAGCTACCTCCTCTGGCAGCTTGTTCCATACACCACCACCCTTGTGTGAAAGGTTAGACCTCAGATTCCTATAATCATCTCCCTTCACCTTGATTTATGTCCTTGATCCTCAAATGTCTTACTCTTGGGCACAGAGATTCCGTCGCATTACCCGCTCTCTTGCCTCAGAGGGGGTGGAGGCCCGGTTTCATCTGGATTGCTTTATCAAGAGGAGACCTTGATAGCGCTCTTAAAGATAGTTAGTCAGGGGATATGGTGAGAAGAAGCAGGAACGGGTACCTGATGGGGATGATCAGCCTATGATCACAATTGAATGGCCGGTGCTGGCTCAGAAGGGCCCCGATGCCCTCCTCTGCACACTATTGTCTATTGTCTATTGTTCTAAACCTGTATATGAGTTCTCTTCCTATGCCACACACCCTACACCAGGGGACAATAGTTACCATTACGCCAACGCTTTACTTACTAACATGTACTGTATGTCTTTGGAGTGTGGGAGTGGAAACAAAGATCTCGGAAAAAAACTAACCCACGCGGGTGACGGGTGAGAAGGTACAAACTCTCATAACAGACAGAGCGAACGTAGTCGGGTTCGAACCCGGATCTGTGGCGGCTGCCGAGCGCTGTAAGGCGGCACTATTCACTGCTCCACCGTGCTCGCCCTAATTCGAACTGGGCTGGGGGGAGGAAATGCGAGAGCGGAGGATTGGCGGGCAACACACAGACATTATGGGCCGAAGGGCCTGTTCTGTGTTGTGTGCTGTTTTATGTACCAACAACAGAACAATGAAATCCTTCCACTTGCAGACAGCATAACAAGCTGCCGGACACAACACACAAACGATACCTCAAAGATCCATAACGAAAGCTTGACTGTGATCCGCTGGGGAGGTCACAACGCCACCGACCATCAGCAGTTTTGGCTTGGAAGCCAACATGAACCTGCGTCACACAGCACACATAAATGCAGCATCCAACTACTCGACGGAATGGCATGTCATCCGCAAGTCCAACATACGTCTCCCTAACACATACGAATCATAGAAACTATAGAACATAGCAACATAGAAAACATTAGTACAAGCCAGTTGTCGGTGGGTGCAAGTTGGCACCAACGGATTTATAGGTTAACAAATACGGGTGAGGTCCTACAAGGGATGTTAGGGAGTAGGAAGAGAAACTTAAATGTAGGACCTAATAGGTAGTAAGTCCTCCGGATTATCTACAGATAACAACGGGACAAGTCAGAAGTAGATCATAGGTGGATATAATGCACAAATGTATACGTGGCTTGAAAAAAGTTGGTAGATAAGGGGGAGGGATTTCAAATTTTTTAGGGAACTGGGAACAGTTCTGGGGGCGAGGTTCCCGGGACCGGTTCAATCAGGACGTTTGATACCTGGATCTTGGTATGGATACCTTTGTCTTGGCAGGGAGTGTCGTGATAGTGCTGTAGGGGGCGATTTAAATCATAATGTGGCAGGGGTTGGGTTCAAGAGCAGGAGAGGCAGGAGGGTGTCAATATCATGACGTAGAAGCATTTGGTTGAAAGGTTGGGTGAAAGGTAAAAAGTGCCAGCATAGACAAAAACACAGGGCAATAAAAAAATCTAAAAAGGGCCAACTTTCAGCAAAATTGTATAAGGGGTAAATGAGTTGTAAAAGACAAGCCTGAAGGTTTCTCCGTGTTCAATGCAAGGATATTCCGTTATAAGTTGGACGAGTCTCGAACGTGCGGATTGATATTAATGATTTGGCATGTTAGTTGGGGATCACGGAGTCATGGCTCCAGTGGTGACAGTAGGTGGGAACCGCTGAACATCAAGGGATTATTCAATATTCAGGTGCGGATAGAGCCTAGAAAGGAAAGGAGCCGCGTGGAGAGTAGCGTTGCTGGTTAGAGAGAGATTAAAGCAATGGAAAGGAAGGACATTAGCTTGGAGAGGATGTGGAATCGGTAGTGGGTAGTGTACAAAACACTAAGGGGCAGAAAAGATGGCGGGTGTTGTGTCTACTACGGCCAACACTATACAGTTGCAGAGTAGTTGGGGGAGGGTATCAAACAGGATAAATTAGGAAATGCGTGCGACAAAGGAAAACAAGTAAATAACTGGGTGACATTCATCTACATATAGATTGGGTTAATCAACATTGCGCAGGGGGTGCTGCGGAAGAGGATTTTTTGGAAATGTATGCGGGATAGTTATCTAATCTACATGTAGAGGAAACCATCGACCGAGAGCAGGCTATTTTAGACTGGGTTTTGAGTATATGAGGAAGGGGTAAGTCAGGCCGTTTGTTTGCTACGTGCCCCTTGGGAAGAGTGACATCTATATGGTGAGCTTCTTCATGAGGATGGTCGAGTGAACATTGTGTTAATTCAGATATACAATGGTTTTGAACTGTATAAGAAAGGTAACTTTGAGGGTTTAGACGCAGATTTTGGCCAAGTTGTCTGGCAATTAATTGACTAAAAGGAGATGACGGTGGATAAACAAATGAAGAATTTAAAGAATGCATGGATGAACTACAAAATTGTTTCATCCCAGTTGGCAAAAGAAAATTAGGGAAGGTAGTGCATCGTGGATACAAGGGAATAATCTGCGGGATTAGTATCAAAGCAAAGATATGATGCGTACAAATAGCCAGAAAAGCAGCTTTACCTGGCCGAGCAATGGGAGATAATTTCAGGAGACAGCAGAGGAGGTCAATGTGCTTTATATAGGAAGGAACAATAGATGATGAAAGAAATAATGGCAGGAAACATAAAAATGACTGCAATAAGTTTATATAGATTTGTGACTGAGAAAGAGGTTAGTTAAACAAATGTATGGACCTAGCAGTCAGCAATACAGGTGATGTTGATATGGGGAACAGGATATGGCAGACCAATTCGAATAAATACGTGGTAGCGTCTTCACTAAGGAAGTCATAAATTTATCGTGCCTGAAATATGCGGGACTGTGGGTCCAAAGGAGGAATTGAGTGAAATCCAGGTCTAGTAGCGGATGCTGGTGTTGGGTAAATTTGAATTAGCATTAAAGGGCGATAATCCCCACGGTGGCCAAGATAGGCTGCATCCAGAGTATTACGGATGTAGCTCAGGAAAATAGTTGGATGCATTAGTGATAACTCTTTCAAAACTTTTAGATTCTGGAGTAGTTCCGAGGATTGGCGGGTTGCAAATGTAACCCCTCTTTTTAAGAAGGGAGGGAAGAGAGATCAACGGGGATATTTACAGATACAGTTAGTCTAAACAATCGGTAGTGGGAAATGTAGTAGTCAGGTATTAAAGATGGGATAGCAGAACATTTGGCAGAGTGGGTGAAATCCTTGGAACCAAAGTCAGCACTGGATCTTACAAAAAGGTAAATCATGTCTGACAATTCTTGTGAATTTTTCAGAGGATGTACTAGTAGCGTGGATAATGTGAGAACCAGTGGATGTGGTATTCTGGACTTCAGAAGGATCCTTTGACCATGGTACTACATAAGACCGCATTAGTATAC